>OZ025270.1:5129643-5274643 GCA_964019165.1 Mastigias papua | reverse complement strand
TATAGGATGGAACCATAGAAAGTAATGCGGATGGTTCTGAATGACAATGACCAATATTGATAAACTGCGATCACTAGTATATCCATCTCTTTTCCATTGTAGATGGTTTTGAATGTTTGAAATTCCAGTAGCTCCTTGCGTAAGGACTGCATGATTATGCAATCATTCAAAAACTCAGTGAGAAACTCTCTTCAGTTAATTCAAAGGATGCAAGACTTTTGTCCTCTTCTTTAAATATTGGCTAGATAGTCAGTATGTGTAGCGATAGCCTTACGTAGATTGAACCAGGTTCTAAAGTTGGTTCAATCAGGAATGGATTTGACAAGTTTGGAATGTATGCAAGGCTTGGAGTGCTTGGAATAGCTTAATTGATTGGTTCTATATTAACAGCATTGCACATAAATGAGAGTAGCTACTATGAAACGGTAAATTACCTGTAAATCAAAATAGAAAACACAGTCAATAAGGAAATGTGCAATATGAAAATAGGCATATACTGTACCAACAGACCTGTAGTAGATCGTAGATATTTCTTTGCACATAGATAGCCTACTATGACGAATACCACGATAAAGATAAATCCGCCAATAACTCCACCAAGCAGAGGTCCACGATCAACATTTTCATTCTTTCCTAGATAAATGTTGATGAGAGCTATATTTCATGACAAAGCAAACATCGAAATCGATAAAAATTTGAATTCTAAATTCGATTAAATGATTATGGCAGTCAAATGCTACCCTTATGAGGTCCTATATGCAAATGCCTAAAAAACCTTTGAATTCTACCCTTCATACAGAATTAGCAACCAAATGTAGAAACACAGTCATAAAAATGTTGTTTGGGCCTATACAGATAAAGATATACAGGCTAATAGATAAAGACATACAGGCTAATGGATAAAGACATACAGGCTAATGGATAAAGACATACAGGCAAAGTGACACGCTGGCAAAGAAACAGACAGACAGACAGACAGACAGACAGACAGACAGACAGACAAGCAAACAAAGAGAAAAGACAATCATAAGACATACAGAGAGTTAGAGAGAAAGATATTCAACAGTCAAATGAAAGTGGCAAATATACATATATATACATACATATATGTATATATATATATATATATATATATATATATATATATATATATATATATATATATATATATATATATATATATATATATATATATATATATATATATATATATATATATATATATTTATATATATCTGGGACGGTATTTTCTTGGTGGATGGAGATTTAATAGGTAACTCATAGAGTACATCCAACATTGGCTATTGAGATTCTTTGCTCTAGAACATAGTAAAACAATTAGTCCTTTTTATGAAAATAGCTCAGCCTACTCTATGAGAGTAGCTGAAGAAACAGTTTTACTTAAGTGTGTTTGAGTGTAGCAGAGAAAGGCTAAATTACATTCGTTGAAAAGTTCAGACAGATAAAAGAGAAAGAAAAATTACTCTGAGACGTTTTCTTGTTAGGAAGCTTAGCTTTGAAATACTTCTCCCAACCATGTGTAAAGATTAAAAAAGTCAGTCAGAGGAAATTTTTGCTTTGGTATCGAGATAGTCAAGTTTATGGAGATACAGTTATGGTAGAAGCTGCTTTTAGAACTTGAAACTTGGATGTTAACTCTTAGAGCAACAGTTTGTGCTAAGTAATCTTTCAAAATCAAGACTTTTATCTTTAATTTTATTTTGGCTTCATAATTTTTGCATATTCTACACATCATATCAGTTGCACTTATTTCCCGTGTTGGTCCTAAGCCAGCCTATGCTAGTCAGAAGCTTTGGTCACACGTATATAGAAGACAAAAGATAAGTCAGAATCTTGATGCCTGCTCATATCAAACATAAAAGTTTGTTATGTTTCAATGAATACCCATACAACTGTAATACTAAACATCTGAAAATAAAGAGTTCTAAAGTTAATGTGGAGAAATTTGCTAGAAGTTTCATTATCTTGAGTTGAATATGTGTTACTGATAAAGAAATGTGCGTTTCAGTCGGTGAAAGATCATATACATTTGCGCAAAAATAACTCTACAGAGGCCTACTTTTATTAAGACTTCTTTCATTATTAATTCCCTCAAATGAAATTGTAACAGACATTCTTTTGCAAGTTTGCAATGATATATCTTGTGCAATAAATATAGAAACAATACGGGAAAACTTTTGCTTATTAAAGAGACCGGCCTATGTGTTTGAAATACAGTATTGGTACGTGAGTATCCAGAGAAATCTCTGGTACACTGATTAGTGTTAATGTGTGCTTCTATTATTTAGCTATTTCTATTGTTGCTAGGCATCCATTTATTGTATACAATGTACAATGAGTATGATGCAACTATTGCTCCCAGTGATACTGTATTCAGTAAAGTGATAAGGTTAGGCTGATGTTGAAAACGCAATAAGCAAAAGGGCATAGAGAAAGATAAGTAACTCATAATAGAGAGTAGAAATACCTGTCTTGGCTGTCTTTGCAAGTTGTGTCGTATATACTCTGCTTGTTGCATCAGTGACGTTAACACGAACCTCATACTCAGTTTGGTACGCTAGACCTTTTAATAGTATTGATGTGACTGAAGGTCTTGGAGCTGTTACTTCCAGTTTCCATGAACTCTCCCCCTTCTTTTTATATTGCACTTTTATTTCTACTATGTTTCCAGCACATTGAGGCAAAATCCACGAAACCCTTATTGCATTGGCTTTAACTGAAAGGCTGACGTTTGTGACTGGCCCAGCCTCTGAAATACACACAAACACTTTTATAGAATGCATGCAAAAAACAAGCAACATGGTTACGTTCTGTGGGATAAAAGCCAACTGTTCTAAAGGGTTGGGACCTGAAGAAGCAGATGAAATAACTACAATTTTCTTAGAAACTACTGTAATATGTTTTATATACGAAGTTGATAGTTAAATATCTAGATATGATATTCATGAATATATGATACAGTACTTCCTCGATTATCCGTTCGCTACTGGACATAACTTTTCTAAAAGGAGGTCGGAGAATCAACAAATGGTCGGTTTAGCAAAATTACACTTTTGGATAGCATGCACAAGAAAAAAAGCTAAGATAATTAGGAAGGGTTCTTTTTATACACAAGTAAACCTATCATTGGTATATTCCTTAAATTTATATTAAACTATGAAAGGGAACAACCCTAAAAAGGCACGTTCTATTCGCCAAGCTTGTCGAGTATTCCCTTTTTCAAGGTTTTGTTGATTTTCTTGGACTTTGAAATTGCCATCTCGCACTTCACCATTTGAAACGATTTCAAATTATCTTCACTTTTGAAGACTTCCTTAATAGTGGACCTACTGATGCTGAATTTATTCATTATTTCTGCCTGTTGCATATTTTTGTGGACCATTTCACAAACTTTCAACTTACCGTCGACGGTTCAAACTAATCTTTTTCGTTTAGCATCCGAAGGTAACGAAGAAACTTTGATGAACTCGATTTTTGCAAAAATAAGTATACTAGTTTTCACACCGCTGGAAAGGACTAGTACGAAAAAACTCCCTGAAGGAAGTATTCCTAACAACATGACGTGATTTGAATGGCAAATTCCTAACAACATGACAAGATTTTTATAAATGGAAGATAAAACATCAATTAAATTAAGTTTAGCACCAGTGTCACGGCAGGGTAATCGAGGGACGGTTAATCGCAGAAGTACTGTATTGCTCTAGAATTCGCGAGTATGAGGGCAGCTATTGCTACAACGCAAGAAGCTACACTGAGGTGCAATAATTCCTTTTTGATAGAAATATATCCATTGAATAGATGTGCACATTTATCTCCACCCCAGATGTTGCACTCGTTGATCAACTTACGCCTTGGTTTGATTATAGTTGTGACATTAACAATTCCTTCACTATTATTGCTGAAGCAGATAAATGTTCCAAACTTCATTCTGTTATCTAGTTCAGAAGAGAATGTCAGGTTAGCAGACGACTTCTGTAGGCGAAATCCACGAATGTATAAGGTTACATCGGGCACTGGAATTCCAATTGCATTGCACACAATCTCGATATTACCACCCATGCACATTTCAAGCACTGTATTATTCCGCAGAAATCGTGGACTAGCTACAAAAGAGGGATGATAGTGATGAATATTCAAAACAGAACAGTACTCTTTACTCATCGATAAGTTATCTGCCACAAGCCGATTATAAGATTGTGCTTGGTAGAACAATAAGAATTATATTATAAATATTATATACCATAATGTTTTGATTAAGCGCCTATCAAATTTTTTGATATTTTAGGGGGTGTTTACTCGAATGGGGCATTTAAAAGAGGGAGGCATTTATTAAATTTTTGTACTTTTTCCTTCCTAGGAAAAATATACATATATACTTTTTCCTTCATTTATATACATATTTATATAGAGAAATTCAAAACTATACTTTCTTGTGCAGTCAACGTTTCGATTTATTATCTTCAACAGTATTCGATTTATTATATTCATGAGTACTGATGAAGATAATAAATCGAAACGTTCACTTCATATATATACATAGTTTGACAAAAACAAAATAATCTATGCTCAGGACACATCTAAACCTAGTTTAAAATCATCATCAACACCATCTTCCTAGATGATGTTAAAAGAAGGAGCAGCTTTGGTTACGTCTTCTTCCATTACTTTGAATGGGTTTTCGTTCCATCAGCACACTATTTACCTTCTATGAAGCAGGAAGTAATCTCATACTTGCTACCATCAACTGGTAACGACACAGGGGCGTCTATTCGAGGGGGCGTTTAATAGAAGTGGGCGTTTATTGAAAAAGGAACTTAAAATAGGGGGCGTTAAAAAGAAGGAGAGCGTTTAATCGAAGCATTACGGTATATATATATATATATATATATATATATATATATATATATATATATATATATATATATATATATATATATATATATATATATATATATATATATATATATATAAATTAAAACTACTATGTGCTCTCGACAAGCCTGTTTCGTGAACGGTATTGTTCACTCATCAGGAGAATTAAACGAGCAATATTCCGCTAACACATATAACTGTTAATATATATATATATATATATATATATATATATATATATATATATATATATATATATATATATATATATATATATATATATATATATATATATATTTATACATATCCTGTATGAATCCTCATCTGCGCTTAATTTACAATGATTCTGAACCAGCCTAAATAACCTGTAAATAACCTACATAACAATGGGTTGAATAACAATTACCCTTAAACCACCTTAAATCTTCGAATTGGCACTTGCTTCATGAAAAGCTCATTGTTAAAGATCCTATTTCCAACAATATTAAAAGAACAGCAACTAGAGATCATGCAACGCTCAGTAGAATGGGAAAATAATAACAGATTTCCCATATGGCGCACTATTGCGTGGGAGTTTGGGGGATCTAGACACGCCCGTTTCTTCAAAAGGATGAAAGCTTTTTGTATCCTGAAAAATTATGACACTTTTTATTGCACCTCTGTTGGGTAGATCTGCTTACAATTATCATAGTTGCCATAATCTTGAATCTAAAGAAGTCATGTTATAAGAGCCTAAAGGACATTTTGGTTAAGACTACGATTTCTAGCAGCAACAAGTGTGATAGAAGTGGTTCTTCTCGTAGTGAAGGCTCCTGAAGTCAAGCATGCAGAACTCGTTGTCATGCAATATAGGCAAGAGGAGGAGCGTCTATTGCTGCCTCTAGGAATCTTAATGCTATGTTGCCAAGTTCTTCTCATGACTGCAAATGGTTATGGAAGCAACTGCTTATTTAGCATGCTAGTACGTTACAAGCAGCCAGTAATAAAGTTACTGTCAATACTTCTACTTCTCTTTTGTCAAACAGTAAGATATTTGAAAAGTGTACTTGAGCAAATCATCATCATCGAGAACGGTAGGCTCATGATTGAGCGGCCGTGCACCTCTCCACCATCCTCCGCCATTCAACTCGATCTTGCGCTTTTCTTTCCACTTGCACCATCGTCAGCCCGCAAATATCTTTTATGTTGTCGCTCAGTCTTGTCTTCGGTCTGCCTTCTTCTGTTTCCTATGACCATCCCTGTCAGCAAGTTCTTCTCAAGACTTTCACTTCTCATCACATGACCAATAAACTTTAGCTTCCTTCTGTTCAAGATGTCTAACAGCCGGTCTTTACAAGTTATTCTTCTCAGCACTTCATCATTCGTTTTCTTTTCTGTCCAGCTAATACGAAGTACTCGTCTGCAGCACCACAGTTCAAAACTATTGACCCTTTTCTTGTCTTTCTTCTTCAGCACCCAACACTCAGACCCATATGACGCAATTGGAAAAACTAACGAGTTCAGTAACCTCAGCTTTGTCTTTAAGGTAATGCTTCTGTCTTTCCAGATCTTATTGAGAGCAACTGTGGCGTTTTTGGCAATAGCAATTCTTCTTTTTATTTCCAGAGAATCATCGTATGTGATAGTAAAACAGCTGCAAGATAAGTGAACTCTTTCACATTTTCCACAGCCACTCCATTGATTGTAACATGTTCATCATCATTCATTGCCCGTTGTCTTTGAATCGTCATGGTCTTAGTTTTCTTGGCATTAAGAAATAAACCAGCTTTTTCGCTTGCTTCTCTACCTTTATCTAACAGCTGTTGTAGTCCATTCATATTGCTGGCAATCAAAACTATATCATCGGCGTATCTTAGATTGGATATTTTGTATCCTCCAACATCTACAGTTCCTTCAAAGTTCTCCAGAGCATTTCTCATAGTTGTTTCAGAATAAATGTTAAAATTATTCTTGAACAAATAGCGTGCTATTTTTAGACTTGCAAAGGATTAATTTTTAACTTGCACCAACGTGTATACCTGGAATTAGACAAAGTGCCACTAATTCTTATTTTCTGCTGTATTTTGTTTGACTGCCCCACTTTTATTTTCATTATAGATACGCAACTGAAGTAAATGATGGGAGGCGCTGCTTCTGAATGAATTTGAAAATACGACGAAAAAAGAGACACCATTAGTTCTATATCGACAATTCCATATTATTTTACCATTCCATATTACAGGACAATTCCATAATACTTGAACAGTCAAAATAAAAGGTCCGTCATATATAAAGGTAAGGTAATCCCATGTAAAATTGAAACGTGCAGAGCCGCACACGATGTAAGGGTTAGTGAACGACCAATAGGAAAGAAAGACCTGTGGTATTCGGACCTTTATTTTCACTGATGATAGCTCAAGATCGGGTTGACACGTTTCATATATGTGTCAACTAGGAGGACTATCAACTAATATGGAATGGTCAAATAATATTGAATTGTGAATAATATGCAATTGTAGAAATAGAGGTAATGGTGTCTCTTTCTTTCGTCGTACTCATTTTCAAATTCATTATAGATACTTCCTAGATCCTCGCCTAACCAATAACATATTCAGTGTAACAAAAGCCTGGGAAATGCCATTTAGGCATTATAGAGTATAAAAAACTTGAACATTTTCTCCCTCGTAGGACCCAACAATGGTGAGTACTTTTACATAATATAACGATATTATCAGTTTTTCTAGGTACGAGCCCATTGCACCCTTCTAAGAAGGAATGATATGGCTTTCTGAAGGTAATGCACGTTCAGAGAAAAATAGATCTTGGAGACAAAAATGACGTCCCATTTATACTCTTGTCTGCCTAGTTTTAAGTGCTAAGTGTAATGTTATTGCTTGTAGATGTATCCTTCTTCAGTTTGCACTTATCTATTTTTTTCTACTATCTTTATTTTTTCCTATCTGTATATATATATATATATATATATATATATATATATATATATATATATATATATATATATATATATATATATATATATATATATATATATATACCTTCTGAACAATTCCCTTACAAACTGAGGATGACTGAAGTATAAGCCGAAATGTCTTTTGGAGTAGTCAAAATCGGATTCTGCAATTTCTTAGCAGCTCTCATATTCGTTTGATGTGTCCAGTTAATTTTAAAGAAACAATGCTGTCTCTATGTAGTGCCGTTTTGGTTATAAACTTTATTACGAAACTGCAGTCTCAACCTCATATAACTTTATTTCTCTTTATTCGTCTCCCTTCTCGGATTATTTACTTTTGGATGTCTCTTTACATCTATTTTAGATCTGAAATGCTCTTACGATTTTGGAAATTATTGACTCGAACTGTTCTGTAATGCATTGTTGAAAATGACACACAGATTCATTGAGAGTGTTGCTATGCTTATTCTAATGAAGGGTGCTATATGAGGGTTACATGTTTTAGTGAGATTTTAGCTTTTCATGTTGGCACCTCTGCTCCATACAATTTAATATCTGCCTTGTACAGCAGAATTTCAGTTGTAAAGACTATATTAAACTGTATAATAAAATTTTGAATTACTTACTAAAATCGGCCAATGACATTGTCTTGCTCAATATAGACACCAGTCCAACACCACTGCAAGCATATGTCATATTGCAATAGAATTTTCTTTTTTCATCGTCAAGTGTCATGTTGGAAACATCCAGTACCATTTTGTTCATAAACAATGTAACACTCAATCGTGCTTTTAAGGATGGTGTTACAGATGCAGGAATCACCATCTTTGACGGCGTTGCAGTTCTGTTAAATACCGCCAAGGTAATAAACCCAGTACCATCCTGCCTAGTGTAACCACATGCCAGCTCTCTAAAGTTTGCTGAGCCGATGGTGGGACTGGAATTAGCAGTTATTCTAGCTGATGATGCTTTCCGTAGACCACGTCTGGAAAGTGCCACATTTATAGAAGCAGTATCACTCACATCTAATAGATAAATAGAAAAATAATTGAATAGAAATGATTCAAAGGTACTTAGATAATTGATCCATGGTAAGGATTCGAGGAGCAGCTTATCCCACATATCTCAATGCTTCCTATTTGTTACCTAATTAACTAAGGAAATTTCATGAGTGTTCATTGTGTAAGTAGTGGTGCATTCTTAAGAACTTTCATGAGCAAATACCCGATGGATTGAAAAGTATGCATTTATACTACGGGCGTCGTATAGAGGAATAAGTTTGGCTGAGCACTGAGAATCTCATAGATTGTCTATTTGATGCTGATGGTGAGCAAACTTGCGATCGATGTATGTGCAATGAATAGCCAAGCACAGTGAAATAGGACAACCAAAGGAAATAAACAATTAGCTGGTGACATTAGTATGTTTTATATCAAATCATGATTGGCTTACATACTCAATCAACAGATTTTCTCCTGATGAGGATCAATCTGTTTCCTATGTCCCATGCGCCCTAGGCTTTATATTTTGAAAGTTATATTTTCTCGTGTAATGCCTAAGTCACCTAGTGCAATGTGATAGTTACTTTTAAGTCAAATGCTAAGGAACGAGTCATTAACTACTTGTGGGAAGGGGATGGAAGACATTTTCATATATTTGATGGAATTTCTGTACCCCCTCTTAGATTTACGTGAAACGTTTCGGCCACATTCGAGGATTTGAGAAGAAACTCCATACTCCTCTTTTTGACATGCTCCAAGTTTTCATTCCCTTTCCCTCTGAATGTGCAGAATTTGGTCCAAATTCACATTCACTTTCCCTCTGAACGTGCTGAATCTGCATTACGAGGCTACTACCTATAGCTTAAAATTTGCGAGCCTTACGAATTCCTAGTGTTTAGAGAAAAACTTCTCTTTCACTGTTTTCTCTCATATACCATGTTCAGTACAAAATCTACCTAACACCTTACTTTTATTGATTTGACCTGGTTCTTTTCATTACCTCTGTCTGGGCATACTTCACATGCCCTTGTTGCATCTTCTTGTCACTTCCAATCTGTTCCATACCGATTATTTTTGGCATCCAGAATATGGACCCCCCTCACGTTGCATTCTCTACATTTCCCTTACACACAATTCTATCGTGCTCACTCTCTCGATGATCACCTATGACTAACATCAACATGGCTTCTACTCGATCTGCTGAACGTAAGTTTGTTACATTTACTACTATGTCATTCTATGCTATGCATCCATTCTCACCTCACATTTACATACTATTCATACACATTTCCTCCTTTTCACAGTTGACAATATCTGTGATCCTGAACAATCTCCGTCAGATTTTGTCGATCCCTTCATCACTCGAAACAACTTCATCATCCCGGCGACACAAAACCAGGATGATTCTCAAGAAGCGGAGGGTGACCTCCCTGAAACACATAGCAACCGATCAAAAATTCCATCTTTAGAGGATCATGATGATGACCTCACCAAAGCACAGAGGAATCTTCTCCGTGATCTAGCAAAACACAAAACCAACATACTCAAACATGAGGGGTTGGCCAATCATTTCAACACGCTTTCCTCTTCGCCTGGTCCTGCACTTCCAAATTTGACGACACCTACTTTTAATTTCCGTGATCAGTAGTTCTTCTCATCTACATGTCTCAACAAACTCGACGAAATTAACAAAGAATATCAGAAACAGGTTTGCAGTCTATTGGGAGCCCATCACACAGAAATGGCCCAACAATCTAGACTCTTTCTTGATGTACGTTGTCGTAACGTTGATTCTATTTGTAGTGATTCTACCATTAGGAGACGCCTAGATCGCTTATCTAAGGATCATTCAATTGATGCTTACACTGAATTACTTACCAAATCAAAACGCAATTGTGGAAAAAAGCGTCCCCATCCATAATCTGTTACTATTGCGGTTTTATTTAGGTTAACTATACATATTTACTGTTTTTTCTGATGATTTTATATACTTTACACATTCGTTTTTCATCGGATCAATGATCCACCTTTGTTTCATATTCAACGTTCACCTATACACTCAATCTTGTTCTATGTTTGACTTTTATCCATAGTCCGCAAAATCTTTAGTCAGTTAGCCTTAAGGATTCATATATTGCTGTCAAACCTTTCGGTGGTCCACAGCCGATACCCTACTGTCAAAGTGCTAGTGGTTTTTTACGATAACAATTCAGATTTGTTCCCTTTTTCACAATTCACACACATCCCTTCACCCTAAGTATTATAGTACCGAAGATTTTTATCATTATTTGCTCCGTATTCTAGTATATAGCAATCTCCAGATAGCCAAATCATCCGATCTCGTGATATAAACTCAGCTTGTTCATTCATTATATTTACCTGGTTCCGTACAATACACCTATAAGGTAAAGCATTTCTTCATTATGTCCAAATAGCTTCAATTCTAGATTTCCATATTCGACTATACTTCTTTTCTAAGCCGAGACCAAATCAAGTACATATACACGTCTTTTTTTATAAGAAAAACACCTTTTTCTTGAGGCTCAATTTTTTTAACTTTTCACGAATTTGAGGCTGAGATTTTCTTAAGATTTTCTTAACTTTTGCAGGAATAAACGGACTGAAACAGGCTACTCTGTATTTATTGGGCCATCATAAGTCTCGATCTTTGTACGAGAGTTTGCAAAAATGAGCCAATATTAATTTCTGGCATGTAAAGAAGATGAACTGTGATTTTCTTAGCATTTTCTTGAATTTGAGCCTTGTGATTTTCTTAGGATTTTCTTAAGATTTTGGCCATTTGAGCCTCATTTTCTTATAAACTTTTTTCGTATAAAAATACACGTGATACTATTGCATCCCGTTTGATTTTACAAACTATATTCAAAGCATGTGTTTTGCATATACTACTGTTCTACATAATCTTACACCATTATTCTACGTTCTTGTTACTTAAAGCAGACATTTAATGATTTATTTGAGAGTGAGCAATTATACATTTGGTATTTTTATCTTGTCCTCTTCATTGTTAGCGAATGACCTACACCGTAGGACTAAGATTGGCAAATTTAAAAATATACCTCTGATTAAGCGTCAAGGAAGTCAAAGAACTTCTAAGAAAAATTCCTACAAGAAAACATTGCACCGTTTGATCTTGAATACCACAGATAAAACAGAACTAATACACAACTTCAGTGATATGCATTTATCACAATCACATATCAATCCCTTATCCAAGGGTCTAGGCTTCATACCTACACCCAAGCTCACCTCTATCCAAGAAATCCATTCAGCATTTCAACGATTCCGCAGACGAATGCATTGGAAATATTTTCATCGAAAAACACCTAAACATGATTTCAACCCTCTTCATATTCCTTCGACATGGGAACCCCCTATTCCGGACAATACCAGTATTCACACATATCTTCAACAAGTATACTTTGAAATCAACCAACAACATAGGCCTTTTCCCCTTACCAACAATCTTTCTAGAGAGGATAAATAGCTCTACATGACCTATGTACCGAAAACAATGTTACCATTAAACCAGTTGACAAGGGCGGTAAAATTATTATCGGGGACTCCGCCAGTTTTCTGAGGAAGGCTCACCGACAGCTCAATGATCGACATTATTACATACAGTTGGATCACAATCCCATGAGTGATCTAATTTTTGAGATTTCAACTTTTGTAACATTTCTTCACCAACAAAACCATATAGACTATTCAACGTTTACGTTTCTAGATCCTAGCAATAATTCCAGGGTACCAATATTTTACTTACTACCTAAAATACACAAACCCGGGGTCCCGGACGCCTGCTTATACCAGGATGTAATTCACCTACTAGCAACCTCTCTAAATACATTGACTATTATCTCAAACCAATTGTTAAGCAAATTCCATCTTATATACAGGACACAACGCATATTTTGCGTAAAATCAAAGATATTGACTTTTGGTGTGAAGTCACTTTACACCAACATCCCTCATGATGAGGGACTCAATGTTTGCATAAGCGCCTTACAGTCTTTCTATGGGAATGACTTTCCTTTATCAGTTAAACACTAAAGACAGATACTTTACTTCATTCTCCAATGAAACTATTTTCAGTTCCCACCTCATATAACTTTATTTCTCTTTATTCGTCTCCCTTCTCGGATTATTTACTTTTGGATGTTTCTTTACATCTATTTTAGATCTGAAATGCTCTTACGATTTTGGAAATTATTGACTCGAACTGTTCTGTAATGCATTGTTGAAAATGACACACAGATTCATTGAGAGTGTTGCTATGCTTATTCTAATGAAGGGGCTATATGAGGGTTACAAGTTTTGGTGAGATTTTAGCTTTTCATGTTGGCACCTCTGCTCCATATAATTTAATATCTGCCTCGTACAGCAGAATTTCAGTTGTAAAGACTATATTAAACTGTATGATAAAATTTTGAATTACTTACTAAAATCAGCCAGTGACATTTTCTTGCTCAATATAGACACCACTCCAACACCAGTGCTAGCATGTGTCATATTGCAATAGAATTTTCTTTTTCTATCGCCAAGTGTCATGTTGGAAATATCCAGTACCATTTTGTCTATAGACATTGTAACGTTCAATCGTGCTTTTAAGGATGGTGTTACAGATGCAGGGATCACCATCTGTGACGGCGTGGCAGTTCTGTTAAATACCACCAAGGCAATAAACCCAGTGCCATTCTGCCTAGTGTAACCACATGTCAGTTCTCTAAACGTTGATGAGCCGATAGGGGGACTGGAAGTAGCAGTTACTCTAATGGATGATGCATTCTGAATACAACGTCTGGAAAGTGCCACATTTATATAAGCAGTATCACTCACATCTAAAAGAAAAAAAGAAAAATAATTGAACAGAAATGATTCAAAGGTACATAGATAAATGATACATGGTAAGGATTCAAGGAGCAGCCGATCCCACCCATCTCAATGCTTCCTATTTGCTACCTAATTAACTATGCAAATTTTATGAGTGTGCATGCATTGCTATATCATCAGATAAATTCAAATCAACTTCCCTAGCAGGCACGAGATAGATTGAAAATTCATACTATGGGTGTCCGATAGAGGAATATGGTTGGCTAAGCATTAAGAATATCGTAGATTGTCTATTTTGTAAGTAGTGGTACATTCTTAAGAACTTTGATGAGCAAGTGCACGATGGATAGTATACATTTATACTACGTGCGTCCTATAGAAGAATAAGTTTCTCTGAGCGCTGAGAATCTCATAGAATGTCTATTTGTAAGTAGTGGTGCTTGCTTAGGAACTTTGATGCTGATGATGAGCAAACTTGTGATCGATGTATGTGCAATGAATAGCGAAGCACAGTGAAATAGGACAATCAAAGGAAATAAACAATTAGCTGGTGACATTAGTATGTTTTATATCAAATCATGATTGGCTTACATACTCAATCAACAGATTTTCTCCTGACAAGGGTCAATCTGTTTTCCTGTTTGGAAAAGGGAATTTGGTATGATTCTTCTCTACGGCAGTCACCGTGAAGATTGTGCTTGTTTGAGATCAAAATTGCCCATGCGTCCTAAGCTTTATATTTTGAAAGTTGTCTTTTCTCGTGTAATTCCTAAGTCACCTAGTGCAATCTAATAGTTACCTTTAAGTCAAATTCTAAAGAGCGAGTCATTCATGACTACTTTGTTGATTAACTACTTATGGGGAGGGGGTGGAAGATGTTTGCATATGTTTGATGAAATTTTTGTAACCCCTCTTAGATTTCCGTAAAACTTTTCGTCCCCATTCGAGGATTTGAGAAGAAACTCCACACTCCTCTTTTTGAAATGCTCTTATTTTTCATCCTCTTTCCCTCTGAATGTGCAGACTTTGGCCCCCCTGCTAGATGTCTTCCACGCTCTTCCCTGGAAGAATTAATGATGGATCCCTAACAGTGGCAATATGACGCTACATTAGTGACTGGGAAAGGAGAAAATCAAGAATATAAATATTGTTGCAAGCAATGTAAGCTTCCTCCAAGGTTACTCAAACAATCATTTCCTGCAAGATGTAAATCTTCTACCCCAAATAGAGTATTAGTTTCTATTCTTCTATTCTTCTATTCTTCTATTAGAATTGTGCTACTTCTTCGCTCGCCAAATTGGTACCAAAGAGGAGACCATTGAATGGCTTTAAATAAAGGAGAGAGGTAAATCGTCCATTTATATTTTTGTTGTCGTTTAATGAAGAGTAAGAAACATGTTAAGTCCATCTGGAAGTATGGACTTTGGAAGATGATTTTCTTTCTCGCGATATTGATTCCTTACTGGCATTGAAATTTTTCAGTGCATTTTGATTATGCTTGCAATCACCACTATGGAGGCTAGATTGTATGTGTAGGTGTCTGGGATTGTACTTGTGAGATGCAGAGTTTCTGAGCATTGAATAAAGTAGAAGGCAAAGCTGACTTTTATACGCAAATAACGCACTCGGAACTCTCTAGACACATTTTATTATGATTTTTGACGACAATAATATGGCTTCATTACAACTCTGTCAATAGCCACTATATGCGATGAAGGAAACTTTCAGAAGAACTATGTATGAAAGTCAAACGTAACAAAAACGTTTCAGAACTTATATCATAATTCACTTTCAATATTTGCCAACGCTAAATGATCGCTGTATTGACTATAGACAGGTAAATTGATTTTTAAATCTTTCCTGTTATGAAGAACGACTATTTCAAATAGCTGATAGTTGTGAGGAGTACTTCACAGTATATTATCATCCAGCATGTAAAATATGCGTTTTGCCAGCAGCATATTACATATAATTTTGTGCTGTATACAGCATCATTCTCTAGAAGTGAAAGCTAGACCCTATCATAAACATGTTGAATTCTTCTTTAAGAACAAAAATGATATTAATAACTAATAAATCGTTTTTCCGTATCTAATCTGTTATATTGCGATGAACTACTCAATAAGCTTACATTTCCTTATGAGGTTCACTAAAAGAAACAGAGGGGTGCATAGTTTGAACTGCAGTATCAATTGTATTCGCTATAATATATCGTCACTTCTCTTATCGAACTCAATGTTCAGAGATCAGGGTTTTTAACGTGCATTTCTACACGAAATATGCAATTCTACAACCTCCTTGTGCAATTCTTGAGGGAGATCTGTGCAGCTTACATTATATGTCAATTAAGTACGGCAACACAAGCATGGTTTCAGTGCCCAGTCGTCAAGTAGATGGCAATGCACAGTGGCTCAAGTCTGTTTGCTTAGTACAAATTAGTACAAATTTGTATTCGCAAAGTCTCTAGCTACAGTCCACTGGAAGATTTAAACGAGACCGAGACATTGACAAACCATTCAGTGGTGCTGTGGTCTGGTCAACTATCTTCTTCCTGAGCCTAAGGCTCTTATTGACGGGGGATGCTTGTGATTTTATCTAATGCTCTTTGCACAGTTTACAAGAAAGACAGAAATTCAACGATTCACTTTCGATTTTTCTCTTAATATTTAACCAGATTCAGCAAATAAGTTCGCTGGATGGCGCAGGAGAAATTTTGTAGTCAGCTATGGCTTTGGGGCCCAGCACATGTAAGCTCATTATTGGATGGCAAATTTCCAGGTTCACTTTCACACTTGATGCTTTTTATACAGTATATAAATATTGTACTTGCTTGACTTCCATCTGTTCTGTCAAAGTTCTCTTCCTTTCGTAAGTTTGGGGCTTGAAGCCAATTAGTTGTTTATTTGTTATTTTATCTATTGTAAATATAATCTCGTTTTATTGTTATCTTTAGAATTAAATTAGCTATCGTAAAACTTTTTCTTCTTATCTTTTGTCTTATAACCTGGCCCCCTGTAAATCAGGCTTCGTTACGGCTTTAGGGGTCTCCATGTATAAATAATGTAAAATGAAAATAAAAAATGAAATGAAATGAAATAAAAGGGGCAGTGGTTTGGACATTCGTGCTTATTCATACATTTCCTATGGAACACGTCAGTTTTTGGCAGGTATGGATTTGGCATTGGGTGGCTATTCAATCATTCATTTCTGTTCAGTTCGTTTCATTTCATCTTAAAAAGTCAGCTACAAACAAAAGTCATAAAAACTATCAATATGCATAAATACTACAATAAGACAAGTTGCAGAGGATGGACAAGCGCAAATAAAAAGAGTACAGAAGCATCAGAAATTTTTAATGGGAGGAATGTTCTTAAAGGAGGACCTTTCCCAATAGATGAACTTTTTGGGAAAGAGTATTCTTTTGCCAGAAGCCTATCAATTAAAGTTTGTATGTATGCATGTATATTTTATATTAATCAGGTTATATCTAATGCAGCTTATAGACTGATGTCTAAAAAGACCAGACTTTATATTTTTAGAGAATATATGTAACTTTAGTTGACGATGAAAATTTTTCAGCGAAGGAAATTGTTCAATATTTGAGGGGATATTGTTCCAGAATTTAGCACCAGTATACCTAATAGATCTCTCACCAAATTGCACGGTGTTATGACGTGTTCAGGAAAGTGTCAACCATACGTGATTGCCTAGTATCCTATTAATGAACATCTGAAAGAATTTCAAAAAAAGCTGTGAAAGACAAGAGATATCATATTAGCATACTCGTAGACAAGCAAAAGCAATTTTTTTAAATGAAATAAATCATACATCTTAAGGGTCTTCAAATAGTAAAGAAATTAAGAATCATTTTCGATTTTGGTAATTCTCTCTCGCTATGAGACTTCTATTCCTAAGACTACACTTTGTAAAGCATAAAGTACAATAACAGCCAAACATCTGTGGAACAGTTTTTGAACAACGGAATCCCCATTCTCGAGAAGATTTGGCTACGTGTCTACTGTGTGCACTGGTACCATGATCGTATCAATCCTTTTCAGTGATATGGAACCACCATACCAGTGGCGTAGCGCACAGTGTGCACCTTTAAGCAGACACCTAATGGCCCCCACAGATTAGTTTGAAGGAGTCCCCACTAAAGTCAAATATAATTTAGCATAGGGGCACCTAGCTATTTCCTTCACTAAGGGCCCACACGATTCCGTTACGCCACTGAGCCATGCCATCATACGATCTTTGTATCTTGTCATGGTTCTATGAGCCATTGATGCAGACTTTGCTATACTATCAGGCTGTATTTAAGGAGAGTTGCTCTCTGATATGCTCCACGAATGAAGCACATGTGGTGTTTAACATCACTATCTATCATGATCACAAAAAATGGCTTTATACTTATATTTAACTTGTTCTCTGCCTGGCTGATAAGGTTAGGAAATCCCACACTGTCGGTGTAGGACCTAATTGCGCAACACCCAATTTGCTAGTGGTATGAATAGCACTAAGATGACTGACTGCTTTTCCAATTATTTGACAGAAAGGTCCTCATATCTTATGTAGATATAATGAGTGTCAAAATACATCATAGCATCAGTCATTATTACGAAAGAAGGTGAAAAAATACATTTTTTAGAATTTGCATACTATTTAGAATATTCCTACGAATTAGTTCATCTGTTCTGATGGTTTAGGGTCAATTCTAATAGGAAACTTACCGAGAGACCAGAAAATGACGAAGCTAATAGTGAATTCCCCGACAAGATTCATTTTTTAGCCCAGCAGAGTCTGTCAAGTAAAGAATAGATTAATGAAATTAATGAAGCAGAGATAGTACTCAATTTTGAAATAGGAATGGTGCAATTCTCATTTTCCCTGGAATCCTAAGAACGTTTTCTTGAGTTCAAATTAGATGGATTTGCCTACTAAATGTTATAGCCAGAGCAATATTAATATTTCTATTTTCCAATCTGAAAACTAAATGAAAAAAACTATCTAAAAATGCATTGCAAGAATCTTCAGTGACAAAATATGTACAAAATCATAAGAACTAGCAATATCATCTAGAATGGGGCAAAAACTACCAAAATAATGCATTGTTTATCATAGAAAAACACCTATAGGACGTGTAAAGTTATGGATTTACTTACTAAGGAGCATAAATGTGATGAACTTGGTGGAGGACAAGAGTCTGTAAGATAGAATCTGTGCATTATCAAACTGAAATTTACATATGTCAGAGCATTGCTCAACACTTCGAAGCTGCTTCAACAACAGACTTTCTGGGGAATTTGGGATGAGTTCAAGCACGTATGTGAAAATAAAAGTCATCAATACAGTTGGAACTTGAATTTTGGCATTAGTTGAGCTCTAATAATGACAGTCAGTGGTCAACAAACACCCGTCAAATAATTTATTAAAGCAAAAGTAAACATTTCTAGGAACTGGGAAATGTTGAGAACTGTGAAAACGTTGAGATTGGCGAAACAGGTAAGAACTGTTAAAATGTTAAGAGGAAGGTGAACAAATTAATACGTAAATGAATGTTATCAAAACTGAATAAAATTCAGAAATATCAAGTTTAATTTGGACTACAATAAGTTTAGAAGAAATAAATGAGATTTGTAATAACACCACAGAAGTGGCAATTTTAACGAGCTTAGCTCTCCATGACCATGATTAAAGCAGGACAAATGTTCAGTTCAATTGTAAAAAAATTGACCACATGAGCTAACTCAGATAACATTTTAAATTGATCAACCACCAAATCAAACTAGATACTTGGCCTAATGCATGGTGACAATGAGAACAGAAATACAACATAACATCAAATTCCACTATAGCAATTTATTCAGACAAAAAAGCAAAATATAACTGTAGACTTTTAGATTTTTAATCTTTTGATATGCTCCACGGGCATATCTTAGATCATGCACTTCTACACAATCTCAATTAAAGGATGAATAGAGGCCGAGTACAAATGTTGAACTAAAGCGCTATAATTAATTAGGTCTGCTCCCCTGTTATAGTCTACATATGTATCAAACCTTTAAAGCAAAACCAGCGACTTGTAAGAAAGGTAGTCTGCAGGATTTTCAGTTACAGCACGACATAGTTCACTAAAAGGAACTCACAGAAATGAAATTGATCGACTTTCTGATAGCTGATGGCCTACGTCAGATACTTGCTGACGTCAAAATTTTTTCCCGCCGAATTCTACCGAAAATTGAAATTGATGTCTAAAGTACTGGGTAGTATCCAGTATATTGCTATATCTAGTCAAATTTATAAATAATTTTCCTTGTAAATGTATGTGCTTTGCAATACAGATGAAGCTACGATATCTGCGAGTCCACATCTGCATAGAACTTCAACCTCTTGTTGACAGTTAGTGATAGTTAACGGTCGCTTCCCAATAAGGCCTGAGTTGAATACCGTAGTCAGAGATGGCAGGTACAACAAGCAATTTTAGAGTAGATATAAAAGTACGACAACGATTGTTGTACACCTTCAGGGCTAAACTGCACAGTAGGCTTGAATAATTTATGGGAGCTTTTTCTTATCATGTAGTTCCATATGTATATGTGTACCCTCGCATATGTAATTCCAACGAGCAAGTGCAGCGAAACAGTTGACCTCCGTTCACTTTACTGCTGCACTACCAGCGGGGTCTCACTGTCCCTATATTGTACATTTTGCTTATTTTCGATATATAAAGTAATAATAATTTAAAGCAACAGTTAGAAAATTCCCTAGCAGCCTCTTAGCCTACAACTTTCACACATGTAAGGAGGTTAAGAAGCCAATAAATGTATCTCTACAAAACAGTCAGAACTGGCTATAACATATCGCCCCAAGACCTATTGTTATATGAGTAAGTAATTCCTGTGAAACGAGAGTATACAGCTTGTGAAAATGCAAGTATACCTACCTTTCACGCCCCAAAAACGAGTGCTTCTACTCTTCCTCCTGCTTCTTCAAGCTTTCTCTTTGTAATTCTTATAGGGGCATGCAACGGTCCGTGTTCTTTGATCGTATTAACACATAGTTGCAACAGGGGCCCCGTAGAGCAGCATTTTTGATGGAGGGCTCGATTGGACAGGTAAAATTGCAGGAATACAGATGGTGCTAACCCTGGTGCTAAAATACATTTGCTATAAAATTTGAAGTGGCCACAGCTTCCTACCAATCCCCCTGGCTCGGCCCCTCCCTTGTAAAACACCCATTCATCGATTTTGAAGGTACTGGGACCCTGCTGAATTCAAATTAGTGCTCTAGTTACCTAATTTATGAAAAGCACTTTTCATTTCTTCCAAATCCTGTTGCCTTTACAATACCTAATTTATATTAAAACACATTACACAACAGAGTAATTATGACATACAATGGAACTAAGGGTCAATGGCATGGGAACATAAAACACAACAATCAACAATGTACCAAGAATAGACATAACCGTCAAGCAATATGATGATGGTAACTGTGGGGGATAGATGATGCAAGTCTATTTCTAAATATTATTGTAGTTGGTACTCTTAGTTTGGGGAGCTTTTAGGGGTACCTATTTATAGAATTGAGAGCTTAGCTTCATTTTCGAACATTTGTGAAATTAGGCGCCTGGTTCTGCAGACAGATTTGCTACTAGAAGATAATATCCGGTTATACACCTCATTAAAATTCGACCCATTTCTCGTCTCTGAGCTCCTCTACTACTTGCTAAAACGCCAAAATATGACCATCTGTCTAAAATGTCTAAAAAATCAGGGGAATATGAGGATTCTCTAAATGGAACAGTGGAACAAGCGGTAATTGAACTTGCGAGCATGTACACCGTAAACGATCTTCAGTACTGGGGACAAGCTAGATTCAAATTAGTGTTGTAGTTGATTAGTTAATTTTTCATTATAATACATGAGACAGCAAAGTAATTACTACCTACAATGAAGCTAAAGAGGACAATGGCATGGTTAGAATAGACTGCCCGACACGGACAAGCAATATGATTGATGATTATTACTATAATTATCAAATATCAATTTATTTAAAGTTAGCTACGTAGAAATAGCTTACAGCTAACTAATGCCAACAAGAAGTAAAAGTAACAAATTAAAAAACCTAATTTCTAAAAGTTACAAAGAATGTTCATAAATACCCTAAATGAATGATGACAGTAACTGAGGGAGATTGATTATGCAATGACCCAAAATGCGGATGGCAATGTAAGAAATGACAGAACAATTATGCAAAACAATAATAGTTTTTACATATATTCCAGTCAATAATACAAATTACAAGTAACAGCGAGCGGCACACAGTAATAGCAAATAAAAACAAACAAGTGTTCGATTTCATAAAATGCCATCGAACCAGCGGCAGTAACAACAGTCTCGGCAACGGACACAGCACACGGAAGCTACGGCAAATATAACACGAGCACGATAATACTTAACGGCAACTTCTAGAACGATTGATACCGTCTTCAAATCACGACTCAGTTTTGCTACTTTACATAGCGGCTTTTGCAAAGCGACTCCCTGAACACGCAACAGTGTGGGGGTTTTACGGACAACACAGGACACTTGCTATTACGCAAAATAAGATAGGGTGATAACAACACGCAATGGCAACTAATGGTAATGGCATGGTTACAAATTACAAAAAAGCATACATCTATAAATAAAGGTATAATCACAGATACGGTTCATAAAACTATAGTTTAACAATTAGCAACAGAGAACCAACGTTACTCAACATGATGTAATCAAAATAGTACTAATAAAATTAGTACCCTAATGTTTCCCCGTATTCGATCAATTCGTCGAGCAAGACAGATTTGAAGTCAGTTGTACCTTGCTGTAGAGGCCTTTTCGAAGAAAGTGTATGCTGAAGCACAGGGCGTACTAGAGCATTTTACCGACAGAACTACCACGATGCTGAAGAAAAGAGTGCGGTGAAGACAAGCAATTTGCTTTCAACTTAACATATCAGTGCGTGCGCAATCAAATGGTGCCAATCCCCACTAATTCAGAAAATAGTCGTGACCAAATTTATTTCTAAAGCATTTCTTGAAGAGAAAATAGTAGACTTGTTGCCCAACTGCCTGTGCCCTTATGATTTTAGATCGCAGAATTTTGAAGATCGATGCAAGAGAGAGGAAGCGATATCAAAAATCGCTGAAAAGCATGAACAAGATAGTAGGCTCTTTGACACGCCCTAGGATAAAAAGTTCTTTCATTCATTCTGCTGAAATATAGCCGCTAAATGTTTGAGACCTCTAATCAAGTCTTTTTCTTCCCAACCGAACTGACCAATCAGCATGCAAAATGACCTAAATGTACCAATGGAATGCATATGTGGTGAAAATCCGGCATTATGATTGGCTAGTATATTTGAGAGAAAATAGTTCTGCTCAGACTCGTAAACCTTAGATGGCGTTGCTCTCTGCTGATATCTTTCGATACGGTGACTTTGAAGAAATCTCTATCTAAAGAACAACGAGCACTTTTCATCCCGGCAGACAGGCTATTACAAAACAGCCGTTTGGCATACAACGTAGTCACATTTTGTTCTCGATCAATCAGAGGAATTGTTTGCATCAAATCTTTAACCAAGAAGATGCTTCCATTTTTTACATACTTCATTGCAACGACTTTTTGAAGCAGAGTTGCTGTAGAGAAGCCACGATTCACAACTTTTGGTCCGGAAAAATTTTTCTTTCATTTACAGATACGAGCTTTTAACTGTAGTCTCGTAAGTACATTTTTCATTAATATCTCGGAGAACACATGAAGCAGTGCCAATTGTTTATCGTATATATGGTGGACCCTTCCTGGACCATCTTTAACTTCTTAAACCGCGAGAACTTATTTATTCATGTACAAAAACGAACCAGCGTGATACTTGCATAAGTAATCTTCATATTTATCTTTTTTTACTTCATAGTTTGGGGCTAGAAAGAGCTTATGTGAGAAAACAGAGCCCGCTCTGCCGGGGCACTTGGTTTGCTGAGATTCTGCCTCATCCATAATTTGCAGTTTTTTCTTATTTTATAAATATTTATATACGAAATACCTTTCAGCTACAAATAAACAACCTGTTAGCAGTGTCATGAAATAAAAAAAATGATAATAGTACGAATTGCTGCGATACCAAGGGGTCGTGTTTGGGTCCAATGAGAGGTTCCCAAGATACTCTCTAAAACCTGTTCTAAAACGAGCGATTGATTCTTTTTCTCGAATATTGTTGGGGATATTGTTCCAGTTTATTATTCCACGGTTTCTGGCCCTATAATCTGAAATCATGGATCCTTCAGTGAACTTATGGCAAAGATTTTCGGGACAGAAGTCATGCAAGATCCTATATGTCATGACTCCTTGATCAAAGGAGATCAAAGATTTTACAGTGAGCCATTTACAGGTCCATACTTTGCATTCGCTTTTAGCTCCTTTGCCCTTGTATATTACCAAATAGTGTTTAAATGAAAAAATCCTACCTCAGCAAACCCTTGACCACGGAATATAATAGTATATTACCAAATCGTGTTTATATGAGAAAATCTTACCTAGTTATGCCTGCCTTTTTCATTAAGCACTTATTAAATAATTAAGTACTATTCTTATACAACACCCGGTGCGCGCGTTTATGTGTTCTATTTATCTCATTGTTGGCAGCTTTGGAAGAAAGCATCCAAATTAAAGGACAATAGTTGAAATTTACCAATGCTGTCGTTTTGCATAATATATCTACCTGTTTATATCAAGGTAGTTCCTAATTCTAGAGAATGCACTCACTTTTTGTTCACCTTACAGCAAAGTTCTGGGATTTGCTTATCAAAGCTCAATTTAAGATCTGTTGTTACTGGCATTGATCTGTTGTGGTTGGCATAGCGGCAACCATTTATATACATATATTGAACTGTAGCCAACAGAGACTTCTTTAACAAACGTCGTTATACTATTCTAGTTGGTTGTAGTTGTTTTGAAATGGAATAGAGATGTTGCCATTACTGAATCTTTCTTTGAGAACCCTATAGAGGTTAACAGATTGATAATCTGATCATCAGTTTTTAAGCACAGTTTCTGGTCGATTTTGTCCTAGGAACATACGGTGGAACTTCTGATCCAATTCAATCTTAAAGCATTAATTGCAAATTATTTTGGAAATTTACATAACAAACCGTAGGAAAAATTGCCTTGGCCATTCTTCGATACGTCATTACCCTTTCATAAGGGGAGCATGCCATTCATCACCAAAATTGCATCTTCTTAATGTTCTACTGATCATCTACCAAGTCTGTATGCCTACTAAAGATGATATTATTAGTTTTCAGGGAGAAAATAGGATTAGATTTTGTAGTTCAATTTTACAATATGGATTTAGCTTGTATTTACATCTGCTTTTTTACTTTTCACGCTTTCCACTGAACATCACGGTGTAGTATTGCAAGTTGACTGCTTTCACTGCCTAAAAGTCTACGAAAACATTCTTCTGCACAGCATCATTATTTTTCTTTTGTTAGCTGCACTTGTATAATGTTCTTTTCTTATAATTTTTCAGCATTGCCACCAGCCAAGCAATACTCCAAAAATGGTTAAACCTGTGCTCTCACTTGCTTAACCTTTTTGTGTTTGC
The DNA here is from genome assembly GCA_964019165.1 of Mastigias papua. Classification (NCBI taxonomy): domain Eukaryota; kingdom Metazoa; phylum Cnidaria; class Scyphozoa; order Rhizostomeae; family Mastigiidae; genus Mastigias; species Mastigias papua. The sequence continues at coordinate 5,249,302 of OZ025270.1, read as the reverse complement.
TTAAGTGAATACATCCGTGGAATAAGAATCACAAGGGTTGGAAGCATATAACGTATCCCTTTTTGACGATTAGATGCATTGTTAGGCACGACAAGAAAGTTTTACTTTGGTTTGCATTTTAGAATAGGTGTGACTCACTTATGCGATAATGCATGTTTCTTAAGTTTTTACGGTCTAGGTGATGATCTGCTAGGGGGCAAGAGCATTTCATCACACTTAAATAGAAAGATATTTTATGATCCTTATCGTTTAATAAATTTATCTTTTCAAAGGTATTCGAAGCAAGAAATACCTACTATCTAAAAACAGTTTGTTTACACCAAGTGATAGGTAAGGATCAAACAGTAGCAAAATTATACCTAAAAGGATAAATAATAGAATTAAAGTAAACACCATTCAATTATACCCCTCAACAACCCTCAACGCACGTGTACACAAAAGCACAACCTCTTATTTAAGCCGAAGCCAAACGCTCTCGATGTTTTACTCGATACCTCTCAGTCGGCTATGATGAACATTGTCGAGAGGTGTGGCCAAATTTCTCTTAAGTTTTCTTTCGTCTTCGACTTTCTGTCGTTAATGCTATCATGATCATGGCTCCAGATATCTATGGAACTCCTGATCCTAGCAGAATTCCTATAAAACTTTGAAAGATGCTGCAAGCATAATAGCTAATAAGCAGAATTGTTTTCCTATTTAGAAACTAACCAAATTTCGTTTTATATCGGAACTGCATCTTTTACTATAATACGTTTAATGTTATATCTCGAAACATAACTCAAGTATGCATCAAACGTTTGTATCTGCATATACTTTACTATATAACTATGTATATTTGCTGTCAATATACTTTTACGAAATAGTGTACACGATTTTTCATACAAGAAAATGGTTTATAAGAAGGTAGCGCTCGACTACTCAGAACGTTAATACTGCTCAGTGCTGTACATTTCTGAGACCTATGACTGTTGATATGTACATTAACTTGACATTCCAATATTGACGCAAGACGATCATCTCTTTTATTAAATTTTAATAAATCTCTTGTAGTAAAATATGTAGTAGAGGATTATGTTTGTGTAGTGCATGTCCGTCTGTGTAGCAGTGCAGCTTACGCAAAGTCACGGAAACGCGGATAGCCTTCTCAGAAAGTCTACGAAAACTGTACTACCAAATTCATGACAACGCAAAGAAGATTCAGTACTAGTAGAGAAAGCACTTTGCTTTAAAAACCGTGTTCTTCAAGGATTTGACTACCTAGCACGTGCAAAGTTTACAAGTTCATAGTGCTTTTAGATACATTTCCATAAGTTGGCCTGTGCTTACCATCTTCAATGAATATCTTTTATGAAAAGGTGCGGTTTTTAACAATATTACATAGGTGCAATAGTTGTGTTATGTAAACACATTAAAGTCAGATCTTCAAAATCTGTACTCTGATCGTGATATGCGACCTTTCATTACTTCGGACAAGTCGTCGTAACTGTTTGGAAACACGGATATTTTTCCTTCTGGTTTGTGACTTGTTCCCAATGTTCCTCTAACTGTAAGCTTCTTTCCACGGTATGTGACAGGATTTGCAGTGTAGTAGTATTCACCACGTTTGAAAAACGTCTCCTTATTGTAATACATATCATTTGTTAGGCTTTTGTTGTGGTTATTCGTGAAACCAACTGCCAAGTAGTTGACACTGAAATCAAAATTGTATGGGCAGCAATACATAACAACCAAGCGCTCATAGTTGTTGATCAACCAGGAGGCAGTCCCAAAGATTCCTGATGCTGTTCCTGCATTCTTATGACACACCCAGCATTCTTTCATACCAGGCATCACTTCAACTGGTGGCTTCTTAAAATATCCATATTCCATAGAACTCATTGGTGATGTAAATGGCCATTTTGTGTAGTTTTCGATTTCTATTCCACAAACAACACTGTATTCTCCTCCAGCGGCTGATACTGCAGAGCTTATCCCTCCAGTGACTGAAGCTCCTGCTGTCAAAGCTGGAGCAAGTGCTGCTGCTATCACACCTGCCATGTTAATAATGTGCTATTCTAAAAGTAAATGATTCTCATCAGCCTATACCGTTTATGAAATCTCCTTGCTTCTTCAGTAAAGTCCAGATACACTAATTTTGAGAGAGTTGAAATACCAAACAACAAGAAAACAAATGGAATATCATGGCAATTGTACACATTGGAATTCTCTGAATTTGTACCTCTAATTTTTGACGTGGCGCTACATGCATATTAATATGTTCTTTAAAGTACGTCATCGATTCTGAGTTGAATTCTAGGTACCATAATAAATTATTTACTTGCTTCAATCCTACTTTATGACCTAGTCTTATGTCTTCTTACGCCATCTTTGCACTACGCATTGTCCAATTCACATAAGACTATTCAAACATACATACAACACTTCTAGAATGAAACTTGCTGGGACAAAATTGATGAATTTGTTGTCAGCTTGAAGCTGCTGCATTGCTTAACAAAACTTGGGAGTTACGATATTTCTTGTTGGTATGCTAGTATCAAAAACCAACGGTTCACACTCACTTTACTTCGTGTTCAACACCGCACTAATTGCCAACTAGCAAAGGATTTAAATTAATAGTCATGTTTATGACCTATCATGATTATTACTCAGTTTCTCTTCAGACAAGTAGCTTTCAAATTCAACTTACTACTCACACAGATGTCAACCTGTTTCTGCAATCTTTACAAGTGCACTGTAGATTCTGATCGTAGAAGACTGGCAAGGTGGATTAAGTACTGCCCTACAAATATCGATAAATATTTGAAGAGTTCAATGGCAATTTGCGAGAATAATCGTTAATTTCTATTAAATTTTCCCCTTTCCTTAAACTTTACATTCCATTGAGATTTCCTCTTTCCATTGCATAACAACAAGCAAGGGCTGGTACAGCAAAAATATCTGACAAATGCCGCTCAATATTGGGCTTGGTGTTGGTATGGTCTGTTTGAAAAGGGTATAAGTAGAAACAGGGTTACCATGATCATTCTGTTTACACCACACAAAGCAAGAAAAGTTAGCACGTCTGATCAGATTTGAAAGCTAACAGGAAATTACTCGGACATTGAAGAGGATCATAACTTGTCTGCTTCCATCAGATCGTCAGCCCAGATAAAACAAACTATAAATGATCTTGGTGATGTTGAAAGCAAAGCTAGAATGATATATGTAAGCGATCACTATCTCTTCAAACTGGATAGATCACTTCTTGGGAACAGTTTTTTATTGTCCTCAGCTCTCCTAGTCAACTTTACATTGGAACTATCTTGAGATAAAAAGCGGTGGGGCATGAGGGTTACAATCATCCCAATAATCATTGAAGAGCTTGGGACAGCACCAAAGAAACTAGAGAAAAAGTTAAAAGAAATGGAATCACGGGTTACTGAGTTGCAGAAAACTGTCATCTTACTTACATTGTGCCAAGATTCTGAGAAAGGTTCTCGAAATTTGAGAAGTCTTGTTGATGTCGAACCCCGAGAATATAATATCACTGACATTTTTGTGAGACAAACATGACTAATAATACTAACAATAATGAAAAATGACATTCAACTTATTTATAGTAGATTAAATAAATTGTCCTCTTTCCTTAAACTTTACATTCCATTGATATTTCCTCTTTCCATTGCATAACAACAAGCAAGGGATGGTCCAGCAAAGAATTTGACAAATGCCGCTCAATATTGGGCTTGGTGTTGGTGTGGTCTGTTTGAAAAGGGTATAAGTAGAAACAGGGTTACCATAATAATTCTGTTTACACCACACAAAGCAAGAGAAGTTAGCACGTCTGATCAGATTTGAAAGCTAACAGGAAATTACTCGGACATTGAAGAGGATCATAAAGATAATCGTATAAAATGAATAAGTATACGCATGATGTACATGAGTTTTCTGCTTGCAGTAGTCCAAGTGGATGTTTTCTATGGATGCATTTAATTCTTTGTGTTATGTAATCAAATGTTATAATATGAAGAAAATCGCAGGTTTTCACACGGGAAACGTTTTAAAAATTTGCTTACTTGACATTGAATTACTCTACTGCATAAGCTACTACATAAAATCTCTGTAAGATAAATAAAAGAGATGAATGTCCTGCATGAATATTGGAACTTTAAAGGCATATGACATATTGATGTTCATAGTTTTCAGAAATGCAATATTAAACACTGTTAACGTCATGAGGATTCGAGCACTACCTTCTTTTAAACCACTTTCTTTTAAGAAAAAGCATGTACATTATTTCGTAGCAAATATATATAGTTATATAGTAAAATATATGCAAAAACAAAACATATGAAGTTTACTTCAGTTATGTTTAGAGATATAACATTAGATATATAGTAGTGAAAGATAGCTCTGATATAAAATGAGGTTTGGTTACTTTTTAAAAGTGATAAATATGCTCAAACTCACTTTCCTTACTTCTGAAATTGTAAATCATTATAGCACTTAATAGACAGGTCAATGCGCTGTGAAAGTTTTAGAATCTAAACTATTGCAAACTAGGCTTGTGCCAAATGAGATTTGAAATTCTAGAAGCACATCTATATTCAAAAACATTATTAGATATTGAAAAGGGGAAGAAAATTTCCCTGTAGATTGCGCAAACAATACTTAGCACCAAGATGACTTTTTGAATTTACATTTCTGTCTTCATTTCATGCTCTTAGAGAACTTTAAATGTGTCATTTCTGATTTCTTTTGATATACCACTTTTGCTGGTACTATATTAAGTAGGCCTTGATTAGCTTTTTTATGGTATTTCTTATTTAATCTACTATAAATAAGTTGAATATCATTTTTCATTATTATTAGTATTATTCATAGAGATGTGGGGTAAAGACAACAAAGGTTGTTATTTCACAGAAACATCACCGAGATTTTCCCCCTGTATTCACGAGTGGCCATGAACTGGACATTTCATCTTCTTTCACTCAGCTTGGTCTTTCAGTGTCATCCAGTCTTTCTTGGAAAACCCATATCCACTCCACTGCTAAACATGCATCTCAGAAACTTGGCTTCCTTTCTAGAGCCCGTGGCTTTTTCTCTCCTTCTCAGCTACTGACTATATACAACTCTCAGATACGTCCTTCTTTGGAGTACTGCTCCCATGGTTCGGTTGTGCTCCCAGATCTTCTCTACATCTTCTTGACAAAGTCCAGTCCAAAGCCATTCGTCTCATAAAATCCAAGTCTCACCAAATCTCTCCAATCTCTCTCTCATTGTTGTCTGGTTGCAGATCTGTCCATTTTCTATCGATATTTTCATGGACATTGGTCACTGGAAATCAAGAGTATTATTCCTGATCGCTTGAAGCATGTTCGACCCACTAGAAGCTCTACTCAGTCACACCCTTTCCAAGTCATACTATCCAATCCACGAACTCTTTCCCACAAATCTTCTTTCATTTCACGAACCTGTCAACTTTGGAACACCTTACCTTCCTCGTCCTTTCCTGAATCCTACAACTTATCTTCCTTCAAATCTAACATCAACAAACTGGATCTCATCTCCCTATCTAATTAACTTTCTTTTCTCTTTCTTCCTTTGTCAGGGCTTTGTTATAGGCTTTATTAGCCTTTCCCTGACATTACTTTCTTTCTTTCCGTGGTGCCTGTCATGTGACGTTAGCGATCATGAATCTCCATTTCTGTCTATCCTTTGCTAAATGCACTAACTCCGCTACTTTGTACGTCCACTAAAACTTTCTAGTAAACATTCCATGAATTTCTTCCGTTGTCGTCCTTTAGCCCTCTTTCCATTTATCCTTGCCAGCAAAAAGTCACTTTCCAATCCTTTTGCTCTGCTCCAATCCTGACATTACATACTAAAAAAAAAGATTATAAGGCATGTTTGTCTCACAAAAATGTCAGTGATATTATGTTCTCAGGGTTCGACATCAACAAGACTTCTCAAATTTCGAGAACCTTTCTCAGAATCTTGGCACAATGTAAGTAAGATGACAGTTTTCTGCAACTCAGTAACCCGTGATTCCATTTCTTTTAACTTTTTCTCTAGTTTCTTTGGTGCTGTCCCAAGCTCTTCAATGATTATTGGGATGATTGTAACCCTCATGCCCCACCGCTTTTTATCTCAAGATAGTTCCAATGTAAAGTTGACTAGGAGAGCTGAGGACAATAAAAAACTGTTCCCAAGAAGTGATCTATCCAGTTTGAAGAGATAGTGATCGCTTACATATATCATTCTAGCTTTGCTTTCAACATTACCAAGATTATTTATAGTTTTTTATTTGGGCTGACGATCTGATGGAAGCAGACAAGTTATGATCCTCTTCAATGTCCGAGTAATTTCCTGTTAGCTTTCAAATCTGATCAGACGTGCTAACTTTTCTTGCTTTGTGTGGTGTAAACAGAATGATTATGGTAACCCTGTTTCTACTTATACCCTTTTCAAACAGACCATACCAACACCAAGCCCAATATTGAGCGGCATTTGTCAGATTCTTTGCTGGATCAGCCCTTGCTTGTTGTTATGCAATGGAAAGAGGAAATCTCAATGGAATGTAAAGTTTAAGGAAAGAGGAAAATTTAATAGAAATTAACGATTATTCTCACAAATTGCCATTGAAATCTTATCGATATTTGTAGGGCAGTACTTAATCCACATTGCCAATCTTCTACGATCAGAATCTACAGTGCACTTCTAAAGATTGCAGAAACAGGTTGACATCTGTGTGAGTAGTAAGTTGAATTTGAAAGCTGCTTGTCTGAAGAGAAACTGAGTAATAATCATGATAGGTCATAAGCATGAATGTTCATTTGAATCCTTTACTGGTTGACAATTATTGCAGTCTTGAACATGAAGTAAAATTATTTTCAACATTTCCCTTTCGATAGTAGTATACCACCATGACATATCGCAACTCCTAATCCTATTATTCAGCAATGCAGCAGCTGCGAGCTGACAAGAAATTCAGCAATTCTGTCAAAGGCAGTTCCTTTCTAGAATTTTGGCTAATATCAATGTCAGAGGTGCAAGTGCACCTTAAACTACTCACGCTTATAGTACATAGGACTGTGAGGAACAATTACTATACTATTCCAGTTTCCGTCTTGGTGTTTCTTACCTCATCTCTGTAAAACATTATACAATGTTATACAGAATTTAAAGTACTGTAATTCCATTCTGGACTTCACTTTGGAAGCAAAGAAAATCTATGAGAGGTATAAGTTGATGAGAATCATTTACTTTTAGAATAGCACATTGTTAACATGGCAGGAGCGGCGGTAGCAGCACTTGCTTCAGCCGTGAAAGCAGGAGCATCAGTCACTTGAGGGATAAGCTCTGCAGTATCAGCCGCTGGAAGGGAATACACTGTTGTTTGTGGAATAGAAATTGAAAACTACACAAAATGGCCATTTACATCACCAATGAGTTCTATGGAATATGGATATTTTAAGAAGCCACCAGTTGAAGTGATGCCTGGTATGAAAGAATGCTGGGTGTGTCATAAGAATGCAGGAACAGCATCAGGAATCTTTGGGACTGCCTCCTGGTTGATCAACAGCTATGAGCGCTTGGTTGTTATGTATTGCTGCCCATACAATTTTGATTTCAGTGTCAACTACTTGGCAGTTGGTTTCACGAATAACCACAACAAAAGCCTAACAAATGATATGTATTACAATAAGGAGACGTTTTTCAAACGTGGTGAATACTACTACACTGCAAATCCTGTCACATACCGTGGAAAGAAGCTTACAGTTAGAGGAACATTGGGAACAAGTCACAAACCAGAAGGAAAAATATCCGTGTTTCCAAACAGTTACGACGACTTGGCTACAGATATGAAACGTTGCATTTCACGAGAAGACTACAGATTTTGAAGATCTGACTTCAAATTGTTTACATAACAAAAGCATTTACATTTGAAGTCTCATATTGTTTAAAATCTCACCTGATATTATAAGACATTGATTGATAATGGGAAGCAAAAAGCAGCTCATAGATAACTTTCTAAAAACTTTTTCGATACATGGATGTAATCTTGGAGTCGTAGCTCAAAGCCAAGTAATTTTGTATTCAAATGAATGAGATTCTGAATAAAGAACATTTTAAAGTTGCATTGCAACAAAGGTGCTGATATAAGTACTATTGATAATTAGTATTTTGTGATGAATTGAAGAAGATTTGAATGAGGGGGAATTGAACAGTATATTTTCTAGCATTTTCTGCTGGGCCTTTTTTGTATGGGATTAATTTGGGCACCAATTCGGACTGAGGCTCATGTTTATAGGCATATTTGGAGTATTTACCACAATGCTTGAACTAGGTACTTATCACGTAGCCTACTCATAAAGACCGATCAATACAACTATAATGTTATTAGTATGAAGGGAGTGGATTAGTTTAGAAGGCAAACTATGTTGATTATAAGATATTTCAGGAGCACATGGAGTGAGCATGAAATTTTGGTAGTGTACTTGCACTCGTAAGTGTACAGCACTGTTTTACATGGCAAGCATTTGGTGCACTAATTTTATCTCCAATCTTACTAATATTGTACACCATAGCAAGCATATTTCTGATAAAAGAGGCATGCTAGCGCTTTCTTTTTATCTATGGATCTGTTGATTGATGACCAATGTTCTTTCATGCCTTCAATTGGAATTGCGCATGCTTATCCAATTCCACACAATGGCTTATAGTAGACCATAATGTAAAATGACAAATATTCTATAAACCCAAGTAGAATATATATATATATATATTGATGGTTATTTGCTAAGCGTGAGTTTCTGATAAGATATCAGACATCGGCCTTACCAATGACTAAGGTAGAAAAAGAATCTTACAAATATCACTTGAATTCTACGCTACTTAAATGCTCTATTGTAGTTGCCATTTTTTCTCCAAACTCTTCCTTAAAATATTAACTTTTCGCACACATTTCCCACACATTAAATTTTCGTGCAGCCGAGCTGCACGAATAATTGGCGTGAATCTATTATTTCCTGCATTTTGCTGCATGAAAATTCAATGTGCAGGAAATATTTCACTTCAGGAGGTGCGTGGATGGCAAACATTGGTAAAACAAGAGTATCTGCATGTAGATCGATTTTCAATTTTTCATGGCATTGTCCATTTAACATTTTATGCATCATCACTAGCTTGTCGTATCCTATCGTAGAGCGAACGTGACAAATTTGAAAAGTATATATAGAGTTGCATATCAAGTGTCTTATATTGTTTTCCCTCACTATTGTGTGCGCGGAACTTAGGTGTGTGTGAAATCCAGTTGGGCGAAAATTGATTGCGCGAAATTTAAACTCGCGCAAAAATTTCATGAATTAAGATAGCTGAAAGCTGATAAAATACTTTTACAATAGAGATATTGGCATTTTGCTGTTGTTTGTTATGCCATGCAATAGAGCTCATTCTTATGGTAATAGTATTTACGTACTTAGAAAAACAGTCGAGCCTCGTTATCTCGAATTCTGTTATCGTGAACAACTTGCTATTTTGAACTCCATTACCTCGAAGTATTCTCTCACTCGAAAGAAAAATTCTTCCTGTCTACGAAAACACCCGGTTATTTCAAACACGTCACAAATTAGTTTCTACCGTAAATTGTAATAAAAATGATAATTCACTTTTTAATACTAAGGTGAACCTAGTTATCTTTCTATGAATATATATATATATATATATATATATATATATATTTGTCCTGGGTATGACGTTAAACTGCATCCGGTGGTGAGGCTTCAGCTCGGAAGTGCTGAGGTTTTGAGGACCTTGCAGCTACCTCTTAGTCACTATTGTTGCCTGGTTCATCCTGACCCGGGGTGATAGCACCAGCTAGGGTCCCAATTATGGGTAAATAATCATGGGCAGAAGGCGCTCTTTAGCTTTGGTAAGCAAGTCTTCTAGAGATGGTGTCTCGATAAAAACACCGTCAGGAAAGGCAACGGGAAACCATCCTGACTATTATCCCTTGTTAATTCTATGGCAAACAGTTTAATTGATGGCCCTCAGTCCCGTGTAAATGAGGGTGCTAATAATCTCACGGGGTTGGTTGGACTGATCCCACCAAAGAGTGCAGACTTTGTGGGAAACAGTATTGGCTCTGCACAGACCTTAGGACTAAGTGGAAGATATGGAAAAGGGCATATGAGAATTGGTACTTGGAATGTGAGGACAATGCAAAAGAGAGGAAAACTTGAAAACATCAAAAGAGAAATGAGTCGAAATAGGTTAAACATTCTTGGACTTAGTGAAGTGCGGTGGAAAGAAAGTAGAGATCTTACAAGCGATGGACTAAGGATGATTTGCACTGCAGCAAAACAGGGTCAAGGCGGTGTTGCAATTTTATTAGATAGGGAAACATCAATGAGAGTGACGAAAATAGTATTACAGAGTGATCGCCTATTGTTGGTGAAGATACAGGCAGAGCCTGCGGATTTAGTCATTATTCAAGCGTATATGCCAACATCAACACATGAAGATAATGAACTGGAAGAAATGTATGAACAATTGGATTATCTCATTAAGGCAGAGAAGGGCAATACTAATCTTATAGTTATGGGAGACTGGAATTGTATCATAGGAGAGGGGCAAGATGAGAAAGAAGTAGGAGCTTTTGGGCTTGGAACCAGAAATGAAAGAGGAGAAAGACTTGTAGAGTTCTGCCGGCAAAGGAAGCTGGTTGTTACCAACACCTGCTTTGAGCATGAAAAAAGGCGCAGGTATACATGGAGGCAACCGGGAGACACCCGAAGGCATCAATTGGATTATATTCTGGTGAGACAGAGGTTCCGAAATAGTGTAAAAAATGCATGTAGTTATCCAGGTGCAGACGCTGATTCTGACCACAATTTAGTTGTCATGAAACAGTCCGTCAAATTGAAGAAACTGAAAAGGAGAAGGAAGAAGTTACAATGGGACCTGCAGAAATTAGAGGCGAAAGTTGAGAGTTTTCAAAACAAAGTGAATGAAAAGATAAGAGACACTAAGCAAGATGATGTAAGCATTGAAGGTAGATGGATAATGTTGAAGAATGCTGTTTTAGAGGCTGCAAAGACTGAAGTTGGTTATAACATGGGCATGGAAGCAAGGAAGCCATGGGTCACTGATGAGATGATAAGGAAAATGGATGAAAGAAGGAAGTGGAAAAATGTGTCAACAGACGATGGAGTAAAGAAATATAAGCAACTAAATAATGAGCTAAGAAGGGAAACAGACAAGGCAAGAGAGGATTGGTGGATGGACCAATGTCAGACTCTTGATGAGCTAGATAGCAGGGGTAGGTCAGATGTATTTTATCGAAAGGTACGTCAGCTTACAGGACAGAACGTAATGAGAAAGAGCAGCAAAGCAATTAAGGACATGGACGGTAGGCTCTTAACGGATAAAAGTGATATCAAAGAGAGGTGGAGAGAATATATTGAGACACTTTATGATGCTGAAAGAAAACCAGGGAAAGATAGTCTTGATTTAGAACTGGAAGATGAAGTAGACAAGGACTGTAAAGGACCAGATTTGTTAGTCAGTGAGATCAGAGCAGCAATAAAAGAGTTGAAGGACAGAAAGGCTGTAGGCATAGATGAAATACCCGCAGAATTTTGGAAGAGTTTAGGTAAGGAAGCGACAACAGGATTAATAAAATTATGTGAAAGAATTTATAAAGAAGGAATATGGCCAGAAGATTTCACAAAGGCAGTTTTGATACCCTTGCCAAAGAAAATGAATGCAATGGCATGTGAGGACCATCGAACCATCAGCCTTATACCACACGCATCAAAGATTATGCTAAGAATACTAACAAAAAGACTGGAAGGAAAAGTTAGAGATTTTATCAGTAAGACACAGTTTGGTTTCAAGAAAGGATGTGGAACCAGAGAAGCAATTGGGGTTATGCGAATGTTATGTGAGAAGGTTTTAGATCATGGAAAAGAGGTGTTTATTTGTTTTGTTGACTATGAGAAGGCATTTGACAGAGTGAATTGGGTAAAGATGATGGATACATTGAAACAGCTAGGAGTTGACTGGCGAGACAGGAGATTGATTTGGGAGCTATATACTAAGCAGCAGGCAGTAGTCAGGGTTGCAGATGAGTACACAAATACATGTAGCATTGGCAGAGGTGTGAGACAAGGTTGTAGCTTATCCCCCTTGCTATTCTCGATTTATGCAGAAAAGATGATGGTAGAAGCATTAGATGGTGTTGATGAGGGTGTAAAAGTGGGAGGGAGTTTGCTGAAAGATATAAGATTTGCAGATGACCAGGGCATGGTAGCAGAGACAGAACAAGGACTTCAGAATATAATGAATAGATTAAATAATGTGTCAAAAGAATATGGTATGAAGATTAATATAAAGAAAACCAAAGTTATGAGAGTTTCCAAACAAGGTGGTGGCAATGTAAATATAGTATTAAATGGAGAAAGAATTAAGCAGGTAGCACAGTTTTGTTATTTGGGGTCGTTGATAACAGATAATGGTAGCTGTAGTAAAGAAATCAGAGCAAGAATAGCCATGGCAAAAACAGCTTTCAACAGACGGAAAGAACTGCTCACCAGAGGTATTAGGCGGGAAGTGAAAAAGAGGATTATTAAAACTGTTGTTTGGAGTGCTCTATTGTATGGATCGGAAACATGGTCATTAAAAACGGAAGATATTAGAAGGATAGAGGCATTCGAAATGTGGGTCTGGAGAAGGATGGAAAAAGTAAGCTGGGTAGAACGGAAAACAAATGAAGATGTGTTGATAATGGTAGCTGAAAAACGAGAGCTATTGGATAGAATAACTAAAACTAAAAAGAGTTGGATTGGGCACATTGTCCGTGGTAATGGCTTGTTGAAGGAAGTAATAGAGGGTAGAATAGATGGAAGAAGACCTAAAGGAAGAAAACGGATTGGAATGATAAGTGAACTAAAAGAGGATGGATATGCTAACATGAAAAGAAAGGCTGAAAACAGAGAGATCTGGCGAAGCTGGATGCCAAGAAGGACCTGTCGGCAGACAGAACACTAGAGATAGATATATATATATATATATATATATATATATATATATATATATATATATATATATATATATATATATATATATATATATATATATATATATATATATATATATATATATACGATACGATCAGTAGCTAGCAACATATATATAAATATATATATATATATATTTATTATATTATATATATATATATATATATATATATATATATATATATATATATATATATATATATATATATATATATATATATATATATATATATATATATATATACGATACGATCAGTAGCTAGCAACATATATATATATATATATATATATATATATATATATATATATATATATATATATATATATATATTATATTATATATATATATATATATATATATATATATAATATAATATATATATATATATATATATATATATATATATATATGTTGCTAGCTACTGATCGTATCGTATATATATATATATATATATATATATATATATATATATATATATATATATATATATATATATATATATATATATATATATATATATATATATATATATATATATATATATATATATATATATATATATATATATATATATATATATATATATATATATATATATATATATATATATATATATCAATATTCATATACATATCTTTACACCTCCAGCACTCATAACCCAGTCACCCTCAGGTCTTGGGTTTATGGCTATGCACAACTAACGAGGCCTAATAAGACCAAAACTACACTCTTATACTCCCAGGTCGCTTCTCCGAGTTGCAGTGAAAACTCTGCACAACCTGAACTTTTATTGATTCAATTATTAAGTATTCTGAAGCTGCATTTTCTACACCTGTTATCTAAACACTAAACTAATAATATGAATGGGTCATTGTGAAACATGTTAATAGAATTTCATATTGAACTCTGTATGCTATTGAATGAAATTTCTAATACTTTACGACTGAAGCTAGATATATTGCAACAGAAACTTACTGTATCATGATTTAAAGATTTCCAGTGAGATATTTCAAATTATAGTGAAAAAGAAGAGCTAGAAAGAAAAGTGAAATTAAGAAATCATGAATCGGACTAAGATATTACATAATGTTTGAGTGAAAGAGAGTTCTTATTGATGAGGGCGACGCGCTTGCAAGAAGCGAAGTTATTGAAGAAAGACACACATCATATACAGGCCTTTGCAATCAACATTAGCTTTATCTGTAGATTCGAATAGGAATGATTCTTGCCCAAATTTGAAGTGCATTTAGCTTAGTACTTAGAAAATGTGACCCTTGTAAGGTATCATGTTAGTTACGGCCCCGCGGCGTGAGCTGGCTATCGATGAGATAGCATACGATCAGTCTACAGCGTACGAGTTTCCAGATCAAATGCCGCAGAAGTAACTAGTGCATAAAGTTGAAACTTGTTTTTGACAACATATCATCGATCATTGCTATTCTCACTACAGGCAGGAAGGTAATTTCCACGTTTCTTTGATAGCATTTTCTTTAACAGCTAGCATACCATTTTTAACAATTCCAGATACTCTAGGAAAGAAGTTCAAATATATGATTAAAGCGAATACAGTAAAAACCCACATAAAAGAACCTAAATTTTTCTCAGGCGGCCTGGATAGGTTCTTAATTAATAGGCTGGTATGCTTAATTCCAGCCTTTAAGGCTCTTAACAAGGGTTCTTATATACAGTACATGCCTTGCACACATTAAAACTGCCTTCAGCAGTAGAATTCTTGAAAATACTTGACAACACCTTCTGTTCAGCATCCTTGTTTACTACTACTATTATTTGTTGAGCTACTGAAAAACTCTCATCTTAGTCTGAAAAGTAAATGCGTGTGGTACTATTCTGTAAAAAAATTGACCGGTAAACAAACAACCTATAAACGTTTCTAGCCTTGAATTCTTAAATTAAATAAAAAAAAACCTATTGTATACGAACTACTCCCAGTTTCAGCATCCTAGATGTTCTTATTTAGGGGGCTCAACAGATGAAATTTCAGCCTCCAGGTTCGTATAGAAACAGGTTCTTTTATGCGGGTTTCTACTGTATGAACAAGTGGAACAGATCCATGTTACCCATGTTACAACCAATTGGTATAAGATCAATGTTCATGGTTCTGTTGCTGCTAGATGACCGTATCAGCTTACCTACCATATTTTTGCATATGTTAAGGCTTGACAATCAAATGCTCGACATATAAGAGTGGGTATTTGGAAAATATAAAACGACTTCTACTCGAAATGCATATTTCGTGTATGATAAATGGATTTTGAAATGATTACAGCTGGTAATAATTCTAAGATTATATATTGATAAGCTTTTCCATGAGTAATGTTATGTTGTCTAGTGTAAAATGAAACTAAACTGCCCCTCAGTTAATAGATCTGCAGATGTTTACACTTCAATATATGAAAGTTTGTTGACACTACAGAACTCATCTAAAGCACAAAATAGCGGGAATGTTTTGTAGACATACTGAAAGCTTTTTCGCCCGACACTTTTCAGAGTACGAAACGTCGGACATCCGCATCTGGCTATATATGTTCCCGTTCAACATGTGCTATAATGAACAATAATCTACCGTTGAATAATGAGTCGAATTCTCCAAATTAACCACGAGAAAGTTTGAGAAACAATTGCATCCATGCTGAAAATCAGTAGTCTATATCTAATAATATGGAGAAAACTGAGCTTGCTCAACATTGATTCTCCGGCCTTAATACCTACCATTCAAAACCATGCATTAAATTATAACGGTACATTTTGGCATACGTCCTTATTAAATGCAAGTCATCTAAAGGACCTGATAAAGCGCTAATATTCATACCAGAATATCTTCATATAACTGCATTTGCCGATCAAGGACTTTTTTAGTGTATGCCCTTAACTACTTAGATAACTAGAACATATTGTGATAAAGCGCTAACATTCATAACATAAAGTAATATGGAACAACTCGATTTGGAGGATGATTTGTAAAATTAAATATACCTTTGCTGCAAATCCCTGCTTCAAAATATGTGCAGTTGCAATCTTCCAATCATACAAAATAGGAGAAAGATAATGGAGCACTTACATTATGAATACAACGTATGCTTCAATCCTTGCTTTGAGATATATTGGTGCAAGTTCTTGTGCTTTATTTGCAATACACTGTATAACACTGTCAAAAAGAAGTGGCAGAGTAGACGAAATAGAGTATTTGCACCTTAGTGGTCGACGTAGCTTTCGCTTGACACTTATTGTGGCATTATCCCTTCCCAGATTATGTCTGCTGATACAAACATAATTTCAAAATTTATCTGCATCATTTTTTCGAGAAGTGTATATTAAGCTACCAGACATCTTTTTAAGAAAACCTCCATTGAAATATAAAAATACATCTGGTACTGGCAGTCCAGCGGCTTTGCAAATTATTTCCAAACTGTCTCCTTTGAATTTCTAATTTCTATTTTGTTAATCGATAGTTTTGCAGCGTATATAAAGAAGTGTGTAACTGAGAAATGGAAATAGCAAAAGTACTTTATAATGATGGGTGCATTAACCGAGGGCAGAGATACGCATTGAGGGCAGAGACCTGCAGGATGGCAAGAAGGAGGAGCTATAAAGGAATCTATGATTAGTTAATTGTTGTCATGGTTTCCGGATATATATTTGAATGCAAAAGTTCAACTGATAGGTATTGTGACTACAGCACTACAAGCGCAGCTTGCAAACAGTACATCTGAGGAAACTCAGCACCACAAAACATAATACATACTGATAAGAATGATTCGAATTTTCTATATATACAAGCATCCTTTAGACTGGTGTGGAATACTAATTTAAACATCAAATTGTATGCTGAAGAATTACACTTCTTCTCACTACTTTACTTTAATCACGCCCTTATTTTTAGGGGAGATACTAGACTTTTTACATTTCTAAATTACTGCATATCACCACCTAAATTTATAGATGAAAATCAATTACTGCTGAGACATGTGATTTTCTGACCATCCAATGATTTATTTAGGTTGTGCATAGTTAGTAGACTTTTCGCAATGATGAGTGGCAATCCATTGCATGTGATTCAATTAATAGCATTTACCATTGAATTATAGAGACATGTTACATTAGATGCTGGTCAACCACTTGCAATGCATGTTAAAATTGTGCCATATCCTGTTCAAATAAATAATTGATGGTTGTATGGCTAGTGCCATATTTAGAACATTTGTACCTGTAAAGGCATGCAGCAGAGTGCTAGATACTTAATCCAACATATACAATTTAAACACACAAAGAAGAACACACGCCATCGTACTAGCAGAGGCACGCACACGCACACCGAAAAATGATGAGGTAATGCCAATTGAGTCTAATACCATTCTCCTCAAATCTCTCAATGAGATTGCCTCAGGATATGTGTGCAACCTACTCACAAGAATGTCCCAGGTAGCCTCTAAATGCCTATATATACTTTAGATTTGCAGATAGATTTGCATTAGGATTGTAGGTAATTGCAACTTAGGCTGAAGCTAAGATTGAAATATTTTGAACTACTGTTCTCCATCTCCATTGCTGTGCGTGATAGGTTTCCGTTGCTACTCCTCGTCGAGATCTGTATAGAAAGACTTTTTTGTATTAAATGAATATCATCCATGGACTTCAAATATTGTTGATAGATCATACATCGTCAAGTGTTTACATGCATCATATACAAAATTTTGCAGACAAGTTAGGCAAAATAAAACAGCTTGTCTCCCTACGATGGCCCATAGGGGACATGCAGCATTTGCTAAGTTTTGCACACGCAATATCAGATTGCTGGACACAAAATCAAATATCGTTCACAAATTGGTTGTTCATGCACAAACTCAAGGTTGCTCAGCAAAACTTTGATTTGCTGCATACAAAGTGGGTGCTGCAGCACACAAGTTCAAACCTGCAGTATACAAAATCGATGTTGCAGCACACAATATAAACCTGCAGAGTACAAAATCTGACTATAGCTCGAAAAAGTGGGAACATTCTTTTTAGCATACTGAAAAGCTTTTTACGTCTGACACTCGTCAGAGTATGAAACGTCGGATACCGACCGAAAAGAAAGAGCCCCAGAAAGGTAGACAGACACCGTTTAAGTATAGAGGGCATATCTGTTATGGTACCTTTTGGATAGGAGTATAGTGAGTGGAAAGGATTATTAGACGTTTTATACTCTGACGAGTGTCGGACGAAAAAGGCTTTTCAGTATGCTAATTTTGTATTCTGCAGGTTTATATTGTATGCTGCAACAACGATTTTGTATGCTGCAGGTTTATATTGTATGCTGCAACAACGATTTTGTATTCTGCAGGTTTATATTGTATGCTGCAACAACGATTTTGTATTCTGCAGGTTTATATTGTATGCTGCAACAACGATTTTGTATGCTGCAGGTTTTAATTTGTGTGTTGCAGCACCCACTTTGTATGCAGCAAATCAAATTTTTGCTGAGCAACCTTAAATTTGTGCGCAGCAACCTTGAGTTTGTGCGTGAACAATCCTTTTGTGAATGATATTCGATTCTTTGTGCAGCAATCTGATGTTGTGTGTGCAAAACTTAGCAAATGCCTCATGTCCCCTATGGGCCATCGAATCTCCCAGCTATCATGTACAAGAAGTAGCGGTGATATGATGAGATACTCCTCATCATCTCTATAGCTGCAAGAACTGTTGGAGTCAGAATATCAGTAGGAATTTATGCGCGATTGACAGTTTGAGCTGATTATTCAAGAACTTTAATTCCTGATATCCCGAGTTATCTTATAGAATCGGAACCAACATTTTTCACTTTATGTTCGCGGGGAGATAGAGATAGCAACTCTCTATACTGTTTGAACTTTACGCCTTGAAAAGTAAACTGGCCTCATTTCATTTTGTTTTGCGACAAGAAAAGCTAACAACGGTTCGGGGAGCAGGTAAAACGTTGGACAGTATCAGCCGTAAATACTGCATTTCCTTCAACATTGCTGAAGCATTTGATGAACCTTTAACGACAGTTGGTTACAGGGAGACATTTAATAAAGGTCAGTGTTTATTTAAAGTCAAGGATTATTTTCTAATTGATAGAAAGTAACTACAACCAGCTCAGTCCTTTATGAATATCACTGGGAAATGCAGATGAGAATATGGCGCTGATGTAAATGCAGCATTTATTGCCCTCACAAGTAAACAGCATCTGGCTATAAGATCTCATAACAAAATTTAAAATTAGAGTTGGGAGCAACATTTTGAGAAAGAAACTATTACCAAAGTTTATTGCTGTAGTATTGATGATAAATCAACCTGTACCTTTTGCAGCTATGTATTATTTTATATCGAGTATATCATAATGAGAACATAAAGCAAAACTTGGAAAAATTGGGGTAATTCCTGTAATGAATAGGAATGGGAACGAGGTCAGTGAGATAAGCTGATAGTGCAGGAAGTTATGCCCAGAAATGTATAGGGACATACAGTATATGTAACCAACGTTGTGGGATTTAATGATTTTACGCCTTAATGGTTACAGGCCATAAAGCATAGGCATCAAATATTGATTGGTTAACACAGGAATCACCTTTCTAAGTAAGTAGCCAATGAGATTGCAAGAATTCAGTGGAGAAGCATGTTTTTGGAGTAAAAGGCACTCTCTTGACAACAAGCTGACCACATACAGTTTCAATGAACTGAAAAATGTTTGCAAACATCTTCAGAAAGCTTCAATTTACATTTCCAGAAAGAGCAGCTTTTTGGTCAAGTAGAACGAGAGTTATGAGGATAATTGTGACATCGCACAGGGGTATGGTGGCCGATACGTGCCACGACGTTTTTTCACAGCAATTCAAAAACATAAAAAACTCATTGCAATTAAAAATTAAGTACCGAAAAATTTTTATCCAGAATATATTTTTAGGCAAAATCTTTTACTACTCGTAGCCTTGATATTTTCAATCGAAATTTCACTATAGCTGTAAGCTAAAAATTCTCTTGGTCCAACCCTGATGTACTTCTGTGCCTTCTCAGAAACAGCTGAGCTCAGTCTTTGCACAACAAACTACCTTAGGTGTATTTAAATTCGCGGTGTACTATTATTCGAGCACCCCTGACTGCGCGAAATTAAGTACTGCGCGAAAATTGAGCTGCGCGAAAAAGACGAAGCATGCACATAACGCAAAGGCAAAATATCGTCATAAATTCTACGAGAAAGCATTCAACACTTTGCTTTCTGAAAAAATAATAAACTCTTTATTATTTTAAATGTCAATGCCATTAAAATCAATATACTATGGCAAAGAAAGGAGAAAAATCGATTCCCATAACAAGTTCGACAGACAAAAGACAAACAACTGGCACGTTTGCAATAAGCTTAAGTGGAAACTTCTTGCCGATGCAGCTTATTTATCAAGGAAAAACTGACCGTTGTCATCCGAACTACACATTTCCGAAAGAATTTCACATCACACACACTGAAAACCATTGGTCCAATGAAGAGAAATGCAAAGAATTTGTGCTGAAAATTTTGATGCCATATGTCGAAAAGAAAAGAGAAGAGCTACAACTGAGAAAAAGCAAGAGTGGCTTTTGCTAGCTGATGTTTTTAAGGGCCAATGGACTGAGGAAGTGAAGCAGTTGGTGCATAATAAAAACGGAAAGATGGTTCCAGTGCCAAACAACATGACCCATATTTACCAGCCCCTTGATCTCACTGTGAATAGAAGTTGCAAGGCATTTCTCCGTAAAGAGTCCCAAAACTGGTTCGCAGGACAAGTCCACCAGCAAATTCAAAATGGCTGTGAAGCAGAGCAAGTCAAAGTGGACTTGAGAATCAACATTTTGAAGCCGATACAGGCAAAATGGTTGACATCGTATTGTGACCGCATGCAAAATCGACCAGATATAGCTGTAAAAGGGTTTAAGAGGGCTGGGATTACAAATTTTTTAGCAACAGAGCGGCAGTATGAAGACCCATTTCTGTAAAGAGGTTACTTTTAGGCAACATAAACGTTCAGGAATATAATTTCTTTACAACTGAATTGTCGTGTCATCCTGTGTACCTTCTCGTGTGCGCGAATTCAAGACTGCGCGAAAATATGAAAGATTTGTGCGCGAATTTAAAATGCGTGAATTCAAGAACAAGCGAAATATAATACACCACGAAATTAAATACACCTAAGGTATTCGATATCCTTGCTTGCTTTGCTCCCTTTCGCCTTTCTATCCCCAACTCATTTCATCTTCATTTGTTCCTTGTAGTTCGACCATGCTTTCAATCTGTCAGCCATGTTTGTCACAACTATACTATAACTACTTTGTGCCTAGATCGCTACGTTCTTGTGTTGTCTATAAATTTACTTGTGCGGAATGTAATTCCGTTTATGTTGGTGAAACATCCCGACACATATCAGCTCGTGCTCGTGAGCATCTTTTTTCAGATAAGAATTCTCATATATTTAAACATCTCCAAAGTTCTGATGCCTGTAAAAATGCTTGTAATGAGACCTGTTTTAAAGTTATAGATTCAGCTAGAACACACTATCAGCTGAAGATTAAAGAGGCTCTGCATATTATGTGGGAGGGACCCAGCCTTAATAAACAGGTTCAGCACTATAATTTCTCATTAGCTTTCTAACTCTTCTGTAACGGTTCTTGTTCTCTTCTTTTTTCGAATGGTTTTTTCGCTTGATCTTCGATTGACTTTACAACGTATGTTCTATTAGTATTCATTGTTAATTTCAGTAACTGACGATGGATTTGAGTAAATCCGAAACATGTCTTACAAATTGAAATCAATTGTCGTGTTTTTTCGCATCATTTCTGATTTACTTATTGTGAGAAACTTTGGAAGAATTTATATATATATATATATATATTTGTATATATTTATTTATTTATTTTTATCTATGAATGTATGTATGATTTATGTTTGTATCTTTGTATGTACATATGTCGCATGTCGCAAGCTTACCATATTTTTCCCATTGTAAACAGAAACTCATCCTATGACTTCAAACACGCTCTTCATTTTAGGTCTCTGATTGCTCTATATGTATTTACAGGCGACTTTCCCAATGTAGGGACGTAGAATTTGGATATAATTTCTTGAAAATTAAGTTTCGCCGATGCAAGCATTACAGTAGCATATGGTCATTTTCTGGGCTGACTTTGTTTTCTGCATATTTCCAGAGACAACCTTGTACCCCTTGAGACTTATAACTGTAAGGCTATCAATGTCATTTCCGATACTCTCCTTTCCTCAGAATTGAAAGCTGAGGCGAAAGGCTAATTTCAGTCGTACACCATAAAAGAAGCCGTACTGACATATCCTAGGAAAGATGTTTGAGGGGATCTGCGTATTAACAAGCCAATTTGTGGATAGCTGAGAATGTTAAACCTTATACTCCTTTGGAATGTTAAGCCCTATACTTCTCAATTGCTGTTTAGATCATTCATTTATAAAGGCGTCCCTACCTTTTTTGCTGGAGATTGTCACTTTAAAAATTAGATATGGGTTTGTGACTACTATTGGAAGCCGTCACGAGCCCGTTGTTACCGAAGTGGGTTGGAGGATATTTCACAAAACCACATTGAGAACACCAAATACATCAGAGTAGGCATTTTGTTCATCGATCCTCAAACCTTTACGACATGTTCAGTTTATTTGTGGGTGAAACATGTAGTGCCAGTCCCGTTCATGTAGTTCAAGGCTAAATCAGAGCAAAATCCTAGATAAAAATTATGTATACATGACTTACAGTTTCTGTTCAATTAATAGTTCCAGGGTATGCAGGGCTAATACAACATATGAATTACTGGGAAGAGTCCTATGTAGACCCTATGCCTTCTCTAGGAGTGACAGGCAAAAGTAAAGATTGTACTTTGGGGCCCAATATACAGCTTTTTCAAGGAAAGAGTGGTACTCTTTAGGATTGTGGTAGTGCCATGTAAAAAGATAGCGTAATTTTATCACTGTGAATGAGGAATGAGTATTATCTACATTCCACTACCGAGTCTACATGACGTGGTCGCAAAGTTTTTCCCCGTCTTAGAGACCATTTTGAGCAATTCCCGCACTACGTTGGAAATCCATTAAAAATTCTATGGGGTAAGGTCTCATTTAGAAAAGTGCTTTCCAAAGCAGCCAGCATATTTTAAAAGGAATCTTCAAAGGAAAGCTTGGCAATCGAACAATAATTCGATAAAGTTTAAATAATGTAGCAAATAGTATACTACGTTAAATCTTCTACAAACTTTACAAGCCATATATACAAAACAATCATACTATTGACTTGGAAGCAAGAGCAGACTCATTGCTTATCAAATGAAGACCTGCCTCCAGCTCACAGACTAGCTATGTGTCTATATATCTAAGCAATACATATGGACGGACCCACCGTAATAGGAGTAGGTGGGCAGATTTCCCTAGGCTTCGAACCTGATATGAGCCCTGAGGCTATGAAACGATTCTTTGGTGATTTCGAACTTCATAATGAAGCCGTTTTTAAAAGAGCCTAAGATTGTGTAACTGCAAAGGACTGAGTTGGAATGATTAATTTGTGCTTTCGACCCTCAGTGAGATATGACTGAAAGATAAACATGAATAGTTGAAGCTGATTCGAGACTGGGCTTTGCTGGTGTCAATTAAAATGGCCGTAACTACACTGGGAGAATGGGGGTACGATATCTCTTTGTGAATGGTTTAAGCAAAAAAGTCACATTACTCGGAACAATCTTTTCCTGGTTTACACTCGTATCTACAACTTTGCTCTCCTGAAATTCTCTTGGGCCTGCCCTGCCACTTATTGTATGAAGTTTCTCTTACTTTTCTCATGTTAGTTATTATGTTGACACATCGAACTAGCGGCAAACATCCAAGTCAGTTTATAACGAAAACAAATTTGCATTTAAATTAAGAGTTTGAGACTCAATTGAAACTTGCCCCTCTTCTACGAGATACGAGATGGCTACTTTATCAATGAAAAATTCTTCATTACTTAGTGATGAAATTGCCTGTATTGACAAGGTTTTTTAACGGAGAACTTTCTAGCCAACGAAGGTCATGATTGACGAATTACATAACGAAAAGATATATGCTATAGCTACTCTACCTTTATAGTTTTGACTCTCTACGTTACTGAAAGTTGATTAAAGTTAACGTAATTCATGAAGAGCTATATACCTACGGCCACTAGACATTCGACTTGCTAAACTATTCCTCGTATACCAAAGGTTGCTCACTAGTTATAGGAGACTCTGAATATTGCTACAAAAGTTCGTTACAATGCTATTGGCAAGTATGGTAGCCCGTGAATTTTTAATACTTTTCATTACAATTTTGTAGAAGACTAGCATTATAGCCAATTTTTTCTTCCACATTCCCATTCGGTAATGTATCATTTGGCTTCAGTGGCCAAATACTATTGGCACCTCATTAGCTCTTCTTCTTCGGGGTCTTCGTCCCACTCTCCGTACGTGTCCTTTAATTTTGGTTTTCCTTTTCTTTTCCATCCAAGAAAAGATATTTCTCCCTCATAAACATTAATCCTCGACTGCTTCTGTTGATTTTCATATTTATCCCGCTCACAAGCCAAGCGAAATGTTGATGACATTTCTTTGTAAAGCATCCCCGCCTCTTTTCCATTTAAACACTTAAAAGCATTGCACAAGATGTCCTCACCCCTTCTGGCAATGAAACTAAAAATATCAGGATGTTCCTTACTTACAAAGCAAAACGCAATCTCTGATAATGTAAAGTTAGTCATCCATTTACAATCTGTCGTAAAAAGTTCAACTCCTTTTTCCACGGACATCGCTAGAATAGCAGTGGTGGGCCTAACACCAAGCTCCCCTTCTAAACATTGCTTGACCGCTTTTCTACACGAATCTTCATCCATATCTTCGATTCGCTTTCCATTATTTGTAAGACAACTCACGCGAAATTCTTTTGTGGAACTTGTTGTAATGAAAGACATTGTGGTTAGTAATTGTTATTGATACGAAATACACTTACATTAAGACGTCAATTCGACACTTTTCGTTTAAATATGCCCCATGCTGTACATTAACTGTTGAAGATGTTCCAATCCGAGAGCCAGTTTGTATCAGCGCACTAGACAGGTCGATCAAATTAGGCCTGTCCGTGCTCATATTAACAACATTAAGTCAGCCTATATTTTTGGTGTACCACAAAAATATCTTGAGTATTTTATTGTTTTAGCTAAACAACAGCCTCACTCCCTTCCTAACTTCTTTTGTATCAGTGGAACTGGGTGCCCATGGGCACTTCATTGCTGTTAAAACCGGAGGTCAAACCTAACATCCAATCATCTGCCGGATGTGACATATTCACTTTGATTTCTCTTCTGTTGTTTCTAATCTCATATTACTTCACTAAGTCAACTGTTTATTTCAGTCATTATACAAGTGCGCAAATAAAATTAGTTCATGAATGAACACGCCAAGGAGCATTAGATTTTTCGGAGTAGGAATGTTTTCAATTTGGATTACAAATTTCAGTTCAAACTGAACAGTTAAATCTCAACTTAAAGGATAAAAATTTAATTTTGTTGTCCATCACCCAAGAACGAATTAAGGACAACCTGAGGCTGAAGCACTGTCGTAAAATGATTTGAAACTGATATAAAACATTTTAAGCTCTACAATGTTTGCTGAAGGTACTTGAAGCACCCATATTATCAATGTGTAAAACAAGTCATAAGTGTACCAAGGCTGTTATAAAGGATTATATATTTCTATATATCTGTAAGAATTGATATCTTTTGTCTTGTGCTAATAGTATTGAAAATAATTCCTGTTTCATAATGCTGGTTTCTCTTGTATATTGTCTAATACCTACAATGCTTACATCCCGTTAACTTAAGAACAAATTAAAAACAATTCAGCATCAAACTTTTGGAAAAATTAAGAACAGCCAGCCTGAACTTCAATTTTACTGGTTCTTGTAAAAAAAAGAGTGTAGATGCAGACCCATAGACTAAACTACCCAACTATAGTAGACATGATGTATATATATATATATATATATATATATATATATATATATATATATATATATATATATATATATATATATATATATATATATATATATATATATATATATATATATATATATATACAAACTAAACCTAAGCCGCATCCACAACGTATATAAATTACATAAATAGAATAAACCACAAATATACTATCTTTTAAGTAAACGTTTCGATCAGAATCTTCATCAGTACTAAAACAACTTACTGATGAAGATTCTGATCGAAACGTTTACTTAAAGGATAGTATATTTGTGGTTTATTCTATATATATATATATATATATATATATATATATATATATATATATATATATATATATATATATATATATATATATATATATATATATATATATTTAGAACAGGAAATTATTTTGCTTCTGGTGAGGGGTTTTCCCAATATCTACGTTCTACATGCTTTGGAATTATTCTCAATATACTTTTATCAATTTAAACAAAACTACTTCAATAAAACTTTCCTTTATAAACTTTATTTATGGCTGTTCCTTGGGAAAATGACTAATGCTGATTCATTATAGCTAAGGGTTGCGCTCTTTTAAATAGGTTTTGGGACAAATTCTGTTGACATTATATAATCCAGAAATGTGAGCACGCTTACAATGAAAATAAGATGTTCCAGGGACAGAGGACTGAAGCAAGGAAGCAGTAAAATCATTTACCGCATACCGTTCCCGAAACACTTCGTATTTTGTTTTACTCTACCATTATTACAACAGTTTTCTAGACGTCATATATTTCCAACACACTGCACAATACTCTTTATCAACTTAATAATAGAGGTGGCTCCGACATTACTCTATGGATATGAATGCCCTTTAGAAGGATGATGAACTTCTTTTATAACGTCTTGTACCCACTGCAAGTGGGAATTTTCTACCTATTTACTTACCTATGCGTGGTCTCGCCACCACCTATTAGTCAATTTACTTCCCTTTTGATTGTGGAATTAAGCCTTTGGAATCCATCAAAGATGTATTCAACGAAGTTATGGTACGATCTGGTTAGTAAGCGAAAGGTGAAGAGCTCTTTTCTCGGAGCTAATTTAACAGTTTTAGTACCCTGATAAAATAAACTGTATCTTACTCGCCTCGTCAGAAGAGTCAGCCCTCCTCAACAGAAAGTTCCTGGAGCCACCTGCGCTTTCCAATGAACATAAATTCAAAGAATGGGCAGTGAAATTTGAAGAGCACTTTTACAACCTTCAATGAGCAATGTCGTTGATAAGCTAATCTCCAATAATAAATATAGTAAATGAGATACTTGAATTGCAACATATTTACTTAAGACTCATTTGTCCTGTCCTTTACATAAACCATAACTAAAGTGGCTGCAAAAGCAGATATTGCAACCGAAGTTGTGTGTTTCTTAGAAAATAAACCGGGCATTTTGGGGACTTGATCCTAACACAAACTTGAATGGCACTAGCGGTACTGCTCTAATGTCACTAATAAGTTGACTAAAACATTTTGTTTGTTTCTGGACATTTCTCTGTTTATTATGATTAAGCTAATGTTTACCTTCTTTAATCAAATTGCTTAATTGTGTAAGCTAAAGACTTTAAAGGTCTTAGCATCGCACCTTGAGGAACTTCAAATTAGAGTCAATTTCTATTAAATGAGTTCTTTTAATTTTATTTTCAGCTCAGTTTAGTTTCTGATAATAATTATTATAATTCCACTATATACAACTCAACAACTACACATAAGAATTACAAGATAACTGTTACACAGAATTACTACAATGAAATAGAAAGAAAATACAATGATGATACAAATAAAAAAATTGTATGTAGGGAACCACTTAAAGGAGGAGCTCTCTCTATAGGCAAACTAATCGAGAAGAGGGCCTGCCGTATCCTACGATATTCAGATATTAACGGATAACAACGGGTGATCTTCGATGGACTTGGGGATTGTTCATTTTCTTGACATGGTGTGAAAAATGTAATTCAGGTGCAATACAAGTAATTTAAGTGCTATTATTGAATACTGAGCATTTATTGTCTATTTTTTATGTTCTTTTTTATATTATAAAAAATATTACAAGACAACGACATTGGGGAGTATGGAAATGTATACCAATCCTCAACCAAACCATTTAATATAAATATTTAGAATAATGACACATTTTATGAAGTATCAAAATGTGCATAATGATGGCAAGCGAAACAAAACTAATAATAGGACGAATAACTAGTGAGAAATGGTTTTTACAGCAAACATATCAGAGATGGATCTTTTAAAGCTTTGAATGTTTTGTAAAGTTGCTTTGAGAAGTTTTGTATTTGAATCTGAAATTAACTTGTCATGGCCAAACAGGATGATTTGGTGTAAATGATTTGGAGCAAATGATTTTGCTATTCTCAAAGATGCCAAATTGTAGCATAAAAGTCCATACTGTATATACGTTAAATTTTCAGTATCAATTATAGCAAGTCAATGTTTGCATATATTTCATACTCTAAAAAATAGGCTATGCAATGATTGAATGGGTTTATTTGACGAAGAGATTAATTGAATGAAAAGTAGCCTTACATGCAAATCATAATAAAAACTATTTATACAGCAATTAGAATGCAAAAAAGTAGAGTGGGGCTCAAAATCAATCTGTTATTGAATCTCTACCTCCCCTCGTCAAGATTAATGACATTTACAGATAATCGGTACCTATGGAAGCACACTTGCCTATCCATACTGCTAGTCAAAGTAATTCGTCCTCTTAGGGCACTTTTAGAATCTCCTTATATTGAAGATTATGGTTGTTAATTGGGATACAAAGTTTAGTGCTAATAGGAGAGTAAACTGGAACGCATTTAGTTGCTTCACTGGAGAGTAAATACTTCAGAATGAGATGCTAGAATGAAATAAAACGACTCAATGAAATATTTGTGTAAAAGTAGGCTGGCCACAAAATCGTAAACTTACTGAAGAAGCGTAAACATACTAAGGAGACTTAGCGTACCAAGGAAGCGTAAACGTAATAAGGAGGTTTTAACGCACTAAGGAGGTGTAAACGTCCTAAGGAGACACTTGAAGTATAAGATGTTAGGTACATATGTCGGGTTCTATTCTATGGAGATACATAATTGAATTGAGCTGAATTGATTTATGTTTAATAACTGATCCAAGCAGGATTTGAGTTTGTGACCCTCGGTTCCAGCCGAAAATACTTCATATTGAGCTGATACACTTACACTTTCACTGCTAAAATTAACTTTGTACATCCAGGCCTCAAAATTGTCAAGATACCTCCCTGGTTGATTTATCATAAGGTTGCTGTTTATATATACTAAATGCTGTATGGTATGAATGCTGCTTAGTGTTACCAGCCTATTTCAAAGATGGTATTTTAGTATGTATCGGTGCTGGTTGAAAACTCTTAGTTAAAACTGATTTTAACTTCAAGGATCTAGAAAGTATATAATTTTAAGCAGTACACGTTACAATTTAGCATTTTATGTAAACTAGCCAGCAGATGCCATTGCGAGATTTCTAGAGTTCATTTTATTACCATTGACAATTCCTATTCAGATGCACAGAATGTTAGGGCTGTAAAAATAAGCATCACAAGTGGCAAAATGGCGAAGATTTCGTATTAACATGACTGTGTCAATGAACGCACTTATTTCGAAGGAATGAACACTATTCCTTCTAAGAGGATGTAAGAGCTACAATGTTTGAACAGATATGAGCACTTATTGAGAATTTGAATTGAATGTATTGGGCAGCATCTTGAGGAAATGCATTAAATCCAGTTGAATCCTTCAAGGACAAGGTCTATTCAATAATTACGTCACACTAAAATTGCTTTTTGAACCACTCACCCCCCTCCCCATCATCACACTCTGTCACGTTTGTTCACAAGACCCCCTTACGTTGCCTCAAGTCAAAGACACCCACCCATTCCGACACCAAACGAAACTTTAAAACAGTAAAAGGATAAGGGAAGAAGTAAAGAAATCTCATTCCATTTTCATATTTCTTTTTAAACTACAGCAATAACAGAAAACGCCAACAAAAATGTTAAAAAAGGGCTGGTAACAGCAAATATGTCATTATCAGTCGCTTGTCCAAACTTGCTCCATGTGGATATCTTTTAATACAGGCTTCCGTTTTTATAAACGATTCCTGGAATATCATCCTCCTCAGTATCAATGTCGATGTCGACGCATGCTATTCGAGCTCCTTCGCACAAAGTAATACCAGCTGAAGTAGAAACTGTCTCCTGCTCCCGAGCTTCTATTTGAAAATGAACATGAATAGGTTAAGCTCAGAGAACGTTTTTGCAGTTTTTTCTCATTTTCTCGAATTTGAGAGCTTTTTGTAACAGTCACATATCTGTTTTCACAGCAGAATCGTTTCTTGTAGGGACTGACTAGCTCGATGAAACAGTGATATCATCTTGCCTAATTCATTGTTTGTTGAATTCTAAATTATGCCTGACTTTTTCAAATATGATTTATATAGCTTTATTATACCTATTTTATTATTTACAACTTCCTTAGAACAAACCAGTTTGACAAAATTATGTATGTATATGTAAGTACGAAGAGGCCATTCTGTCAAGAGCACGCTTATAATGTCAAAAACATAGCAAAGCTCATTGTTTGACATCGAATAAAAATTCCAATGCTCAACTGAAAACTACACAAAATATAAACATTCGAGTTTAGGAGTAAAGCACTATCTACACTACAAAGCAAGATGGAAAAGGAATAAGTAAAAAAATTGGATAGCTTCATTCAACAACCTGATCAATTTAGGCTGTATGCTGAGCATTGGATTTTCTTAAGCATGCAGAAACCTCTCATCGAAAACATTTTTTACCTTGACGCCACGGACTTGAATCAAGTACCACCCACCCCCTAATTTACCTTCACGAAGAATCACGAAAAACGTGTAGAACCACATACCCTCAAGGCATGACGTAATTATTGAACAGACCCTCATAATATACCAGATATCATGGTAAGAATCAGATATCAGTCTCAAGTTAAGAGACAAGAAACTGTTTCTGCCACTGGCACCTGCCCGCCCTTCTAGCAATCTAAACATTATCGCAAAGTCTACGAAGCTGTGCACAATCATATTACAGTGAAATATTTTTAAACTGTAATATCTAGAGCTTATATAGCAGAGATATCAGCTGGTGTTGCAAAGTTGGCGCTGTTTTACTCACTTTTTAGAGTACATTGCACTCTCTATTGGCCCTAACTCTTGCGTTGGTGCTTCCAATGTGTTTGGCTTGGTGGGAGCACTTAGAACATCTGTATGCTTCGCAGACGTATCAGCGTTGATACTCTTGTATGATGTGCTCACGTGCTTTACCATTTGTCCTCACATCGATTATATGCAAATGAAATGAAGTGAATTTCGACAACTTCCTTAATCCTTCTATGAGAGGCTTTGACCGAGGATTCCATTTGCACATTTGCACATTTGTCAACGATATCATTAGCAGCAGGAGGGGCACGTGCGCAAGGTGAACTGGCTTCACAACAACCACCATAGTATTTGCAGCGATTTAATGTACGTTTGTAAACATGGGTAAGTACATGATTTACTTACAACATTCTCACAACTGTTTTGGGGGTGGATACTACCTTCTCCCCAGTTTACAGGGGTGATTACCATGCCCTCCGCTAGAGTATCCTGACATTGGATTATCTATCGTACGAGTTGATCATGTGCCTGGTGATAGCTACCTATGTATTGCATTTCAGTTTTGCAAGTTCCTGCACGAAACGGCATGTTTGTCTTATGGAAAAGAAAGCTCTATGTAACTGATATTCCTAGGGTCGTAGGTCAAAAGACGTAGCAGGTTTGGAGATAGTGTAGAGCAAAAGATGGCCTAACTATCTGTGTTTCTACTGGGTGTCGATAACAGCTGGTAGTCGTGTACAGCTATGCTGACAGATTGTAACGTTTCAAGAAAAGCTACCAGTAAGGATAGCATGTTCTTATCCGAATATGAATACACCATTTATTGTTAAGTATGATCAATAATATAGTTGAATAGTATGGGCACATGAAGTAACGAGGCCTCGTGTGTTATGACAGACGAAGCTAAGCTTCCAAAGATGCACGGAAATGGCATAGTAGCATGCTCTTATCCGGATATTAATACACCACTTATTGTTAAGTATGATCAATAGGGTAGTTGAATATTATGGGACATGAAGTAGCGAGACCTCGTGTGCTATGACAGACGAAGCTATGCTTCCAAAGATGCACGAGAATGGCGTAGTATTTGCACATGCAAGCTCAGAATTGCTCTCGTTTGAGTTTATTTTAAGGCATCCCTGCATAGCATACCGCGTATATCGCATTCATTTATGGAATGGTTGCAAAGAAGAGTTTGTGGATACTGTTTTTGAGAGTTTGTTGCTATCTTTTCATGCTCTTATATTGCTGCTAATTGTTTTTTCTGTCGCTATTGAATATCAAGTGTGTTTTTCTGCCGCTTGTTGAATATAAAGTGTGTTTCAACATACAACGTGCTATTTTCAGGCCTCCAATGGAGCATGTCTTCTTCTTTGCCTCTTCTCCATTCCATTTGTATGAATTGGCATTCTTGTCGACCACCAAAAGTAGGCTGAGTCAGCTACTTGACTGACTATTTTTGAGCAAAGTTTTCTGTCCTTTGCCTTTGCATAGATGTTTTGCAGGCTTACTTGTGATATGAGTGGTGTTACAGGAAAGGAGGAATACTTTTGTTTTATACTTTTGATATCATTGTTAATTTTTATAACTATGGTTGTTCTCCCCCCCCCCCCTTAAATTTTCTCAGTAGTTCTCTTTTCAAAATGGTATCTCATATCTTTTCTGATTGGACATTCTATGGGCAATAGCTGTATGCAGGGCATGCATGAAGCAACATTCAACTCTCAATGAATCATTGATTGGGATTGTCTGCCACCAGCACAATTTGAGCCAAACCTTGCAACCCCAACCTTTTGTAAGGTTGACAGACCTTAGAAAGAATTGATTCTTTCATATTTTGAAAGTAACTTTATATAGACAAGTCTTTGGCTAAGTGTATCAAGATTTTCAATGTCTATGTTGTACTTTCAACCATAGTTTATGCCTGGAAGCTGGCACAGTGTTTCTGGGTTGAGTGGGGGGGAGGGGACTTTAGCCTATAGTGGGGCCATACTTGCAGTTTATGATGGGGCTAGACATTTGGTAAATTTTTGTTTTAGGGCTTCTTAGTAACTCCAATCTGTTGTTGCTTTTAAGCATTTCCATTCTTTTATTGCACATGTCTACTCTTTTTATCATGTCCACAAAGAGCAGCTTTTATACCTTCTTTTGTTTTATATAATCCTATGCTTCCTTGTTTTGTTATGGATTGTTAAGATCTATCAGCTTCTTCTTCTCTTTTCAAAATTTATATCTCACAAGTACTGATTGTTCAACAGTCCTAGTTTTCCACACCCCTCATCTTCATATTTGTATCCTTTATATTTTCCAGTTATTTAGGTGCAATTTCCCATTCTGGCTAGATCGAAATGGAAGTGCAAACCAAGTAGCACTTCTCAAACAGACTGATAAATAGTTTATTATGATTATTGTCATCAATGGCTATCATGATTGGGAAAAATTGAGAGACTTCTATCTTTTCATGATTCTCTCTTTATTCATGGCAGAATTTGCACCTTGTAGACTCTAATTGTTCTTCCATATTTCTATAGTTTTCTGTGAGTCATGGTTTTTGGATTTTTGGCATAGTTCTGGTTGCTTGGAACCAGTTTGAATCATATAGCTACAAATTTACTTTCTTGCACATTTCACAGCTAATGAAGACAGTGGCCACTTGTCTATTTAACTGGTAAATCACAATCAGATACCAATGTTTACCAATAAAGCAAAAGACACCTCAGCATTTGAAATTTACTATGATGAAAGTTGACCATATTCAACTTTGTGAATTCCTATGACCATTGAAAATGATCAAATGAAAGTCCCATATTCTCTCAAATACATGGTCATTTTCAATGATGATTAAAGGTAGTCATCAAAACTGATAATGTATTTCAAAGGATGTGTAGAGATTGTTGGGTATATCAATCCATGGTCAATAATTTTGTCTTTATTCTTTCCTGGTCTTAGTTGACTCTCAGGCATATGTCTCTTTGGCACTAAATGATACATATGCAACTGCAGCTCATGTACTTGGGGACTCTCTAAGAGATACACATACTAGCAGAAAACTTGTTGTGCTTGTTGGGGAGGATGTATCACAGTTGCTGAGGTATGCTGTTCTTCTTGAAATTTTACCAGTTTTATATGTCATCTGAAGCAAGGTACCTTTATCTATATCCAATCTAGTACTAGAGGTATGGATAGAAGTAATGACTGGTTGATTATAGTGATTGATATTTTGGACCCATCTAAACATCATGTGAGATTTAAGAAATGTGTTTGAAGTCATTATGCTATCCATGGATTTACGACTAGGACATTTATGCAAAGTAGCTAGTAATAGAGCATTCTGCATTTTCTTAGAACCTTCAAAAAGTATTTTGTTCAAAGGGGCATGCATGTGTTTTAGAATGTAGTGATTTCTTAAGTGTATCTTTGTGTGCCCTACATTTTTCATTCAGATGCCGCCTTCAACAGATATGGGATCACATAATTGATATTGACACATTAGATGGTGAAGCTATATCAACTAATTTAGAGCATCCTGACCTAGAGAAGATATTTGTTAAACTAAAAGTATGGAAATTAACACAGTTTACTAAATGTGTATTCCTGGATACAGATACACTAGTGATTCAGAATGTTGATGAGTTGTTTGAGAGAGATGAGTTAGCTGCAGCTCCAGATATTGGCTGGCCAGACTGCTTCAACAGTGCTGTATTTGTATTTGTACCCTCAGATGAAACATATGCTTCCCTTGTTAAGCATGCAGAAGAACATGGAAGTTTTGATGGTTAGTTTTTTGCCTGTTTGCCTAGACTATTACATAAGCTAATGATTGACACATCTAGTGTATTTCCAGAAAATTATCCTCTGCCAGATAATGCAGACTAAAGTTCACTTTGTTTTTCATTATTCAGTATTTTCCTGGTTTCCTGTAGGCTGAGGGCAGCACCAACCACCACAAATTAGGATAGGGGGATTTTATGGGATCATGCACATTCTTCTTGAATCTTGAAAAATTGCAAAGTGATCTTGGAGAAAACTGGGGAGCATAATCTGATAGTCCCCCAATTGTGCCACCTCTGTATGGGATTGACCTAATTTTTGCCACACATGTGATGGTCTGTATGCTTTTATATCCTACTGAGGACTAAGAATATCAATTGACATTGAAATTTTTAACCTCGTATCCTGTATTGTCTGTTGTATTTTCAAAGCTAAATGCAAAATAGGTTTAGATACATAGTTTGCCAGTTGTTTGTTCATTAAGCATTCATCCATTTATCAAACAGTTTGAGTAGAAAGCACTTCTGTTATATGGTATATTTATCGTAGACACCGATCAGGGGTTGCTGAATACATATTTTAAAAACTGGGCAACAACAACTGCCTCACACTTGCCATATGTTTACAATATGGTATCAAATGCTTGCTACACTTATGCCCCTGCTGCAAACTAGTATGTATATGTAGTAAATATTTCATACATCAATATTGTATTACCACCTTTTTTACACAGAGCTGAATTTTACCTTAGTTAATGAGATTTTCGCAGGAGTTTACATCACGCGCATAGTGCCTTTGTCCATTCAGTTTTAGCGCACTTTGATTCGCGCGCATCTAATTTTTTGCACACCATAGTGGGGAAAATAATATAAGACACTTCATATGCAACTCTATTAATATATATGAAATTTATCTTTCAAGCTATTTATGTTGTCGTTCGTATACTTTGTTGACGCAATTTCAGGGTCATAGTTTTTTGATTATTTTGGGATTTCGGAAAGCTCTCGTGTTGTATGCACAACCAAGAGTGTCCCTGCTTCCAAATAGAGGACTAGACATCGCAGTAACATTGACAGAAAAAGGGCAACTCAAACATTAAGATTTTATTGAAAATGAAGACATTTTTGCAGAAGATTTTTACGTCGAGCCAGACAGTATAAAGACGTGAGAAAGTTGACGAAGATGAACTTTTTTTGCGATGAATCACTTGTTACTAGATGGGGTGATATATTTTTCCATAGAGTGGAGACTCCTTTGTAAATTGTCAGGACTTACAATATTTTGTCATTCAGAAGAAAGCACTCTTAATTTATATTATTCTTTGTGACGACACATTTAATTGTTCTTGTTGTTCTTCGTACATGTAGCTTTGGAAAGAATACCAAAATTGTACAGTTTGTAGGATCCCAGAAGCCTTGGACCCAGCATTATGATTATGGCCATTCACGTGTAATAGATCAGCAGTCTGAACAATCAAACAGTATCAATAGCCAATACCTTAACAGTTGGTGGAACAGATATCACACACTCCAGGACGGCTTGATGTGCCAAGAGCGCAACATTGAAAATGATGGGAAGGTATTGTAGTGAAAAGTTGTACGTTTCTTTTTTATCAATTTTGGATGTCCATTTATATTCATATGATAGATAGAGAATTGGCTATTGAATATGTGAATAACCAAATAGCAAACACAGCACAATAGCTTTGCAATAATTGTAATGCTATATGAAAGTAGAATCTGAGGAGGCTCCTAAGTAGGTGGACTAACGAGAAGGAGGCTCTCCCTTGGACCTTAATGGACAAAAGTATTGGTGTATATGAAATACAGAAGTTAAGTTTTGAGCCGTTATATTGACAGATTCCGAAGCACCTAATAGAAGGGACGACCTTATTTATAGATTAATCCAAAAATTATTGCTTATCGTTGAATAATGTGGTTTCGCGCTTTCTAGATTTTCAATGGCATTTTATAGCATGGCCAAATTATATTTGATTTTAGCATTAGAATTACGTTGTTTTTCTATCATTGTGTTGATTGTTGGCCGATGCTGGTATGACCGTGTTGCTTTGTTCTATCTTCAAAGCTATAGGCAGTGCTGATGTCCACATGGAAATTCTAAACCTGTGTAGCTTTTTGAGTAGTAGGAATTATATGTAAGCCTTTTCAGCAGATTGCAATAGAACCATAGTATCACTAGATAATTGACAGTGGTAGATACAATGTAAAATAGACTGATTTGAAATTTAATTAATACAGATTTTGATTATGCATAGCCAAGCCAAAGCAACTTTATAGATGATAGATAGTTTTGAGACCAAGGTGTCGAAAAAGTTTCCAATTTCCCCTATTGCTGGCAAAAACAGCTTATAAATATCCGCTATCAATAAGAATTATTTTTATTTTTCCAACTTTTCAGTTGTTATGGATTTGCTTATGTAATTTATTTTGCGGATAAGTGAACATACCGCTATATTTAATTGAAATAGCATGCTTTCGCGGCAGGGAGATTATGCAGGCATAGTTTATTGTACCACATGCAACAAATTCAATCTTTTGCAAAATGAACACTAATACACAGTTTAATGATATGATAATCACCCCTTGACCATCGCTTGTACATTGAACATTCTACGATCAAGTCAATAAAGTGTTTCTCTTTATTTAAGCAATTTAACAGTAAAGAATCAGCTGTTGTAGAGAAAATATGTGACGTTTCTGACCAGCAAATGGCTTGGGAAAGAGGAGACATAGATTTTATGCACAAAGATAGATTCACTGTGATCCGGCATTACTTGGACAATGCCATGGGCGAGATGACAAATGAAGTAAGTTTTTGCTTTTAGACTTACCTGTTTACATCATAGAGTACTTCCTCGATTAACTATATCGATTACCATATATATATATATATATATATATATATATATATATATATATATATATATATATATATATATATATATATATTTCACTATAGCACGAAAAAGCGGGAACATTGCTTTAGCATACTGAAAGCTTTTTTTCGTCCGACACTCGTCAGAGTATGAAACGTCGGATAGCGACCGAAAGGTGAAACGAAATATATAGCCAGATGCGGGTACACGTGATATGATGAATAATGCGTCTATTTGGCTCTATGATTGGCCAATTAGCACCTATTCACCATTGTTTACTTGAAGAGTCCAAATGAGGTGTTTACCTAAATGAGGTGTTTTGGAATCGGTTTACATCAAGACTCAAAACCCAGTCTTGTGTAAACAAAAAGAGTTCGTTTTTTCACTTGGACTCTTCAAGTAAACAATGGTGAATAGGTGCTAATTGGCCAATCATAGAGCCAAATAGACGCATTATTCATCATATCACGTGTACCCGCATCTGGCTATATATTTCGTTTCACCTTTCGGTCGCTATCCGACGTTTCATACTCTGACGAGTGTCGGACGAAAAAAAGCTTTCAGTATGCTAAAGCAATGTTCCCGCTTTTTCGTGCTATAGTGAAGTTCTGTAGTACCAACAGACTTTTCATATATATATATGTATATATATATAACGAATAAACCACAAATATACTATCCTTTCAGTAAACGTTTCAATTAGAATCTTCATCAGTACTCAACAGTAAGTAGTGATGAAGATTCTAATCGAAACGTTTACTGAAAGGATAGTATATTTGTGGTTTATTCGTTTTATGTAATTTATATACGTTGTGGATGCGGCTTAGGATTAGTTTGTATATATATATATATATATATATATATATATATATATATATATATATATATATATATATATATATATATATATATATATATATATATATATATATATATATATATATATATATATATATATATATATATATATAGAGTATGACTACTTTACTTCCACGGAAAACAATTATCAACAGTAATATGGGCTAGTAGAACATCGAGTGGTTCAAACGGAGGCAGCCTCGCTTGTTCCACTGAAATCCATCGTGACCCTGGTGAAAGCCTTTGCGTCCCCAAAGGGACTGCGGACCCCAATTTGGGAACCACCAATCTAGGAGCACATGGTTCCATCAATTATTTCAGCCAGCAGTTTTGTTATATTTTCATGAATATTCACAATACCAAAATTAGTTGATACAGCACGTAGTACTAACGACCGCTTTATGCCATTTGCCTTCATACAGCTGTCTAGAAACCGCTTGGAAAGTATTGCAGAATGAACTTCATATTCAGCTTGACAATATTGGGGTGCCTATTGCATGCGAGATATCTTCTGCATAAAGTCATATCTTTGGGGCCTGAACAAAGAGCTAAGTGTTGGTAATAAAAGCGTTAAGACATTTATTTTGATATCTCCCCAGGAACTATGTGTACAATCTATACTTATTCGTTGTTTTATGGCAAGTATTTTCTAATCATGTTTATCGTTGAGTTTTATTTGTAAGCTCATTAAAGTATCTCGGCCGCTTTCCAGCCTAATTGTAATTTATTAGATATTTTGAGTTTAGCATAGCCGCCAATTGTGTAAGAGTCTGATCAGATCTATTTCCTCCCTTCCAAATTGACCAATCATCATGCAGGATTCTCATCACATATGCGTTCCACAGCAACATTTAGGCCCATTTTACATGCAGATTGGCCAGTTAGATAGAGAGAAAATAGACCTGATTAACATTTTTCGACTATGCTGTACATTTCTATATCCTTTATCTTTTGACGAATACTACTGTCGAGATGCAATTGTAGGTGTTGTGTTGTGAATTGTTACTGAATGATGGCATAGAAATGTTGCCTTGACGTTTTATTCGTTTTTGATCCTCAATAATGAGATGTTTTTCGCAGAATGGCCTTTAGGTCATCAATGTGTGTTTTCGGAAAAGCTTTTTACAACAAACTCAATGCCATTTACTCACAGTATACATTTGGCAATTAGTACAGACAGACTCACGTGTTGGATAACTTTTCAGTCTTTATTTCAAATAATTCAAATATCTCAGTATAGGAAATTACTTCCAAAGCGTCTTATAAAGGTTGCTTTTTATGTATCTGAAGCATCGTTTCTTAAGTCATACTTGCTGATTTGAGAATAAGGACAATGGAAAAAGTGGCACCATGTTTTATGCATACTGAAACACTGTTTTCGTCCTACACTCGTCAGAGTATGAAAGTCTGACGTGTATCTGACGAAAAAGGCTTATCAGTATGCCTAAAACATGGTGCCGCTTTTTCGTGCTGTTCTGTAGTACCAACAGACTTTTCAAATATTATGTATTAAGTGGCATGCATGACATTGAAATATTACTCTGAATTTCATGTATATATAGGTTCTATGGTTTTTGTCCAATATTACTTGAAGGAGTAGGAACGTTTATTGGAAGCTTCCTTGACTTTCACAATTGTGTTAGAGTTTTCTGTGAATTATAAGGAGAAATAAAATCCACGTTTTTCTTATAGCCCTATGAGGAGGTTCAATATGAGAGCTGCATCGAGCATAAAGTAGATGATTATATTGATAGGCCTGTTGATGGAGATTCTGGCAATACCCCTGAAAGTGAGCCAGTTGAGTATAAAAACGTGGAGCAATATAATCAAATAGATGATGGAACTAATGAAATCAAATTTGTGTATCATCTGCAGTCCAGTTCCAGTGAACCTTCGATTGTCAAGGAGTCTCAATACCAGGAAGATGCGACAGAACTCTCTCACCAGCCCACCGAAGATGAAGTTGCATGCGACAGTGGAAATGAGAATATTGCAGATTATCACCCAGATGAGCTAGATCCAGATACTGCTGCTCGCCTCAGATGGGAGATTGGCAATATTGATGTTGCAGGCGAAGATAGTTTTTCCAAAATTGAGATGTACCTAAATTCGTTGTTGCGACAATTGGAGCTTTCTACTAACATCGAAGATATTCCCGTCAAGGAATATGAAGAGCTTCGTTTCTCTACTGAAGGTAGCTCTGGTGACACTTCAGCCATTAATGATGCAGAGGTTTCAAGAGCAAGTAGAGATACATCTCCGTCTTTGTTTTCTGTTACTGATTCCGCATATTCAGACGGTGCGCCACGGAAGCCTGTAATGATCACACGTGGAACTCAGACGAGCTTCTTGTGCCTTTCAAGAGCTGTGCAGACCGAAATGGATCTAAATGATGTTCATTAGGTATAAAATTGCTTTGTAGTTGACATGTGCACTGCTTATAATATCGAAGATATCGATCTTGATAGGGCTTGGGTAGTTATTTCAAGAATCCTCGATAGCTGTGTGTTTTATATCCCCATTTAGTTCAGAACGTCGGAGATCCTCAATTTATCCACCATTATGGGGAACTCCAGAAGCAATGTCACTTTTTTGTCAGCCACGTATCATTGATTAGTCCTCGGCTACGACAGAATTTAATTTAGCATGGATTTTATGGGCTGGACACTGAAGCCACGACCCTTGCCGTAAGGCTTTCTGGAAGGAATATTGTCCCAAAATCGTGCAACGTTGAAGCATGTGGTGATCAGTTCGAGCTATTTGTCTAGAACAGTCATGTTCTAAAGCCATTGTTCAAGTATAATGTTTCTCCTTTGCAGTGCAAATGGTACCTTTTATGCACCGAGTTTTAGTCATACTGTAGATTGAACCTTGAAATACTCACTCCTTTGCTCTTTGTGGTCTGTGTTTGACCTCTTTTCAGTAGGAAGTTGCTATTTTTTGTATGAGTCTACTTGGTAGATACTAAGCATTTTTATTTTTATTTTCACTTTGCTGGTAATGTGAAAATGTTATAATGCAAATTCATGCCTCAGCACCAGAAAGTGCTTACGAATTGTGCTATAGATTGAATAGCATCCACTTTTTTATTCGAAACATTGAAAATCACCTTAATACATGTTTTGTGTTCTTTGGGCGTTAACTCCACAAGTGAATCCGTAGAGATACAAAATTTCCACTCATTTTTTCCCGTAAGGGTTCATTTGCTCTTTAGATCCCTAGAATGATGTTCCCTGGCATGCATTTCGTAGATCCTGTCGTTGCGCCTCGTGTCGTCTAGCTGCGTGACACCTAAATGTTCAGAGGAACAAAGAATTCGTTAATTGTATATATATTGAAATCTCTCGATAGCCTTTGTTGTCACACTTGTAACCTGCCTGTAAAATCGAAAAGTAAGTCTTCCACCTTTTCCCCTTTTGTTCAGCTATGCATCAAATTTTAAGGAAACATTGTTTGCAATTTGGGATTGTTTCACTTTGATACAATCCATCGCCATGCAGTATTAACAATATTAGCAATTTACGAAATGACTTGTTCATTGTCGTCGACCTATAGTTTGGTATTAAAATATCAGTATTACACAAATGGTGGTACCATATCGTTGTGTTCGTATTTTTTATCACAATAACAAGTATGCTTTACGAATTTCATTAGTTGATAAAAGCGGTTTGATGTTTTGATTGCATTTGTCCGTTGGAAACGGTTGCTCAGACCTCTGTTATCACCTGTAGCAAAGAAGTTATACATGCCTAGCTATGCTCAATTAGTAGATAGTAGTAGAATAATTGGCTTGCATATGAAATGAAAAATTATTGAATATTTATTACGCTTAGGTGCACACTTCTTTCGCCCAATATCAAACCACCAGCTGACTGTTTCGATTGCATGAATAAATAGCTTTTGCTGTGATACATGTATGTCATGCAGTTTCACTCAAACTCAAATTATTTAGGCCAATAAGTGGTATTTTCTTTACGAACCAGTTATCATTTTAAAATTAAATTTTGTTTTCGATTGAGGTTTGTTATTGCGGGAAAGAGGTTTGCTTTTGTGAAGCTAACTTTTATGGAATGCTCTTTTCATAATTTATGAGGAGATGATTATCTATTTGTTTTGTACTCTTTCTTTTTCTCCCTGTGTCGGTGCTCTGATTTCGATTCAGCATATGGTAAATTATGAGAGAGATCTTTATTAACCCTAGAAAAGCTATTAGAGCCGTTTCAAAAAGCCCCAAGAAAAATTATGAAATCCACATGACAAAATTCAACAGGAACCTATCCCACCTGTTGGACCTTCGCTGAATTTTTTAAGGTTCGTTTTTCCTCTTAGTTGAGCAGTTGTCTAAAGTTTGCAAATATCTATAACTGTGGAGAGCTTTAATCATGGATGTTACAAACTTAGTTTACATACTTGAAAGTGCTTTCGATGTAAGCCGTGCTGTTCGTACAGAGGAGTGACATCTTGTAGTTCAAATACGTCATTCATTTTCGGCTCTTCATGCTAAATAAGATACCCAAAGCAAAGTCCACAGGGAGCAATATGATCCGCAGGTTCTAGCAAAGTCCACAGGGAACAATATGATCCGCAGGTTCTAACATTTGTATGTAAATTTTCTGATGAATTTGTATCATCATCTGAAGGCCACCTGATAAATTTTTATCCTTAGTTGGCTTTTGAAATGGGTACCTTAATGAAAAAGGTTTTTTAATTAGGTACCTTTTCGGCATATGAGATGTCCTAGACTAGACAGCTTTTACAACACTACTCAAGGCCCCGAGCACTGGTGATTACGTTACAAAACATTACAAAAGTACAATTAATGCACATTTGTTTCAAAGGTTAGCAGCTAAATAGTTCTATACCTTCCTTATCCCCTGAAGCTCAGGAGCAAATATTTTTTTGGTAAAAAGACTATTATCAGTAGGATATGATGTATTTCTAATTACTCTGTTCTATAAATGTATCAGCAGGAACATCTTACTGATTGCTTGTGACTGCTCTTCCAATTTAATGCTTAGGGTAAGTAGAGCTGTAATCACTAATAAACTTACTAGGAGAGAAAGTGTATCTCGTGACGCCTCTCTTCCTTTTCATTTTAATGAAAAGTCCTTGAGAGGAAACAATGCTACAGTTTGCATAACCAACTAAGGAACCTACATCTGCAATTCATTAAGGGAGGGTATTTATCTTCTATTGGCCACACCCTTAACTCCACCCAAGATTTTTCAATTATGATACTGGTGAGCCTGTCTCCGTTGTATGGATGGTACAATTCAAACTGTTCAAATTTAAATACCTAGCAAGTTATGCTAGAGTTAAATTGACGGGATAAGGGTGGATTTGTGATTGCCAAACCAATGCATAATGGGAGGGAGGCTTAACGGCTCATGCCCCATCAAAACTCTGCTCATGTAAACAAAAGGAACGGAGCCCACAGCATC
Source organism: Mastigias papua (assembly GCA_964019165.1). Taxonomy (NCBI): domain Eukaryota; kingdom Metazoa; phylum Cnidaria; class Scyphozoa; order Rhizostomeae; family Mastigiidae; genus Mastigias; species Mastigias papua. The sequence goes on along the minus strand of OZ025270.1, from coordinate 5,205,031 downwards.
TCTTTCTGGGCACCCCTGGGCCCTGTCACAAGGACCTAGCATTTGGCTAGAAAAAATGTGTAATCTCGTCATGTCTTGCCGCCACAGACAAGCTTTATTATGCCTTGGATAATAGCAATACAAAACACTTTTCCTGCGGCCGCTGCGCATAAGCTCCTTCAAACCTAACCATTTTCATATATAATTTCGCCATCCTACTGTTATCTCTTTGAAGAGCGCATAGTTTGTGTGCACCAGACATAGACGGGACGTGCTCGCAAATTTGTCATTCTAAGCCTGCCGCTCAGCCAAATATGGAATTCCATGGTAATACCGATAAAGTGTTATATTTTTGGTTTCATTTACTATTCTGTTCACTAAGTCATTGATTTGCTCACAGTGGAAAGCACTTTACCGCTATTTATCTTTCACCTCACAAGGCGCTCTACCTTAAATAATCAGTTGATGAGTAGCACTCCGTAATGTTAGTGTTTGAATCTGATGCAGGCCTCTTTATCATTCGATACTTGACTATCTGATCTCTTCTGAAGCATATATCCCGATAGTAAGAGGGCAGTAGACTGATATACACGTACACAGGGTATTCCCGCTGAGACTGGCTGTTATTCCAGAAAGATTCTGTGCGCCATCCTTGAAGGGAATCTCCTGCTTGTTTTTGGAACTTTGCGTAATGTGGAGATTAGAAACAACATTATTTAGCATAAAAAGGGGGCCTCTTGCTTAAAACATCCATACTAGTGCGGCTAACCTTTTTGCAGTGACTCAGACTTAAGTACCCTTCACATTTATTGCTCATCATTCTTAACTGAGTCACCGGATACAGCTACCACCAGCAGCGCAGCCTCCATAGCAAGGGGCGGGGATGTGAGGCAATACTGTACCGGCGTAGACCTTATTGAAATTGGTGATTTACTGACAGAACCACCTTTTACAGTTACTACTTTTTTGATATTCAGAGTTATGAATCACGCCCAAATTTGCACTCATTTACAGAAATCAGCCATTATAACTGGGGTAGATAATCTCTTATGGTGACAGATGTCGGAGTCCCACGTGAAGGGACAATTTTTCAGTTTTCTCCTCTATACTGGCGCAAAAACCATTTCCCAACCAATACTTTGACTGAAAAGATATGCCATATAACTAGTAGAACATGTAGATTTATCAAGAAAATTCTGAATCATTTAGAGTTATCAACCAAGTTTTGGAGTGTCACACATCCTACACCCCCACATGCTACACCCCTGGTTAGCACTAACACTGTTATGTTATTATGAAGGTTTTAGTATGTTTTGGGGATTGCTAAATATTGGTCTGTTGTTGAAGTACTCCACTGCTGCTGCCACATCAGATAGTGTTTTCACAGGGTAGGCTACCCAGGGTATATATTACAGATGAGCAAAGGACTGCGTCATATACTGGATTTTTATTCACTCTACATGCCACAGTGTTTCTTGGTTTGCTGTTAACACTAGTTTTCTTTAAAACTTAAGGTTGTTGATGTTAAAAACTCTCAAAATTTTTACCTGGCAAAGGTCTAATGTTGTATGGAAAGGCTTTCTGATGTGGCAATAGTTCTTATCAAAAATATAGTATGTACTGTTTTTCTTAGTAGCTTGATTCCAGATCAGTTCTCAATGCTGTCTCAGATTTTAGCTCTCAAAGTTGTTTAGGAGTTACTTAACTTTTTCCACAGAGAACATTTAGGTATCAACTCCCCCTAATGAAAATAATTCAACTTTTAACAGAGCTAAAAGGCCATTTTCACAAACATATTTTCAGCATATACACCACAGAATAGTATATGAAGGAAAATAATCTGTGGTTCTATATGTATTGAATAATAGTTAATTTCCATAAAATTAACTCAAATGCCAAGGATTCTATAATCAAAGGATGTCTGGAACATGCCTTTTAACACAGGCCATTTAACACCTCTATATGTAGTGATTTCCTGTTTATAAGAGATTTTAGCAGTTAAGCTAGGTTTTTTGGAAAGTGAGAGATGTTCTTTGCTGTTCTGTGAATTATTGAGTTGTGTTCACCTTTACAGTTACATCTATTATGTTGTATAATCTTAATGACACCATGATCAATGTTAGCATCATATAATCAGAGTTAGTAGGTTTACTTTTCCTTGAAAATCGATGTTGTGGTTATTAAGTTATAGTTAAATTAGGATGGAGTACAAAGTATAATTTGTTAGAGGGGCAAGGCTAGGCATGCATATATGATAGCTACAGAAGGTAGCTAGCCCCTTCTGCATAGAAAGCATATATTCTAGCACTGGACTATTTTGTCAGCCAGAATATCCAATTTCATATATTGTAGATGATGAAGCCTTTGTCAGCTTCATATCAGATGATAACTATGCATCTGGAGCAACTGTTCTTGGATTGTCACTAAGAAATTCAAAACCTTCAAGGAAACTAGTGCTACTCGTAACTGATGGTGTATGCTCAGTTGTCAGGTTGGTATTGTAGTTCATCAATTTCTTTACTGCTCCTTCACATATATCAATTAAGAAACACAGTATATATTATTATGCTTTGAAATGCTATTGCCTTCTATTTGGTCATTGCATGAAATTTGACCATTTTGAGCTGGTTGACAAGGCATTTTGATGCCCAGCACTTTGTGCATTACTCAATTTTTGTATCCATAGTTTTCTTTCTTTGGAAGAGAATCACATGCTCATTTTGGTATGCCTGCAAATTTTTGCCACTATTTCATGCTATAATGAAGTTCTGCAGTACCAATAGACTATTCACCTATGTAAAATTTTAGCATATTTTCCTTGTTGCCTGTTGGTGTTTTTCATGCAGTACATTAAGTGCAAAAAATTTTGGTTGGATGTAATTTTGGTGATGAGAGAGCACCGAAATTTTTTCTCACCGAATTTTTTTGCCACCAAACCTTTATAGCACCAAAATTTTTGGAGACTTAGAAAAATTGATGTCTTCAATTGTCATTCAAAGTGTCCGTTTTTCATCACAAGGTCCATATAAAAATGACTTGCTGTAATTGAGACCTAGTGAAAAATTACTGTTTTTTACATATTGTCATTGTTCATCAACAGCCATTTTTGATGCGACAGCATCATCACTATGAATGTAGTCAATAGCATCATCGTCATCTTCATCCCCACCTTTACAATCGATTACCAGCACATCCTCAGTTTCATCATTTACCCCCCACCCACGAGCCAATCTCTTCCAAGTCCAAATTTCCATCTGAAGCAGGATCCCCCGGGACATGGTAATTTTCCTCAATAATTTCTTTGAGTCTATATATGGCAACTGGTGCGGTGCAATTTTGAACTCTGCATTTATTAAAATATCAAAGTCACGATTGGGAATTGGTGAAACATAGTATTTCGGACCTTCAACGGTTCCATAAACTTTTCCCCCGTGGCTGATAAAAAACAAAGTGTACGGGAAATTTCCCTTTATCATCATTTGTGAAACAACTGCTTTGCATCACAGGAATCGATGACGTTTTCCTAGAAGAACTTGAAGCTGAGGATCCATTTGCAGATTTGTAAATTAGCTACCAAAGACAGACTACATGATATATAAATTTGTTCGGTTTCGGTAAGAATGAGCCAGATTGCAAGTTTTTTTAAGTTGACAACACCAAAATTTCCTTGAGCAACCAAAATTTTTACAGATTCCACTGACATTTATCACCAAAATGGTCAAAATCCCTCCGAAATTTTTTCCACTGAATATTTTTCCACCGAATTATTTTGCACCAAAATTTTTTGCACTTAATGTATTTGCCAGCTGTAATTTTCAAATAATTCAAATTCTGTCCACATTTACTATAGTGCTATTAAAAGTCAGGAAAAACTGATGAAAGTTTTATTAGACAGCCTTCATATCAGGCAATGAAAATAGTGCTATAAGTTCTATGCATTTCATGTGTTTTGAAGTTCCTATAAATTGTGAGTCTTGTGTCGACTCACTCTTATGTAAATTCATTCTCAATGATTAGGAGCACACTTTTTTACCTGCAGAGATCGTCTGTTACAAATATGGGATGATCTGATTGATGTCAAGCCCCTGTTCACTACAGATGAGGAAAACCTAGCTTTAACTGAAAGACCAGAGCTTGGAATCACATTCACAAAGTTGAAAATCTGGACTTTAGTGCAGTTTAAAAAGTGTGTCTTTTTAGATGCAGACACTTTGGTTCTAAATAATATAGATGAGCTATTTGATAGAGATGAACTATCAGCTGCACCAGATATTGGATGGCCAGACTGCTTCAACAGTGGTGTATTTGTCTTTGTCCCGTCAATTGAAACATATGCTGCCCTCATTAGGTTTGCAAATGAGCATGGAAGTTTTGATGGTTTGTTGTATTGTGTTTGTTTTTCAGTATACATTGAATATACAATCTTTTCCACCACCCAGTATCACACTGTAGATAGCCACAATAGACTTCATGAATCAGAGATAAACTTGACCAAAATTTACACTTGATTTTGTTTTGTAAAACATGTTTTAACTGGTTCAACAGTTGCAGATTAAGCATATTACAACATGCAAAAGATATACAGGCAAGTAGTTACTTCCTTGGGGTCTTGCAGTAAAAACTGTTCCATTGGGATAAAATGTGCAAGTTCCTTAGAATAAATGCTATAATGGTGAATCATTTTCATGTTTGTTCCCTAATGTCCAAAGTTTTCACTTAGCCATGGATAGCTTTAGTGTTGTCTTTCAGATAGTGATGTAAATGTTTCCTGTGCAATTTTTGATTGAAAGTACTGCAAAATCTTACAGAGAGAATTCTGAATATAACAAATAGTTTAAGTATTTTTGGCATTTGAGTTGAATTCTAGTTGTATCCCAGTATAGCAAACATTTGCTCATAAGATCATGAATTTCTCATGGTCATTTGCTTCTTATATAGAGTTTGGTGCCAAAATAAATTTGGGTTTTTCTTTCAAAAAAACTACTTGAAGCAAAGTACTTCAATGGCACAAGTATCTCTATTGACACATATGAAAGTTTGTTTATTGTATACTGTTTTGGCTTTGTGTATCAGCCTGAAGTACTCTCTGTTCCAGAATAGATATACCCCTGCTGAGTACTTTATTTGATTGGCCTACAATCAAACTTTTGTGGCAAAGGCATGCAAAAGCAAATGCACACCCTGAAAAATGCCTGCAAGTTCCCAGGTTTGCAAAGTAGTTATGTCTCAAAATTCTGCAACCTAAAATCAGCATATAGAATGTACATTACATGTCCTGCAGACACAATTTATTCCATCACCCCTCCCCCCTCTATTCCAAACAGAATACTTTTCTTTCCAATAAGAAAGTGACATTTGGTATCTTCTAGGTGGTGATCAGGGCCTACTCAACATGTATTTCAAGGACTGGGCAACTAAAGACATTTCGTATCATCTTCCATTTATATATAATATGGTGGCTAATGTGTGTTACAGTTATGCTCCGGCTTACAAGAAGTATGTACATTGCATTTAATTGCTATGCAGGAAAAGCCAGTTTATGGTTTATTGTTAGTTCATTTACTTGTAGCTTCTGCGACTCTCAAAGCATACAGCTTTGTTTCATGTGTTTGTCAATTTTGCTCTTTTATCATTTAGATTTGGCAAAGATGCAAAAGTTGTTCATTTTCTTGGTGCAGTGAAACCATGGCATCATTTCTTTGACACACAAACATCCCAGGTGCACATTAAAGAAGGAAACTCTAGTACTGAGGGGGCCAAACAGTTTATTCAAATGTGGTGGGAAATTTATAGTGTTTTCCAGAGTGCCCAGTCAGAGTGCCCAGTGGAGGAAGCCGAAGTAATTGACATTTTGATTGTTGACTTGTACATTGTTTGTTGTTGTTGTTGTGTATATTCCGCTGGACATTTCTTTAGAGTCTACATTGATGAGATTCGCCGTGAACTGACGTATACACAGTGTACCCTCTCAATGCACAGATTTTGTTTTGGTAGATCACATTAGTACAATGAGTAGAAATAGATCACACTTGAAGAACCATAATATTGAATATATTAAATAGTTAGAAACTGATAGTCAGAATTTACTAGAAAGGTATACATTACATATATAATTGTTCTCTGAATAAATCTATGGCTCCAGATTTTTCTTAGTCACGCTGAGTTATTCTTGTTTCAGTAGAGTTGAATATGCCTAAGTAAACTAGAGCTATAATATGTTTTACTCAATGCTGTTCTAGAATTGTCCACACAAATATATTCTAGCACCTGCAAACAGATTGGTGTCATTGGGAAGTTCCGGTAATTCGTCAACAACGGAAAACACGTTTCGATTAAAGTACGTTGGTGTTAAGGCTAATGTCCTATTGCTTTCCTGAATCATATCTAAGTTATATTTTATTCTTTAGGATTGCTCTTCAACGCCAGAAGTAAAGGATATTCCAGATGTATCAAATGCTGTAAGTGATATAGAACGAAAATCGTCTTGGGAACGTGGATTGATAGACGTCAGTGGGGAAGACAAATTTGAAAACATACAGCAACACCTAGATAAAGTAATTAATGGATCTGAAAGCCTAGAATAAAGTGGTAAATGCCTCTAGAGAAATTTTCAGATTATATAGTGTCACTTGTACTTGAAATATTTTCCTATGCATCTTTGTATTCAAATGCATTATGTAGCATTGTATTGTTGCTTAGCGGCTTCTGGGTACTCGTAATTTTATTTCTAACTATTACATAGTCATATCTAACGGCTATGCTTGGTATTAGTGCTATATTTATATATGACTTGTCACTGATTTGTGTGGTCACTGCTTTTGATTTGCAGAGTTATCTGTTCACACACTTTTTGACGCTAAATGTATGACACTTTCCGTTTTGAACAGGTATTTCTGTTATGTCATATTACTTGTTCTTCTTTTCGTTAGGTTCTATCAAATTGTTTCTCTGCAGATTATTTTTTGGTAGTGTCTTATTTCTGTTTACAGTTTACTTCAGCGTTGCATGTCAGACAGTTCGATTTTTCCCATAATTCATATTGCCATAATTTCATAATTAGCTAGTGTAGTCCGTCAATTTGCAGCTTGTATATTTATGGAGTAAGATGAGGACTCCATCTTGTCACTTGCATGATTCATATTAATGACGAGGTTGCCTTTTTAGGTAAATGTACTATTTTTAGATTTTATATAAGTACGATTTATAGTGATTCCTGTGGTGAGCTATTTTAATATATTCTACCCTCAATATTTGCTAGTATATTTTTGCATTCATTTCTCATGTTTGTGTTTTATTTCTTCCCCATAACCCTTTTGCTCAGTTATATTGTTGAATTACTTTTTACATGGTTACCTGTAAATCAGACTCCCTTCCCCGTTAAGGTTTCCATGTAGTGAGTTGTAATGAGTGGAAATGCTGACACCTCACTAGGTTATAGCCACCTGCTAATAGTGTAATGATATCAAGGCATGAAAGCCTCGTTTGACATAGCAAAAGAGGAATGATTTGTATAATGTACGGTCGATAATCTCATTAGTAATAACAAATTTAGTTTTGCCTATTTTACATGTTCAGGTGTATTCCTTATTTGAATTTGTGCGTTGACTTCAGGTTTATATACTCTATTGACGTCAAGAATTGACTACTTCCAAGTATTAGGCCCTAGCAATCCAACATTTTGTTTACATTTATCGAACATTTGTTGGATGTACAGTGGTGGATCGTTTAGCCACAATCTTTCATTTTCATTTTCATTTCGTTTGATATATTTACTTAATAGGAATAAAACTCTTTTGACATAACAAAAAGAAGAATGATTTGAATAATGTGCCACCGATAATCTCATTAGTAATCGTAGAGTTAATTTCGCTTATTTTACATTGATTCTTTCTGCAATGCATATTGCTCTCGTACATGTTCATGTGTATTCCTTATTTGAATTTGCGCATTGATTTTGGGTTTATATATTCTGTTGATGTCAAGAATTGATTTAGGCCACGGTCCCATTACTCCATTTTCGTTTTGATCTGGTTTTGCCTCCAACAGCGGAGCTGTTTTGCTTCTCTATTCTCACTAGAGTTTTCACACGGAAATGCATATCTATCAATTGGTGTTCACATTTTTCCTCAAAAACGCCTCTGTTTTACGGCTTCTTTTATATTGGCGCTACTGGTAGCATTTTCATATTCTTCCGTTTTTGGTATTCACACTACAGAGTTGCGTTTTTGTTTAGCTCCATTTTCATTTAGCCCCATTTTGATCATAGATTTAATTTAGCTCCGCTTTTTGGGCGGACTAAAATGAACTCAATGCCAGAAATGAAGCTATACAGGTCCGTCTTTGCCCAAAAATGGAATAATATGAACGGGACCTTAGTTCTTTCAAGTATTAGGCCCCGCCCAAGCGATCCAACGTTTGGTCCACCATTCATCCAAAATTTGTTGGATGACCAATGTTAGATCGTTTGGCCACCATGCTGGATGAACTGACAAATGTTGGAAGAAGTTTGAACAAAATTAAAAGTGTTGGATGGCCCAACATTGGAATGCTATTGCCCTGTAGTTCTATCCCACTTCATGAGCTTTCTCGAATCGCTTGACAATCTTCATCTTCAATAATTCCTACAATTATTGAAATCACGACAAATGTGCATCTTTTTATAGATGAAGCGATGTTTTATTGATACTGCTTTTCACTGTTAGGATGGGTCATGTAATGCTAATGTAGCTTTTCTTTGTGATCAAGGTTGCGCGTATGTTATCTAAAGCGTGGAATATTTTCGTCCAACATTTCTTGAATCATTTGGCCACCCCGTAAAATCTTCTATCCAACATTTGTTGGATGAACGTTGGGCAAAGTGTGCGATCGTTCGGCCGAGGGTTTTCCATTCTGTCTGTGAGAACTAGTGAGCCTTGGAATATCCTTATTTACCACTTGCAAAATAACTTCAAGTGTTAATTGTATTTTTTGATATATTTGCTCTTGTTCAATGCCCAGTAACAGTTCTCTTCAGTAACTGCAAGATCTATGGAAGATATAGGTTTTAAGAGCGCTACAATCTAGGAAGCAGAACAATTATTTACGGATAATATTGAGATGATATGTAGACTTAGTGGTGGAATTGGTCAAGGGAAGTCAAAATAGCACTGTAGAATTCACTCTTTAACTGAACGGGTTGTATTGAAATATGAGACTGGTTTGGAAGCAACAAGTACAATCGTATAGTCAGGAAAAACATTTCCATGTCTGTACTTGTTTCTTCGATGTTAACTGGATTCCATCTTCAGCTACCCTCAAGTAATCCTGATGTTGCTAGTGATCCAAAGTCTCGTGTGTCCTACGAATGGATTCTTTAGTGTGGTGAAGCTTAGCTGTAGAGAAATCCTCTTTTATCTAGTGATTAGCTACATGAACTGGAGCACATGACAGTTTGAGATTGGATAATCATGCTGTTACTTGTTCAATTTAAATGTACCGTAATAAACATGTTCACATTCAGATTACAATGCTCGTGATCAAATAAAATGAGTCCTTGTACTAGAATCTAGGGCATGTTTTTTATAAGAGACAAATTTTCACCCTTCAGCCTGGATGCTTCCTGATATTTGGCAAATCCAGCCTTGAATGTTTCTTAAGTATTTCTTACAATCTTTGAAATTCCCAATAGCAATAAGACAACTATGAGACGGGAAATCGAAGTTTAAGTAGAAAACATTTGAGAGACGGATGTTGTTTGTATTTTGCTTCCAGTTCAATACAAAATTTTCTCGCAAAAGCAGATGTTTCAAGTTTACTTTCGAAACTCGGCCTGCCTGTGTTTCTTAATTGTTTCTTATATACTTGTTTCTTATAAAAAAGAAACACATCCGCTTTTATGCGTTCTCTCATCGAATATTGTCCTCTTAAAATCGATATCCACTCTTCTTTTCATCATCTACATAATGTCTTCTCTTTAGAAATAGCATAAACTGGAGGTTTATTCTCATAATTGCAGTAAAAGATGCGAAAACGTTTGTTTGCCCTATTACATGCAAGAGCGTTGGTGATAACCAGCAGCAATTTGAAGGACATTGTTGAAGTTCAGACCACATTGCGCTAAAGCTCTATGCTTGACAAGCGAACCCCTTGTATTGTAAGCCAGGTATAGCCACTGACAAAGGACTTGAAGTTAAACAAGTACCTAAATTCTTTGCAATAAAGCTAGCGTTAGTTACACATTTAAAGTGAAGGCCGATTTATGTCAATGCACTGCTTATAGCCACCCTTGTCTCAGCATCTTTATCATTCTTTACAGCAAAATCTCCACCGGTCACTTGTGCGATGGAAATATTTGCAGCCTCGAACAGTATCTATGACACCACATTTTCTAATCTTCAACAACCATACTCTACTCTCCCGTAGCGACAAGGATTATTAATTGTTACACTAAAATAAGCCTTTTTGAAAACATGTATGGGATGCGCTATGAACAGACAACTCAATATCCATTTGCAACTGGAACCTGAAACTCTTACTGTTACACAAGTAGTACAGCTCTGAAACTATTAAAAGCTCTAGTTTCATGTCAGGGATCTGGGTGAAGAGACAACACTTTATCGTCGAAATCCAATCTAAGGTGTCACATGTAACATCGACAGATATTGCAGAATGCTTCATCAAGTTTCTGGGAGTAGCGATATGACAAATAAAAAATGCTCAAGCAATAGTTAAACATTTATTGTAGAGAAGTGCCTTTTTGTCTTGCGCTAAATCATGGGATAGAACTGAAGCTCATGTTTGAATTATTCCCATGCATTCAATATTCTAAAGACACTTGACAAAAGTCTTTTAATATTAGCAATGCCAAAAATTTGTTAGCTATGTCATAACTTGGTTCTCCCTGGAGTTGCTTCAGTTCAGCTCATTCAAATCAGTTGCAAAACTTTCAGATCCTTGCTTGTATCTTTGATGTCCCTAGCAGTTCATTTCTCCATAATCTTGTTTGGGACGTCGAGGAACTCATTCAAGTTGAATCTCAAAGAAGAGCAATTAAATCCCTTCATAGCTTGGCACCTTGGCACCTATGAGCTAGTGGTGCCCCTTTTACAATCTCCCTAATATTGAGTCACATATCAGGCTGCCTCTCAAGGCCCATGTCAGTGATTGTTTGCTGACCCCCAAATATTGAGTCATAGCTTTGAGGAATCCCAAATATTGAGTCTCAAAATTTTTAAACCCTAACTATTACAACATATTTTGGATTACCAATTTCATAAAATTTCGTTGAATATCACAACTTGGGCAGTATCTGATTATCATTTGTAATAAGGCTTTCATTGTAGTATTTATAGCATGAAACCTTTAGAACTTCATTCTTTACGACTTTGTTGTCAATTCTCAAACCCCAAATATTAACTTTTAAATCTGTAATTTACAGACCCGAAATATAATTTTTTTGTGAAATCCCATACCCCAAATAGTGATATGAACCCACGTATACAGAAGTAGGGACTGCCCCCCTTGGGTAGTACTATTGCAGTACAATATGCCTTCGGCTAAGTACAGGTTTGTAACTCAAAAATTTTTCTGCTAAATAATTCTTAAGAAAGTTTTGATACTAAAATCATGAAAATGCAAAGAAAGTTTGATCTCTGGACCAAAACACCTTAGTTTATAAAGGACACGTGTACAATGTTAGCAAATAAAGTTATCCCTCATTTGCGACTGCAATATTACTAGCTTATATGCAGGCTTTCACATTTATATTGCAATTTCACAGCAGATGCTATTCTTTGGTAGAACCATTTGAAAAAAAGCTTATGCGCTGAAGTGTTACCCTCGGAATAGCGGTGAAAATACATGGAGGCTGTTGGTATGGTAACATTTTGTGTATAGTTTACCTAATGCAAACGAGGCTAATAATATTCCCTTTTGATCAAAATGATCAACTGGTTAAAATGACAGAATGGTGCAATATCAAGTACGTTTGTATAATATTATTGCTTGCTATTAACAGTGAATCGCTCGAAGTAAGCATGGACATTAGCACTTCGTATCTCTCGACTATCATTTAGCCGGAATGTAGACATGTATACTTAGTTGGAGGCGACAAAACTATTTACTCTTTTGCTGAAGTGTGGTACTTACTTCCTGTGTGGCGAAATATGCCTTTCCCTCGGAGTACCGGCTTGAGAGTTGTTATTTTTAGCGTTTTTATACAGGTATGTGACAGGGAGATGACTTTTTTGTGTTCCCTTGAAGTGAAGGCAAAATGACGAAAGAAATCTCGGACGTGAGTTTTACACTGAATGCACCTTTTTGGTGGTACATAAACAAGCAAATATTCATTTCAATTGACGCTCGTATAGTGGTGCATATAAGTATCTAAGACATTATTTGTAATTTGCTATTCTGGCAACGAAAGGTTGTAGGAAGAAGCTGGAGCCAGGGTCAAGGATTAGCACTTCAAAAATCTCTTGCCGTCTTAATTGCATCTATTGTTGTAACTACCAACATGACGTAGCTAAGCACAAAATGTAAAACGGTATATATGTATGTATGTATGTAGGTATGTATGCATATATTGTAATGGAAAATAAATTAAATCTTCATCAGTTTTGATTTAGACTCTTTTATATTTGAGGGCATTTATAAAGCAGAGCACCCTGTAGTGTCCCTGATTAGCTTGCAGTGGATAAAATGTCTGTTGCACTAAAGGGAGAGTTGGTAACTATATCAACACAGACAGAATGGAGCTGGCTTCAGGATTTGATTGCTGTTGGTCGAACTACTGCATCACCATTTGACCATTCAACATTGGATCAATGGGCTTCCTCAGAAGTCAGTGATGTACATTTGGTTCCTAAAAAGGGAAGAAAAGGATATACTGTAGTAAATGAGGGAGATGGTGAAATAGAAAATGAAAATGATGCTGAAAATGGGAAGGGGGATGCTGAAGAGAAAGAGGGTCATGATGATATGTCTATTGAAGATGAGGCAATAGTAAACAATGGGGGTGACATTCAGAATAGTGATACAAACGGATTATCATCTGAAAAGGAAGAACATCAATATCAGCCTCAAGCAGCAGTGATTGGAAGTTTCAAAGACTCAATTGATAAATATTCCTCAAGTTATAGTGACAGTGATAGTGAATTATCAAGTATTGATTCTCATTATGAAGGAGAGACTCCATTTCCAAGTGTTGGCTTACCTCAAATGTTAGAAGTTATGAGAGAAACTACTTCAAATAAAATTACGGTAGATTTAAAAGAGGCTGCCAAGAGTAATGTGAACCCAGAGAAAGCTTTCTATAAAAGTTTCTTTAGTGGACCATGTCAGTTTTGTGGGGGAAGAGTTCTACCTTTGCCAACTGTGCATGAGATTAAAACAATACATAGCAGTAAGGTAAAATTTCACTTTAGAGAAACTTTCCATATCATAATGGCTTATACTTGCTTCTTCTTTGCGCAAAGTTACATTACAGCATTCGTAGTTTTCTCTTTTCTTTATACTGCTCTAATTTCTAATCTGCATTGAGAGATCTTCTTATTTGTGTCTGAGTTTAATTTTCTAGAAAATGCAACTAATGCATCAGAATAGTATATACTACCACAATGCTACCAATTTTCAAGAATTATCTTTAATTTTATAGCTTTTCTGCTGTGGACAGTATGAAGAGTTTGTAAAGCTTTATATAACATATGATAGAAAGAAAAACTCTGAGAAGGAAGTTATAGATATAAAGCCACATGCACCTTATGGATCAAAAGCTGCCAGAAGAGCTGCAAAAGAAAGGGCTGCTGAAAGGTATGGCTAAGGCTTATTTTGGAGAGTTGATTTTGGCTTTCAAAATGGAAATATTTGTAATCATTATTTGCATTCAAAGCACTTAGTGGCAAAATACCTTTTACAGAATGAGGGAGAAAGAAATAGAGAAACAGAAAGCTGCAACTGCTCAAGCAAACTTTTTCAGTTGTAAGTATATATATATATATATTTTGTATATAATGCGATGTGCAGCTTCAACTATGTTTGTAGTTTTGTAATTTAATACATGAGGGAATCAGTAGGTTTTTACAGAATTTTCACTGGTGGAGAATTGAAACACACAACCACAAAGCTACTACTGTACTGAGGTTACTACAACTTCAACAGTACTTTTGTGGTAAAGTTCAAGTAGAAATGCATTCATTTAAAGAAAAATATGATGTGATTTAGATCTCTTTTATTGTAAAATCAATAGATAGTTAGGCAATAGTCTTATAAGGATTGTGGAGAATAGAAGTGTAATGAGAAATTGTCTTGACATTTTTCTCAATTGGGTCTTTCAATGGCCTCTTGGTCGATCCTTATCATTTCCAACAAAGATTCATTCTTCTATCTTTGAGACATTTACAGTTCAAGTTCAACATTTGAATTTGATCAAGAGGTGCAAGTAGCCAGTTCTACCAAGAAAGATAAATTTTGAATCTCTTGACGCCAGTTTTGGAAGATTTTTCTTCGAGAATTGTCAATTTCCCATTTGCTTCATACTGTGACCAATGCAGTGCTTTAAAAGAATGCTCCTCCTCAATGATCCCAGTGCTCTGAAAGCAGCATTTGACAAGCAACAGTATCACAAATTCTTCACGCATTTGCTACTTCCATCTTTACCATGGCGTCTTCCTTTGTTGTTCCTTTTTTCAATCAAGCTTTTGGTCAAGACTTCCTGACTATGGTATTTGAACCTACTAAATGTGATGTGCAGTATCTCCCCTATTCTTTCCACTATTGAATCATTTTCATTTGTAAAATCTTCTATTCCTACTGTAATGCATTCATGGTTGTCGGAGTTTCTGTTTGCATATGCAGCTTTGAGGTATAATCATTAACTTTGCTGTAAGTGCCATCTTGTACCACTGAGAACTTCGAATTGCAACTTTTGAATGATACCTTTCCAATATCTTCTTCAGATATGCCTTCTAATGCATTCAATGTATAGTCTACTGCAGCAATGTTCTTTTAGGCCATGAACCTACTTTTGTCGAAAAGCAGTAAAAATTGACTCATTGTTTCAAGATTATCTAGAATGCCAGCTGCTTGGAAAATAGATTAGTTGCTCTTCAATGCTTTAAGAAAAATTTCTGCTTTATCCTTTGTTTCACAATGATATCTTTTTTCACTAACAAAGTTTTATTCCCTGTAAGAAAAATAACTGGTCTTTCCCTTACCCAATTGCAATTACTTGAGGATAGCTTCTAGCATTGCAGTCTCTCGTAAGACAGATTTTGTGAATGCTGTGATCAGTTCAAATAGCAAAAATATATTGCGAAGTCCTATTATAAGCCCAAACTTGCATAGAATTGATTTCAACATGCTCTCACTCCTGGTAGTTTTTCAATATATATATACACTGACCACAGTAACAGTGAACTCTTCAAATGTGCCTTGCGTTGACCTATTTATAGATTATATTATGACCACTATTTTCCTGAGGTCCTACCTACCTGGCTTAGCACACCAGCATTAGTAGCATGACTATCGACGGTATTCATATTCATTGTATTTGCAGTTTTTTACTTGAAAGACTTTGATTTTAATCTCGGTGTCAATGCATCATTTGTTTGTCAGTTACAAGACAAGTAAAGACAGTCCAGTATGCGCTTTCGTCTCAAAAATGCATACAGGATGGCTGGACAATAATGCCTAAGGCCACTCAAGTTGAACCTGTCAAAGCGGAATCTCAGGAATTCTCAGTTGAAGTCAATACTTCACTCCTACAGGTGAGTTCATATTCTGTAGGCATTGTCAGCAATGTTCTCACTTAACTTCCTTTCAGATTTATGATAGTATATAATTTTTCTTATATAAGCCTCTTTCAATATTCACTATTCCTATAAAGATATTTCTAATGTATAAATATATAGATATATTTATTTATATACTTATTTGCTTATTTATTTATTACGTTTAAGCGAAAGTGTTTTTATTAGCCTTTTCTATTTTTGAATATTTTGTTTGCATTTAGGAATCTTGGAGTATAAATGAAGTTATATTTATATGAATCTAACTATTTTATTTGGTTTCCAGCGATGATGGATCTGCTTGTTTTTGTTCACAGAAAAAATATGAATTATATGAAAAGTATTACGACAATGGAAACCGATTCATTGTGATATTTCCAGATGGCACAGGCTGCTGCTAGTATCCTTACTATCTATGAGATACGTATGATGTCAGTATGCTGCAATCCATCAATTAATCTTAGTTCCACTTTGTTTGTACCTATCATCAGTTGATTTAGTTTCTAGTTACTGCTTTGAATGTCTCAATATCCCATAGACGCCATTGTATTAATAACTGTTGTCCTTTGCTGGCCTGTTTGTAAGCATAGCCTTGGTATTTACATGGACAGCCAATTTTTTGCTGTTATATAGATTGACCTTAATTGGTGAACTGCTATCCAAGCGGAAACGTTGCTGTTGTTATAACGTCATATGAAGCGGGAAAGTATCAGTACCTGCTACAAAAGGTACGTAACTTTGCAGTATATTTTTATGTGCACTTACCTCATGTATTTTTCCGTTAATGCAATGAGCATTATTGTTAAAAGCAATGATTAATGTCAATCACTCGTGTATTCGGATTCTAAGACGTTCTCACGTTGCATAATTCGTTGTGGCATATGGAGTTTGATAAATCCTTCATATGACTGTAAAGGAAGAAATTGGCTTTTCAACGCTAAAATGCAGCTTCAAGTTTTCTCCATTTGTCTCTAACGGTTTCTTGGTTCTATTGTTTCTATATTGTTAGTGGTTTTGGTGAACAGCAGTAATAAACCTTCACAATTGCATCTTGTTTTGTGTAGAATTTCAAACTAGTAAATTGTCAATACTGCATATAATAGCGGACTTTTAAGATGTTCGCCCAATGCTCATCATAGTATGAAACATCGCAAACGTTTATTGATAGTAGACGGACAGATATTACACTTAAGCTGGAGGATGTTGCGTGCATCTAGCTACCTGTTTTAACTTGTAGGCGCATAGAATAGGGCACTGAGTCTTTATATTAGAAGAATTCCAAAGCACTTAGATTACAGGACGATACTGCTTGCCCAGTAACTCAAATGAATGAGTATGGATTCGCATGTGGGTGTATTTTGCATTCACCTGTCGACCATTATCCGACATTCCTTACGGTGATAGATATCATACAGTAATAGTACTCTAGTGCGATACGTACTGTTTCTGCTATTTCGTAGTATTGAAATTTCTGCCCTAGGGGGAATGTGTTTGTATTTCGGTAGTTTCATACCTATGGTGAGTTGATTAAAACCACAATTGTTAAAACACATAAGAAACTTAACAATTTTACCTCAAAATTTTTGTTGCCTTCGGCAACCTCAGTGAGCATTCATGAACAAATAGGAAATGTATTTACCGTTGTATTTCTCATTTTCAATTTTTTGTCTTTATCAGAAATCCCAACCGTTTCTCGATTTGCTTTTTTCTTTTAAAATATTTTGATAATTCTCATTTTTGTAATCTCGCTGACCTACACACATATATGATTGCTAACCTTTTGATATAGGATTCAGATGATTATGACACTGATGACCCTGGCATCCTAGGAAGTTTCGATCCAAGTGGGAAAGCATGTTGTTATTTCAAAGATGGCTCGTTGAGGTTTGCTAGTCATAGTTGTTGCTAGTAGTTCTCTTGTTAGTGCTCCGTGCTTTCAATTGAGGCGTTTAGTCATCTGGAATTTACCTATACTTATTTTGTATCTTTTTTGTATCTTTTATACTTGAACTGCTGATGATTTTTATAACATCATTAAGAAAGGAAACCCCAATGCTTCCTTTCTTCAAAGTATTTTTTTGAAGAAGTGCATCACAGGGGATGGCAGTATCAGGAACACTTGGGGAGCTATAGCTCCTCGAAAACTTCTCTGAGCCCTCCATCGGCACTCGAAAATTTCTATAGTTTTCTAGGCAATGTCAGCTCTTTTATAACTTAAGCATTCAATGTTGATTGCACCTGCGAAAGGGTTATTCAATGTCAATTTAAAGTTATTTTGTCCTCAAAGAGGAAGCTCTTGTTAAAAGGGTACTCATCATAGAAAAACACGGCAGTAATCTGCTTGAAGAGAGAAGAGAGGAGGGAGAGGAGGAGAGGAAGATTTATGGTATTCTATAACCATTTATTCAAAGCGTTTGGTGGCCTTGATGTATTGCAGTGTTGCAGTGAGAATGCTAGCATTCAATGCAAATGACAGGTGCTTATTGCCATAAACTATAATATCTGGTAGTTCTTTATTTGAGCTGGCAACAGTGATGTTGTAGTATTTCATGGCAAGTTCTTGTTGATGTTTGTTAGACTGGTGCTCAATCCTCATTATGGAGTACAACTAGATAAACATGGCAACTACAAGAAGAGATGGAGGTGGCATTTCGTAAAGGGGCACGTTCATACCCCTCCATTTCAACCGATATGTTTTGCACTCAATAAGCAGATGTCTTGCCGTGTTATGGAACAGGTCAGTTCCTCGAAGCGTATCCTTATGCAGCCATGACTTTTCGCTTTTACCCATGATCATGAACATCATAATTTCAACTTTGCTTTTAACAGTCACAATACTATTGCTGTCTTCCTATAGCAGTCACAATACAATTCATCATTTCAAATTTTATTTTTGATAGTTATCTTGTTTGATAATAGCAGCTTTATTATTAACATTCAAAAAGCACCTGCTAAAACTCAGTCTTAACTTGTGAGAAAATAGTGAGATCACATCAGCGTTTTGTCACGATTTGAATTTTTTTACTTATACGCGATGTGATCCTTTGAGTTAGAATTGCAGCAATGATGGGGATATTAGGTGCTAGTCTCCAAAGAAATGTATATGATATAATTTATATTGAACTATTTGAGCATATTTAGCGCATAGTTCTAAACTCTCTATTTAAGCAAATCTCATCTAAGAATCTTTTGTTGCACAAGATTGCAAAACTAGCAGTTCCTGTCCCTGAAATTACGATAAGTCTAATGCTATCTTGTATTATATAAACAGTAAGCATCCAAGTATGAACTCTATCCTGAAATTGATGTTTAAAAGTGGCCTACCTATTCTACATATCATTTCTTGTGTCAGCATTTGCTTATCCTTCCTATAAATATTGATTTATAATCATATGAACTTGCTGCCTAATATAAATCAGCATTCAGGCTTCATTATTGTTTCATATTAGCTTTCTTGTAGCAATTTCTGTTTTAGGATCGTACAATTTATACATTTGTGTTCACTAATAGTTCTCTAAGCTAAAAGGCTACACAAGGAAGTATTTTTGCTTAATGAGGAACTATTTTGTATTCTTGCTTTGTCATTCGAAGAAGTATACTTTTGAATGATATTGTGCCATCAAATGGTTGATTCAATAGCAATGAGTCTGTGATTTAAATGGTTCATACCTTGCTATATCCCTAAATGCTTTTCATTGCCCTAAAATCATTCTAAATATCATTCCAAAATTACCATGAATTTTTCCCTGCAGTTTCCTTCTGTGTTCGTAATTTTTTCAGCAAGTTTGAACTTGCACTTGTTTTAGCCAAGTATTATAAATTCTACTACTTGTAGGATCATATTGTAATAACATTTACGTCAGACCAGCGGACTGTGCGGTTTAACGTCGGGGCCAAATTGAAGGTACATACGGAATTTAATTTCTCGCTATATTGTAATAGACCACTCAAAAGTATAATATTTTAGATAGTATCATTTTAATAATTCTCACTTTCTTGCCCGCATTTTGTTTTTCCCTTCAATGTAATTTCTGTATTTTATGCACAGTACTTTGTGATCGGCATTATGATCCTGACTAGCCTTTCACTGTCTACCCAGCATTTGTACCTTTATGTATTATTATCTTTCCTCTCCCGATAGACTTCCTGTTCTCCATATATGTATAGTATCCCTACATCGAATTATATTACAGGGCTGTTATCTTCAATGTCCTAGCCCTAATGTTTCCAGACTAAAGCTCTTTGCAGATGCTCCATATCATTCAGTATCTCGTTTCATCATCTCCAGCCTCTTCCCACTTCTCCTATGCGTCAGTTATTAGGCATCATCGATTCATTAATTCTTGGGGTATACTTCCCTGTTTGTTCCATCCACCATCCAGAATATAGCAGACTTAACCAATTTCGTAATCCATTCCGGTGATATATCTAGACAACCTCTACCCTCTAATTTGGAAATTATTCCACTGCAATTGATACCTTCTCGGATAGGTAACCAAATCAGTTAAATCTAACTTTAATGTCTTACATGGTTGCTTCAGACATGCTATCACTGTTTGTTATGTTGATTGCTTAAGCTGCATAAATTGTAATTATTAAATTCGTTACCAGATCCCTGCATAGTAGTAGCATGTGTTGGAGTTTATTTTGTAGAGCTAACGTGGAGGGCGGATACCTCATATTATAATCAATAGTATAATTTATTGTTAATATTGAATTCAAATCAAATAATTTTGTACTTTGTGGATTCAATTCTGAGCAATATAAAACTGCTCTTTATTGATGCTGTTTTTGTGTTGTACAACAATTCATCACAATCTTGATTATTTTCTCTCCATGAAACTTTGGATTAGATAGCTAGGCCTGTTTTTGCAGCAGTGACATCTTTGATGTCATGAGCTTCTTTTATCGGCGCATTTCTACACAGTTTATGTTTCACTTTCAAATGGAAATTAAATCAACCTATTTGCATCACCTGATTATAGGCAGTATATTTTAGTCAAATGTTTTCTAGGCCATAAAGCATTCTATGCCAACAAGTTCAAAGCAGGACGAACATGAGCAGTTCATGGAATCAATAAAGAAAAGAATACAGTGAGTATATGCTTTTATTGTGATTTTTGTACAATCATCTGTTGCTCAAACTGTGCTATAACGCCAGAGGAAAGAGAGGATCGAATGGTCGAAACATTTGTTTAGTGTGTTGAAAGAGTATAGCACTTTAAGTATGAATCATGCATTAAAGAGAGGACCTGATGCTATCTATTACCATACCTCTGTTAAAGAGCGAACTATAGCCAGAATTTGAATTGAACATAGATTGTTTGTAAAATTACTGTATAGCTGCGGTGACGACGAAGAAGCATATATTGACTTTATACCACTGTCAAGATGGCTCATGTAAACGTATATTGCGTCAGTGTTCGGGGGAGGGCTCGACTTTCTTGCAAATGTTGTCATTTACCAATAGAGAAGGGTAGTCATGTTCAAATATCATTTAGTGATCTGATAATGAGTGGATGCTTTGGTTGTCTTTCTGTCCCATGGAGCATTCTATTGCTTCATATGCCGTTCAAGCCTTCTCTAACGGTCGGCCTAATAGTGAATATAGCAACTTTGCGTAAATTTACGTAGCGTTTTTAAAAGTTATATATTTCTGGCCTATTTTGAACCTTGATTCGAGAGTGATTTGAAATTATAAATCTGTGACCCACCAATACTCAAAAACTATTTCTGCTGTCAAACTTTGTTGTATTCATTATCTGGCAATATCTTGTAGGTAGCATTTGCAGTTGTTTTTTTCCACTTGCAGAACGATTCAAGGTAAAATACACTTGATGATGAAATTCCCAAACTCTCCGAAGCTCGATGTACTAGTGTCACAAAAGGAAAGGGAAAATACGTTGGAATCAAGCCAAAGGAAAGCGTTTCAGCTGCCAAAATTGAAAGGAAAGGACCCGTCTGTTGTTGTAAATTAACCAGATAAAATGCACACACTGAAAGGATATAGGATTTGTATAAGAATCATTTTTTATAATGCTATCACAAGATTGCTCCATTTCTAACCTAGTGTTTCACTGATTGTCTGCTAAATAATGGGTAGGTTGCATTGTAATCTAACAAATTTTGATGATATCAGTGCTCTACAGAATGCATTCAACATTACTCCACTCCTCACCATTTTATTTGCAGAATGCAAGCTCCATATCTTGATTTACTCCCAGGGTACCAATTAACCTTCCTTTCAAACTACTGAAAATTGCACAAAATTTGGAGATAACGGAATATTTCAACAGCTTTGTCTTCTTACGGGATATCTTATTTTGTAAAGGGTAGCAATAGGAATTCTTAAAGTATTGTGTCAGAATATTTTGTTGATACAATGGTACTGAACTATAATCATAGTCCTGAACTTTATCTATGGTATTAGCTTTAATTGAATAATGAGTAGAAATTAGTTCTTGATTAACTGACTGTAGCTCTAATTCGTTCTGTAACGCAGAATGTTTGCCTTTACTCTGACGTCAGCTACGGCATAGTTGGAAAATACACAAGACGCAAGCAATAACAAATATACTGCCATATGAGCTTCTTTATTATTTGCGGAGTATTTTGTAGTTGGTGGTGAAATCGTTTCCTGTCATCAGAACCTATTTGATACACAAGCTGATTTTGTTGCAATCATATCATTTTAACCTGGGAAGTTGCGACATTTCCTTAAAACTTTTGCAGTGAAAATAGCCCACTGTACTTTAGAGAGTAAGCAAAATCTATCTTTCAGGTGTTGAAGAAAAAGATAAGAACGATCTTGCAGCAGAACAAGAAATAACAAGAGAATACCACAAAAGTCTAAAACAGCAATTATTTATGTTAAGGAATGTGTTATCATTCTGAGTCCAGAAAAAGTCACGGCTCCACGGTTCTGAGCCGGAGGAAGATTTTGCTTTCCATGTCGTACGAGGAAGGTTTAGTAATTTGTATCAACAATCCAGTTTCAGCAAAATTTTCGATAATGCTAAATCGGCTGTTAAAGGCACAGCCCTTCTACAGTAAAAATTCTTTGATTTTGGTTTATGATGAAGATTAGACAGCCGGAGGAAGGTTGGAACTTTTTCTGGACCCTGCTATTATTACGTTATACTGTTTCCTTAACTTTACAGTCGACATAAGACTTCAAATCTCTCTTGGTAAAGTAGTCCACTGATGGTGATTTGAATAGTACAAAGATAAAAAATAAGAGGCTAATAACAAATAGCAATTTCTGAAAAGTTCCAAACTTTGTTATCGTGACAGGATAAAGAATTGGATGTTCTCATTGCAGTGGGAACTGTACTATTTGCACTGTATTGCTCTGATGTTGTCATTTAGGACCCTGTAGGACTCCCAGACAAATAAGAGTACAGACTGTCTTTGCCCCCATTTACATATAAGTGTAAAATCATTAATAAGACATAATGATGAGTTATTGTCACGGGAAAGGTGTCCTGAATTGAATGTAAATGATTAACTCAAAATTAAACATCACTAGCAAGGAATGATTATTAGACAAAGGAGAGGAAGCAACATCATTTATGAATATGATGAATAGTACAGGAGAAAAAGCAGACACCTGAGGTACACCAGCATTAATTAAATGAGAATTAGTGAGGAAGCCATCAATTCTCATTGTAACTGACTTATAAGTGAGAAAGAGCCCATCCATTTCATGTATTTGCAGACCAAATATCAGGAATTTGCTCGGATCCTTGTGCCATACGTGATCAAAGGACTATTCATTACAAGAAAGATCACAATACTCTCATGGTAGGATTCTGCAGCAGAGGACTACCAAGATTGGACGTGGAGCGAAGGTTTCAGAGCGTTAAAAAGCAGTCAAAACTTAAGATTAATGCAAGGCTCAAGCTTCATCAAGGCATAGATTTATTGCTTATTTGAATTTTCTTTAGAAAACAAAGGAAGTTTGAGCTTCACTTACAGGGTCTGTAAGTCATTGCGCTATAACGTGATTCAGCAACTATTTGGTGAGTGTCAGTTACACACTTTTCATAATAGGAATATAGTCTATACTAGTATTAATGTTAACAATCACCAGAATTTAAGAATATTTTAGGAATATTCTTAGATTCAAAGTAAAAATGTTAAGAATATTGAGGTTCAAGGAAAAATTAGGTAGGCCTATTCTTTTTAAAAATAGTGTGTAAGTTCATTGATTTTGTATCACGTAATTTCTCCTGGACAAGTTACCACCCCTAAACACCGGCCTGGCTAAAGGGCTGCTTTCTTGCCGATGTCATCCGCACTAACTCAACTACTTGTCCAGCCATATCGCGGATTTTCATCTGCGCGGAAAGAATAAGATGTTCGGTCCGGTCTTCTTTGAGGTCAGTGGCCTGACAAGTTTAAATGCGCATGCTCTAAATGAAGTACCGCTGGTCAACGTCTCCATTCCATTTTCCAAGATTACAATTACTGTTTCCGAGTGCAAAATAACTTCTGATATTTGCCCGGACGTTAGATAAGAAAATGCCGAGATCCTCATCAAGGTCAAGAAGTAGGAGTACTTCACCGCGAAGAAGGCGAAGAAGGGTATCAGCGATAGCTTACTATCTCTTTTTATCAGCTCTATTGTCAAGGTTTCGTTAATGTCGTTGCATTTTAAAGTGCTTCATTAGTGCCCTTGTAACTTACGCGCTCAAGCTGAACAGGTATTCACTGAATAAATGGGATGACTAAGTATGATACCCATTTCATAGGGTGAACATGCTTCCTTGTTTTTAGTGCATAAAATATTTCAGGTGCTACTGCAGAATCGTACCACTGCTTGAAATAGATGGCCTACCCTAACAAACTAAACACCATTCGATAGCCCTCGGTTTCATGTATTACTGGTTATTCGAGACTTGCAGAACTTCTGTCACGGTAGGAAAACTCAGCACTCAAAGTTAAAATCTTATGACGATGGTTTTACCAACGTTTTGTGAGATTGGTTCTCTGTGACTGGCCTAGAATGTAAATATTGGCTACATTACCAAATTTATTTGGTAATGTAGCCAATATTTAATTTCCAACCTCAGACACGGAGCAAGGCATACTGCTCAATGAAATATATTGCAAAGTGATGTATATGCATTTATTCCCACCCACCACAGTACACGCTTTTTTGTTTATAAGGAACCACTTTATAAGGAACCTACATTTGGAATGCCAAAATATTTAAAGAACTTGTACTGCTAAAGGAAAATTCCTTATGGAGCTTATCAATTTCAAAAATTTTATAACACCAAACAATCAAGAATTAGGAAACTGGTTCCATTCATTTGCAGCCAAAACCAGTACAGATTGTTTTGCTGTGTCTATGTTAAGTCCTTCATTGTTCATTGATCTTACATTACAGTCAAAATTAGAGGCAAATTCAGGATTTCGGTGGTTTACTTGTGTCTGTGCCATTGCTATGGCACTAATTGTGTTCTGGAAATTAGGGAGCTGTTAAGAAACTTTTAGTACTACAATTTGATCATTGCAGGTTCAAACATAAGGAACTTTTGGAACTAGACCGTGCTGTAGGTTCCTTATACAATAAAAAGTGTGTATGTCAGCATAACAATGTTGTTTTGGATCCATATTGTGACATACGTATATAAAATATATAAATATATGATGTATATATTTTTATGCAATTATTTCCTACCTCAAACTTTTCCTTGTAGGAGAAAGAACGAAGAAGAAGGTCACGGTCAAGAAGTAGGTCACCTAGAAGGCGTTGGAGATATTCTAGAAGTAGATCCCCAAGCCTAGACAGATTTGGTCGAAGCATACACAGAAGAAATAAATATGTAGAAGAGGATACTAAGAAAGATGTTGTGGATAAAAGTGCTCAGGATGAAATGGAGAGACAGAGGAAAATGTATGTAGTCAACTACAACTTTCAATATTCAGTGTTGCTCACTATAGACAGTGCTGTTTCACATAGTAACGTACAGGGATAATACTTTATTTTGTGAATCTCTCAATATTTATATATATATATATATATATATATATATATATATATATATATATATATATATATATAATGCTCAGAAAAACCAGGAGAAAATTAAAATTTGCCACTGTGGTCTAGTGGTTACGACGCTTCCCCGGAATGCGAGAGACCCTGGTTCGATCCCAGGTTTTGGCAAATTTTAATTTTCTCCTGGTTTTTCTGAGCATTATATCAACCTTTCCGTTTGCACCGAAAAAGGAGAAATTGTGGTTACTAGCTAGCTACTGATTGTATACATATATATATATATATATATATATATATATATATATATATATATATATATATATATATATATATATATATATATATATATATATATATATATATATATATATATATATATAATTCAATAGCCTTTCCACTAAAAGGTTTTAAACATTTATATATATAGACTTTGATAATAAAAACAACTGTTTAACATTTCGTGTATAGCTTCATCAGAAAATTCTTACCTTTACTTACAGAGCGCACATATATACATAACCTAAATACACACACACACACACACACACACACACACACACACACACACACACACACACATATATATATAGATATATATATTTATATATATTTATATATTTATATATATATATATATATATATATATATATATATATATATATATATATATATATATATATATATATATATATATATATATATATTTGTGTATAAATATAGATATTTATATTTTTGTCATGAAATGACATTTCTGTTATCACTAGACGAGCATCAGAAATGCAGGCGAAATTTATCGAGGAAGAGACTCATAGAAGAATTGAAGATATTGTTAACAAAAGAGTAGAAGAAGAATTGGCAAAGAGGAAAATTGATATTGATGAAGAGGTCATGAAGAAGGTAGAGGAAGCCAAGAAGCATGTGGAGCAGCATCTTCAAATTGAATATGAGAGAAAGCAAGAGGAAATGGAGGAAAAATACAAGGAAAAAGAGGTAGAATTGCTTACTTCTGTTAGCATACTCTTTTGTAATTACAGAATAGATGCAGGATTTCGGTGCTCAGTGTAGATGCTGATCTATATATATATATATATTTATATATATATATATATGTATATTATATATATATATATATATATATATATATATATATATATATATATATATATATATATATATATATATATATATATATATATATATATATATATATATATATATATATATATATATATATATATATATATATATATATATATATATATATATATATATATATATATATATATATATATATACTCATCGGTATCAGGAATTACTGAGTACACACAGCAGTATAGGATTCTTCAACTACTTCTAGGTACTGAATAGTGTAATGCAAGTGTTTCAAGTATTGACCATGGTCCTCCTGGTGAAGAGACTTGACATTCAGTTTCAAACCATTGCTTTTGATCTGCAACTGTCTTAATAGAAATTTAGTCATATGAAATAACTGTCCAAAGCAATTATGTATATATTCTAGTTTGATATGATATTTCAAGTGGCAGTGTGTTCACCAGGAACTTTAAATATTCTGATCTACTGCAAATATCATTTGCTCAAACATTATTTTTTGTCAATGATTATGTAGCATGGTGCATTTTTATCACCAGTGAAATTACAGTGCTATTAGCAAACATCCTGCCCTAGTCTGGTACTTCAGGCCATTTACATGCTTTCAGCTATTCTTTGACCCTCTTTGACTATCAATTTTCCACTCACCTCTTGAGAGCAAGCAATGTTATTTATACCATAACCCCAATGATTAAGACATTAAAAACTGTAGCCATAAGCTGCTAAAATATATATCTAGGTGTGATATGGATAGTGAATGCTATCTTGGGTGACATTTAGAGCCATTGGTGGGAAAAGCTTTGGCATAACTTTACTCACTCTCTAGAAAAACCACTCAAGCATATATTACATGGTTTTGCATAAGAAGAGAAAGTTTTAGTTTAATTAAAAGTGGTACATGAATGATATGGTGATTTATGATAGGAACCCTGGCATGTCTTCAAGCAATTAAGTCAAGGAATATTTTAGCTTAGCTATAGCATGGACATGTCTTATTTGGTGCTGGTATATTTTATGTATACTTATAAATCTTCTTATAATATCTCTGTAATATATCAGTGAAGAATTCTTTCTTTTTCTCATAGGACAATAAGTGACGGCCCAGGTTAAACATTGTCTGAACAAATCTTAACATCATTTTTCTTGTTGTGCTGTTTAGGATTATGTAAGAAAAAAGCTTGTGAGCAAAACATTGGTTGATGATATATATTGTTTGCTGAAGGGTAATTATAGAGCTCACTTTACCCAAGAAACATGTAAGTTTGCTATGCCAAAGAAAGCTTCGTTCAGTATACCATAGTTGGTATTTCTTGAGCACAGCTCTCCTGGTGGAGCTGAGTTTTCAGGATTTGGTATGCATGGCTTAGAAACTAAATGGCTTTGGAGTAGCTTGCAGTTATTGTAAGAAACAGCTTCTTATTTGAACAGTAGCTGCAATTTATGATTTGAAATGTAGCCTTATTGCTTAGAAAGGCTGTGTACTTACATTCAAATCACTATCTTTGTAGGAATAGCAAGTAGAATGTGTTAATTGCATATTGTTATCTTTGAATTTATGTGATCTGCGGGCATATTAGTTGATCAATGTGGCAAAAGTAAGCTCCTAACTGTGTCAAGCCAGATCGGTACTTATTGTCAATAGAACCTTTATCTTCTTTTCACATTACAGTACTTCCTGGATTATCCGGCCACTACTGGACACAACGTCTCTAAAAGGGGGTTAGATAATCCAAAAAGGCCGGTTAAGTAAAATTACCCTTTAGGATATCACACACAGGAAAAAAGCTAAGATAATTAGATAGTGTCGTTGTCATGCAGAAGTAGAATTGTTATTGTTATATTCTTTAACGTTATAATAAGGTATAGAAAAGAACAGCTCCGAGAAGGCACATCCTATTTGAATCATATGCAACATATCACAACAAGAAAAGCTCTGGCTGCACACACAACCCAAGTCTATAACAGTATTTAGAATTATGTATGCCGTGATTTGAATAGCAAATACCAAGATTTTATATTCGTAAACAGATGATAACACTTCAATTAAAGTTAAGTTTAGCACCAGAGTCACGCCTGGATAATCGAGGGACTGTTAATCGAGATAAGATTAATCGAGGAAGTGCTGTAAATGCCCGTTGCACATGAAGCTATCGTCCTAGGCAGACATGAATGATAGCTATAGTGTTTGTATGATGAAAATTTGATAAAAAACCTTCTATAGAAGGCACACACTATTTCAAAGTTTGTCATCGACCTATCCTGTTATCTTTCAGAGATATCTATTTGATCAGTGCATTTAGGTGCTTTGAAATTGGTTTTCTAAAAATTTACCAGCTTTGATAGATCTGATTGAGTAGTGTACTGTATAGTGTAATGTAAAGAGTCCAAAAGCTCATTATCTGGCATCATGCTTTAGATTATGCTAGTATTTTTCCGGGTCAATCAGATGTGTTCGTTGAGCGCACATAAGGTGTCAAAAGCTGCTGGGAGAAGTTTACTTTCTCTTGTCATAGCGTTTTGCTTTGCGCGTAGAAGCTAATTTTTTTATTTAGAAAGTAATTCACTCTTTTATTATTTTAGGCTGAATATAAAGCCCATATTGAAAAGCTAAAGAAAGACCTTCACTCTGTCGAAAATAACCTAAAAGAGGCTGAATTGAAACTTGTAAGTATCTTCTACTTTTTTGTTGGTTTAGATGGTATTTAAGTTGAAGTTTGCAAGTTACGAAATGAAACTATTACCATTTCATCACTTAGTATGATTTTTCTCTTGATCGTGATAGAAAGTAGTGGATTAGACAAAGCGCCACTGCAAGTCGAACTGTTTAATTTACTGTTTTCTATATTATATGCAAAACAATTAATTGGGAAGAGAACAGCCATAGCTTTGCTTGAAGAGTAATCATTAGCTTGAATTAGAAATTATTGTAATATAGCAAAATGATTCTCATTACTTGTTATTTTAGGCTGAAGAGCGACTTAAACTGTTAGAGAAACAGAGGCAACTAGAAGAGGAGAAGCAGAACTTAGAAAAAACCTACAAAAAGACGGAAAAAGCTGCACAGGAGATAATTCTTAATAAAAAGAACTCGCGACCAAAGTTAGCATTCGGCCTAAAACCAACAGCAAAGTAATACCTTTATCTTTGCAGAAAATTTTAAGACCCCTGTAGTTTTAGATTTGTAATTCTGGAATTCTGGATGAAGCTGGCAGAATGCTGGCAGAGAACCGTAGGTCAAATATTGGGACGCATTTTTGTTAGGTAGCTGTGTATTTTTGTTGCTTCAGAGGTGCAGGCTTTTAAATCATCGAAGCGTGCAGGCGCTGATGACAGGAAGTATAGAAAGCAGAAATGGCAGCGAAGAGTTTATGCGCATATGCCCTTTGTACGCGGCCACAATCTCTGAAGCTCCTACGATTTATTACAAAGACAAAGGTAGACTTTTATTATGAAAATAGAACTAATTAACAGTCAGTATGTGCATGATGTGTAGCTGCCTCAGGCATTTGAAGAAAACTATCATGCAATAAAAGTTGTGTACAGGCGTGTTGTTTTGTTGAGCTACAAAACATACTAGCATTTGAACTTTATTTCATTTCCCGTCCAAAAATAGCCCCCACTAGAATGAGACTATTGATCATTGATCTCAAAATACTATCTGAATTTATAATACTATCTGTATCAACTTCCCTTTTGCATTTCATCTTCATTTCATTTTAAAATTCTTTAAGGAATTGAATGAAGCTGACTGATTGGCATCCAACGAATGTTTCCAAGTTTTCATTTACAGGTTTTATCTACATTAGGTACTCCAACATTAGTTATCCCAATCTCCCACATTGTTGATGTCATTTAAATTTATTGCTATTGAAACACATAGTATTCCTTCCACCGCAGTAGTACATTTATGTATCGTAGCGTCAGTATTGAGATTTCTGGGCACTGAAAGGTACTTGCATTTGTCCTTTTGACTCAAACATAGTAGTTAAATCGTTGTAATTAGGTTAATAAGTTACAATTTATTGTGATATAAACACTGATGTTAAATCTCTAAAGTAATAAGATTATTAAAAGCGCTCGTCTTATTTCCCCTTACCTACGCTATGTTCATATTGCCCCCCCCCCATTTATTTATATTTTAAGCTGCAATAACCTCGTGTAAGCACACATTCCAATTGTCTCATCGAAGCTCGACATTGTGCTCTTAGCATGTTTAGTTTACGTAACATTTTGTTGCCATAAGCCCCTTGGAACTAGGCCTTGAGCTGTGGAGCCTTTTCGATACGTGCTTCGGTGCTAGCCTACCAGAGTTATTTTATTTGGGAAACTCTGATACTCTATAACTATCCGATGGTTTTAACTGTCTGCCGTACTACCAATACGTCTTAGTTTTTACTGTATACCACGCTTTTAATTTTTAGTGAATCGATCATACCAACCATTATAGATTGGATTATTGTTAAATGCATCAGCGCAGCGTTGTATTCATCAGTACGCTGTCTACGAGTCACTTGTCTAGGTTGCCCAATAATCAGTAGATTGGCATCCTTGTGTATTATTGTCTGTATTACATACACAGTTTTCCATTTGCAGTGACGAGATACTGTTACGTATCCGAATGTTTTGTCTTGATTTGCATTCTGCAGTAAAGTTCTTCATATCGATTTGTACCAAAAGAAATCTGTTGTCAGCGCACCTTGCAACTTAGCATTTTCACGTAATGTTAAGTTCTCTCGCACTCTTTGTTGTAGAACTCTACTGTGTACCAATCTTTATGATTGCTACGTCTTGATTTTATCAGCCTAATGGAACAGACCCCGCTCTGTTCTTCATTTTTTTAACAATATGTTTTGCCATTCTTCTTAGCTTGCTTAGTATTCGTTTAGCGCCACCGGAAACATTTAATGGACTCCGCTTCTCAGAGTTCTGGCCACTGTCTTTCCTATGGCTTGGCATCTTGTACTTCTTTGCCCCAGAAATTCTGCTTCTTTTCTGAACCTCCTTAACTGTAAAATAGGTATTAAAAACATTGAAGAATTGTTTCGTGTGTATGACGTTTTTTGGAGGATGCTTAGTAATGATGGCAATTTAGAGTTTCATTTGTTTGTTCAAAGAGCGGGCCAAAAGACCAATAGATTTTGATAGTCTTGAATTTATATGGAATAAGAAGAGAATAGTTCATAAAATGTTTCAAAGTTCTATATCATGAGTTGTGATAGTCATAATGCAGTGCATCCTCAGTTCGCCGTCTTGGAAGATCTCGTCCCCACAGAAGCGGGATAGTCACGGAAGTACTGTCCAGTGGAACTAAAGTGTCACATGCAATAGTTGTATGTTGGAAAGGGACGCAATTGAGATGAATGTGATGATTTCCAGAGACAACTCTAATTCACTTACCGTTGCATCGGAAGAGTGCAGCTCTGAGACAGATGTCGGGGGAAGCACTGTGTGTACTATCGTTGTTCCATTCTTTGGGATTTATTTGAACATATCTTGCCTTTATTGGTGGATTAAGGGTATTTTTCACAATGCTATTTCTATCCGCGTTGCCCTCAAGTGCAGTCTGTAATCGAAAGAAGACGTTGGCAAGAATCCTCATTTTATTGTGTTGCGGTAGAAAGTAAATGGAGATTAATCAAATGAAGAGGTACTAAATAGGTCGAAAAGTAAAAGGACGGTGATCTCAAGATGGTGACAGTTGGAGACTAATGATCGGTGGCGAGCAGATACTAGTTCATAAATCAATGACTGAATGAATAAATGGCTGAATGATTGAATGAATGAATGACTGAATGAAAAAATGAATGCTTGGAAAAAAGGTTGGCAAGTCTCTCAGAAATTTTCGTTTAGTGTTGATTCTATTTACGTAATTGTGATATGAAAAGCAGCCATGTGTAACATTTAGTAGCTTGTTATAAATAGCGTAGTGAAATTGTCCCTTAGACGACGAGACAGAATATAGCTGTAGCATGGATGGTCAATGAATGGTAGCAAATGCATAACTGAGAAAAGGGATTTTGTGGCAATCGCATGATATCAGAGATTGGTAGAATCGCAGAAGATTCAAGCAGAGGGCTGATAAAAGGACATTTTGAATGGACGATTTTATCTTGCTTTCCAGAGGAAATGAGGACCGGTAATTTTTTGTTTTATAGGTGATAATCTATATTTGAAACACAGAGCTATGATCGCATCTCTACATAAGGATACGATCCCTCGAAATTACTGCATATTGTATGTACTTCCATTTGTAACAAAGACTATATGCTGGTCTTCTTAACAGACACAATAAGCAGTTTCAAACTTCTCCAAGAAAGGGAAATTTTTAGCTTTCTGAAGAAAAGGACAGGGATCTACACCTCTAAGATCCGCGCCGCAGATGCGCGCCGGGCCCTAAACTCCGCACTAATATAATGTTTCTCAATCTTATCCAGAGTCAATTCTGTTATGGTAGATCTTGATCTCTCTGTACAGTTGTACTCCTGATGGATAATACAGATAGACCGTCTATTTAGCACGTAATAAAATATTTAGATCTGAATATTCCCAGGTAGTAAAATTATTATGAAATCACCTTGTTATTATAGGAATTCCAATGTGATCCGTCCTCACTATACCTGACATAATATCTTTTAATCCATCTATCCATTGTATGACTGCCTTGGGTAGCAACCATTCCAATGATTTCTATCTTCTTCAGATCTATTTGAAGAAACTGATTCTCCGCATCTGTTGGTACTGTCACATTTGGACCAGCACACCAAGAACCTAAATGCCCACCAAAACACTTTATTAGAGTTAGAAGAAGTTTTTTAGTTGGCTTATAATGACAAAGATACGTGTGATAAAATGCAGGAATCGAGATTCGATAAAATATTTGTATTAGGAATTCTGTAGATCACAAGCGTTGTGTGCCTTTGGAACAGCCTAGAATTCTAATCAATAATGGTGAAATGCCTTGAAGGTAGATTTGAGGACTTTCTTAAAAACTCCTATGAATTATTAAAGTCACTTTTCTTATATATCTCTTACGAATTATGTAAACAAAACAATTCATGCCACATACATCGGGAAAGGTCACTATGCCTTCTAGTCCCAGCTGCATGAGGCGCTTACAATCCAACAGTTCATCTCCAATTAGATGATGTGTTTATTTACAGGAAATAGAAAAGCAACCATGGACAGTGTAAGATGCCCAAAATAATGCTAAATAATGTTAGAATAAAGTAATACGGTGAAGCAAAGGGTGTATATTTGTAATTAAACTAGAATTAGCAACTAGTAAACATTTGATGATATAGTAAAGACTTATTTTGCCGGAGTTCTCAATTTCAAATTTTTGACTTGATCTAATATTTAGAATTGTTTTACATTCAATGTAGCTACTATTCATGAAGTCACTAACTGCCTAAAAAGTTCAATTCTCCTAACCAGAAGTCAATTTTTGACATAGATTTGTTAAACATTGATAAGCTTTTCTATCATACCTTTTGAGAACTCTGATAAGGCTTATTTCCTTTCAACCAGATTGACCAATTATCATACGAAATGGGCCTAGTCTCAGCACGTGTGGTCAGAATCATGCATAGCGATTGGTCAATTAGGTTGGGAGAAAATAGACCTCAAAGAGCTCTCAAACATTTGATGGCTATGTTGCTTTTGCTACATATATCGTCTACTCACAACCTATCGCTTCAGCCTTCCTATTCTCTGCAGCATTTTTGCTTTACTAGTTGCAATTAGAAAAACAGTAAAAGAAGTGACGATTTTTCCATTACCTTTGTATACAGCATTATTTAACCTTGAGTTGAATGGTGCATATTCTTTGTCAGCTCCCGGACTAGTTTTATTATCAATAAAAAATGATGATGCCGAGAGTTGCTCATCTTGTACAGGAATTTCTTCATAGCCACCGGGGCATGCTAAGATTCAAAGAATGTGAGTTATACTTGAGGAAATAATGAAAGGAATTTTTTACCTGCAGTTCTGCGCAAGATATTCAGTTCTAAAAGTCTTTCATGCAGTTCTTTAGAGTGATCTATGCAGATTACATTACATACCTACTTGGGACGAATCATCTGAATTAAGACAGTGTATATACATGTTATTTCATATCTAAATGATTTCAGCCCCTGACTTTCAGATCCAATTTGTTCATGTTTATGAGAATCAAGGATTAGCCCTCCATAACGCACCCATGAGAATGATATACTAGTAAAGGTTAGTCCCATATACGACTTCGTACGTTGGGAACTGCCTGTTGGAGAGGACAATTATCCTGAGTCGTCGGCATAGTGAGGTAAGGTGACCAGTTCCTTTCCTCGCCGCCTTTAACATCCCCAGTGTTGCCACCAGGTACCCATTTACTGCTGGGTGGGCAGTAAGCGAGCACCCCAGCTATGATCTTGAGGTTGGGCTCGAACCATTGATATCCTCCTCAGCAGTCAAGCACTCTAAACAATTTGCTACTCACCAATTAGAATGGTATACAGCTGTTAAATTATATATGGCGCCGGCTGCAAGATGATAGCAGTATTGGCATAACAGTTTGAAGAGAAATACTCCCATCGGGGAAATAATATGAATGAAATAAGTTAGCATCTTACCTGATCTTTTCAAATCCAAATGATTTTCTTCAACTACATTTTGCTGCCCTATGAAAAGATTTATTTTGTTCCTTAATTTGTTTCAGGTGAACCAATAGACATGTTAGTCAAGGAGGTGCTAGAGTAAGGGTGTGGTATGTTATACCCCTACCACTTTTGCAGAAGCAATGGGCAATTTTTTGGCTTGTTGGTGAAAATTGGTATAAAGGCCATGACTTCTCGGTAAGTATTTTGCCTTTTCAAAGAGGTCAGTAAGTTTGTTGTACATGCCTATTCAAAAGTTCTACGGTACGCCACTGACAATAGTTTCTCAATTTTCATTTAAGCCTCAAATTGTATTGTGGTAGTTTCATACCTTAAATAAGTTAAGTAAAACCCTATTTATTAACACACATAAACACTTACATCAGTTAATCCTCAGTGAGAATTCTTAATCTCATTTAAGATTCTTAATCATATAATCTTGCTGCTTTCAAGTTCACTATGACTTTATACCACATTATAATGTTGTAAATAACAAAAATAGCAATAAATGCAGCATAGGTTCCAAATCTTGATTGGCCTAGAGCTCTGATCACATGTAAATTCTCCATGCTGAATTAGTGAATAGGATTGCAAGAATTCGACAACAAGCGTGTCTCACAGCTAGATTTAGGCCGATTTTTGACATTTAAGCTCTAGGCCAATCACGATTTGGAACCTATGCTAATAAATGCTAGTGAACTATAAATGCGAAGTAGGATAATATCAGTAAGATACCATTTGAATTCTGTGGCTGCATTGGCAGTACTATGTTTCCACCTGTATAGAGCTTTAGCATTTGTCCAACTTGTGCTGATAGCCCTAAAAAGTTAGGAGAATCTTCATCGCGGTCAAATAGCTCAAATCTTGACTCATAGGCTTCTAAAGTATACTTAGGGGTATCACTTCCATTTTAATATGAATGGTTTTACTGGTTGCAACATATTTTTTAAGATTAAGTTCTTATCTCTGAGTATAGCTTAACAACTAATTAGGGAAATTATTTTTTGCATCAATCTGCTTAGTGGAATAAGACACACTCAATGCGACATTCATTTATATTTGTGCTCTTTAAATGAAGTATTTCCTTCCGAAAGAGAAACGAAACTTCCAACAATGATAGATGGTTGTATAAGAAACATTATTTACAAGCCTTGAAAGTCAGAAGAGAGATTTCGCTCAATTCTTAGAACGATAAAGTTAGGGATAGTAGAAGAAAATTAACTCTTGATACCCGAGCATGGCCCCATGTCGCAGCTTTGTGTCTCAACTCGTACACCGGTACATTCTGCGCCATTGTTCTCAGGAATTGGATTAGTGCAGGTTCTCATTCGAACTTTTGTTCCACTTCCACATGTCACACTACATGGACTGTACTCAGACCACAAACTCCATCCACCATTTACTGTTAATCATAAGAAGCAATATTTAATTAAGAGGTACGGATTGCCAGGATGAATAAAGGGAATATCATGTTAGTGAAGTTAGTTATTCGAAATATGGGGATCTAGAGTATAAATACGGTTCATGAAAAAGACAAGAAAGAGTAGCAACACAGCTTATCAAAAAGAAGCTTTTCCTTTCATTTATTTGTTTCATCTGTAAAACAGTATAAAAGCATTTATCAGAGCTTTCTGGATATTAACTTCGAATATTGCATCATTTGTTATTAATAGGCATGATTTTTTAGCTCAATGTCTTGCCGCATGAGCATTTAAATGTTTTTATGACTGCTAAGAGTTATTGAGACATACATGGTCTTAAGTACTGTGGCATTAAAGTAGCGATATTAAAACTGCAATGTCTCTCACGTAATTTCAGTTATAAGCAGTTAGTTTGCATTCTTTTTTATGATTAGGACATTAGTCTCTTTGGTCCTCTATTCTATAAATTATTTCTAAGATCCTTATATTATAGCCCAACACTTAAAACATACCGACACATGCAAACCGATAATTAGAATTGAAAATAAGAAGAATGATAATCAGAACATACCGACACATGCAGCGTTGCTTATATCATTAACTTTTCTCTCGAGCTCCCGATAACCATCAGCTAGGAATACATGAGATTTTGATGGCTCAGATGCAATAACTTGTAACTCTTCTTTCATTTCATTCCTTTCCTTTGGTGTCTGGCTATCTGGCTCTATGCCAATGGCAAACAATGCTACACCTTCGTCTTTGAGCAACTGTGCAGGAGCATGCACAAGATCCTTACCTTCTACAAAATTATTTCTATTTATTTCAAGTTTATTTGAAGGTCCGTCAGTCACTAATATCATCACTTGGCTTGCTTTTCTCTTTTCTGTAGAATGTATCAATTCAATGCATTTCTCTAATGCAACATCAGTACGAGTTCCTCCTGTCTTATAGTATATGTTGTCGATGGCTAGGTCCCGACTTAAAGCATCAGGAAAATGAGTCAAAGGAAGAGCTATCTCGGCTTCCGAGTCATACCGGATAATGGCAAGCCTTGTCAGACTCAATGAGAATCTATCGCAGAGATGCTTTACGAACTTTGTTACTTGATTCCAGTTTTCGTATTTTACACTTTCAGAACTGTCGAGAAGGAATATCAGGTCAACTGCTTTGGAACACTGATGGCCTAGACGAGAAATGCATATTTAGAAAAGGAATTTAATTAAGGAAACCAATTATTTCACTGATACATCCCTAAAAGCTTTGTATTCATCTGTAATCTGGTGATCCTGTCAAAAATTTCATTCTATGAGAGGAAACAAGCAAGCTATTTAACAATTTACTGCTAATGTATGTCCTTAGCTAGGTAGATCAAACTGCTAGTAGCTTCTCCAGGGAGTAATATTGCTTCAGGGGGGGGGGGCAACTGTACTTTTCTGCACAGATGTTTTTTGCTGAAACATACATACATACATATTTGAATTAAGGACTATTGTCTATGGAAGATTAAGGAATCGAGCAAGGTAGATCTACTTACTAAAAGAATGCAGGAAGTTTCAAACAAAAGATGAAACGAAAGTCAAGAGCACTAAAAATCTTACTAACCTGTCTTGTTACTTGAACTAAACCCATCTTTTTCTAGTTTTAATTTCTTTGCATCACCCTCTACTTCTTCCTCATCCTCACTTCCTAAGATATTGGCCTTTATGTGTTTTGATTCTTCTGGTACTGGCTTCCCCAGTCCGTTCTTGGTAATTGGTTGTGACGAATTTGACTGCAATGTTGTATTCTCCAAAACTCTTTTTATGGACGATAAGTACGTTTCAGGAAATAAAATGGTGTCTGCTGGAGATGTTGACCAATCTTCGGGCTGTTTTGTATTGTTGTTACCTGAATATGCTTTTGTATCTGCATTAGAATTAGAAGTGACAGTTGTTTTGTTTACATTCGTCTTATCTTTTGCATTGTCTTTATTTTTTTTCTCTGAAAATTTGATGGAAAGTTAGTGTCATTAGTAGATTTCAAAGCAGTCAGTGCAATGAAATCTTTCAATTAGAGTAGAAAACTTTTACTCCGCTTTAGTAACAGTTAATAATATAGTGAATCTTCGAGCCATTCATATTTAGCGATGTTCCAAGTTCAACATGCATCAATGACATTTCATCTGCAGAGGAAAGCTACGTTAAGAATAATTTAAAGCCAAAAATTGCATACCTAAAGCTTTTTCTTTAAGAGATGTGGCCCATAGCTGTTGTTCTTCTGTTCCGTATACAATATTTATTAAAAGTATCGAAGAAAATACTCCCAAAAGGATGAATAGCAATTGATTTCCTTGCCTATCGGCCATTTTGATAATATCTTTATTATATTTTTGGTGTCCCTGTTCCTATGACCTTTCAGCTGGTGACCATGATAGGCATTGTAAAGGCATTCATGCATGAAACAGAATTCCTGTTCGATAAAGGGCTTATTTTGCTGTGCAGGATGTAGTCTCTTTCGTATATTTCAGTTCTTCAGATTGAGGCTACGCATGCAGCTTTCTCCTTCAAATGTATTTAGTAGAACTATTGATTTGACCAAAAACTTTAACCAGAATGGAAACAGAAGACAGTATTGATGTAGTTAGAAATACTTCCAAAATTGGCTTGTTTTGAAATACTGTCTATGAACAGTGTTTCCCAACCACTGTGCCATGGTAAAATACTGTGCCGTATTAGATCATCAGGTGTGCGGTGTAAAGTGTCTAACATCACCTGCTCTATCCAAAAGGTAGATGCTTCTTCGTACATCTTTTTCTATATGGGCAGCATGCAGCGACAAATGGGCGCAATGTCCTGACACTAGACAACAACAGTTTGTGAATTAGCCTACGTGTCTACCTGCTGCTGTTGAAGCAGCTAAGAAATTAGTGATATTTTGAGCGCGAGCATGAGATACTGTGCATCTTTTTTTCAATTTAAATACGAGCAATGGTTCAAAGGAAGTTGGGATGCACCGCATTAGTGAAAGTGACATAACCAATAGAACACTTAAGAAGTCATTAGCAATTATTTCTCTTCTGAATTTCACTGTCTTTTAGATTAATATCTACATTAAAGCTGTAATACCTTTCAATAAAAATGTGCCATTTCAAAAGATTAAATTGCTGGAGGAAATATCATAAGGGTATTTTTGCTGCCAATATGTTCTTATATTGGAATTGTAACACGAAAGAAACATACAATTAATTTTGAAATATCTAGATTCAGGAAAAGTTACATTTATCAATTTTATTTAATTAGACTACTTGTAAGTTGCAAAACCTTAAAGTTTTTTGAAACTTTATCTGGCCTTCCTGTCTGCTCACAAGAGCTCTAAAATTCTTCTGCTATGGTACTTTATTCTGCGAGTAGTGTTGGTATTTGTTTCAAGTAATGTTTGAGAATGCAATGACTGAAGCGAGCTGACAACTTATACCCATTCTGCGTTTAGCTATGTTTAGCTTGGCTGTTTGCTGCAACTGGGCTTGTGTGATTTCCTTTAGTATTATTGAATCAATAAATATGTTATCAAGTAATAGAATTTTATTCTGGCTTTAAGTCTATGATCTTAGTTTTAGGACATTTGACTTCATATGAAAGATATTCAGTAACTTTGTATGTTACACTCTTTTTCAATTGATGTCATTCTTTGTAATCTTATGTGCTCAATATAGTGGTTAGCGCAGTCTTAGTGTTTTTGCATTTAGCGGGATAACTCCTCAGTGAAATATGCTTTATGAATCCCGAGTTGAAAAGCCTATTCTACTAATGTCTTTTGAAATATCTTTTGGCTTGCATTGGTATGAAGTAACGTTGAATTGGGATGAAATGGTGTAAGACTTAAGCGAGACAAACGTTTGAGAGCTCTGATCAAGTCTATTTTCTTCCAACATAATTGACCAATCATCATGTAGCATTCTGATCACATGTGCGTCTCACAGCTAACCTTTGGCCCATTTTGCATGGTGTAAGTGTGTAACATAAATATTTGGAATTTGTCAAATGCCAAACATTCAGTTATTTGCATTGTTTCTCGGTTGTGCAAATTCAGAGCATCGTCATATCTGCGTAACAATAGTGTTGAATTGCAAATTAAAATATATTCAATCTGCGTGGCGATTGCAAGTATAATTTAATAGTGTTTATACTGTAGTTATTTTGTTAATTCTAAAAATTGTAAAAGGTGTTGGCTTTAAATATCTTTAAGCTTTTATCTTATGTAGCCAACTGTAAATAAATTGTTAATTAATAATAATAATAATTATAATAATTGCAATCGTGGCAATGACGATTTACATCTGTATCTGCATTACGCCCAAGTTTGAATCAATCTTCCACTCGATTGTACAGAGTAGATGTGATAAGTCCTCCTCAAACTCTTCATCACTGCAAATTTCTGGTGTCTCATCTTGACTTTCTCCTTCACAAAAAAGAAGATACTACTGTCCTCTCTTCCAGCGATATTGATTATTAGATCTTCATCATCACTTTCAATTTGATCCTCGAGTTTCACCCTTGCAATCTTATTATTGACTGACAGTGATCTGTTCAGTTGTTGAGAAGCAATATTCTGATGTATACTTTTTCTTTTTTTTTAGTGACAGGTAGGCAGCCATCCCATGCTTTTCTACTTTAATCATCACCTTCAGTTGTGTCAAACTGTTATTTTTATAATGTGACACCCAGTCAACATCTTCATAGCTCTTTAAAATCTCTTCAGGACTAACTTCCACTCTTGTTTTTTTCTTTTGTCTTTATTCAGTTCCACTGTTTGTAGATGCTCAAGGTACCTCATCACTATACTAATGTTTATGAAATATTTATTGCAGAATTTCTGCAACCTATCCCCTTCAAGTACAATTGTACCTTGACTTTGTAAAAGTTGCTTTGATTTTTTCCTGGATCGAAAATCATCTTCTGCATCCGTATCTACGCTATAAAGATTTTTTCGTGTAACGGAGACATGATAATAACGATACTCTGGTAGCTAGTGAATGAAGAGTGATATTATCTTGCATTTTTTAATATTCTATGTGAATATTTGATAACCCATCTTTTCAGTAGGAAATAATTGGCAGGCCCAACATTCTCCCTTAAAAGTTTTGGTGGTCCTGTTTGATCCCTTCCGCCCAGGTCTGCTTCATACTTTAATACAGCTCACTAGTATTGATAATAAAATTTCGCTACCTTTTTCTCGGTAGCAATCCTTGTAATTATAACAAATACTAAATTCTAAGTTCAGGTTGACGGGAGCTTTGATGCAATACAGCCTCAAAAACCTCGAAACTTTTAAAACTAACTTGAAGAAACCCTGAAAGTTAGGTGCCATATCATGAGGTTCCTAAGCATTATGAAAATAGCACTTGTAAGATGTGAGCCGAAATCAACGAGCGCTTTTTGTTGAGCATATCTTTACAAAGGGGATGTAACTGCTAACCTGTTTATTCAAACAGCAAGACCCGTTGATCCTGGTTGGACAGTGACTATATTTTGCGTAGGGACACGCTTGTCTACTGTTTATACATGGTAGTGTGCTTTTTATACTGATAAACGTTAGGTATGAATTCAAACAGAAGGCTATGAGTAAGGAGACTTAGTACTATCTTTATACTTAAAGTAGGTTCAGTTATCCTGCCAAAGTGAAAGATGAGCCGCTTATACTATGTAATTATCAAGATTGTCATTCACTGAGGAAAAGCTTTAAGATTTGAGGCTAGACCATGAGATTGTAGGATAGGATCTGAAACTATGAGTTGCATAGCAATGGTAAGAATTGAAAACCCCAGGTTTACAAAGATTACAATAGATGCATTCACAAGCATAAATGTTAGGTTTAGAAGTACATTATTTAGCATGCTTAAATACTTCCATATGAAGACAGTAAAACACACAATTATTGATCAAACAATAGTGAAAAAGTCACAATAAGCCAGTCTACAAAACAATTAGGGAATGAAAAGAATCTCGAAAGTCTGAAGATCTGTTCAGACGATCCAACATTTCATCCACTATCATGTTAATTGAAGAGTTGGTTCGTTTACCGGAGCTTCAGAAGGAGAACAAAGTTATTTATGTAACGAAGACTGTGCAATTTGAATGCATGCAGATAGAGAGCTGATCCTATTGGTTCAAATTGTAACTTTTGGTTAATATTTTAACTGGATTACAGCGAATGTGGAAATTAATGCTGTCCTTGCAGCTACAGTGTCTGCTGAAAGTCTTAGGCCAACATCACCATCAAAACACGGTGTTGCAACCTTATGGAGAACACTGGTGGCATTTCCAAGTTCAAGTCCTTTGACATCATTGTCACCGATCGAAATCCGCTCCATCTCTTAGACAACCTATTCACATAGTAACTTCCGGTGTCGAAACACTGTAATTTGCACCTGTTGGTCCGAGAGTAAACATATTGCGCGAATTCTTTAGCGTTACGTATCTGACGTAGCCTGACCTACCCCAAAATATGTAAATACGTCATAGCAACTTATCACAAATATGATGCATACCGCCACCCTTCTTACCCTTAGGAGTTGAGAGGAGAAGGGAATCATCCTTTGATATTGAAATAGAAGAGGTAGCGCAAATGACGATACAAGCTTTTACCGATAGTCGGATAGTCATGACTGTTCGTAAATGCATGTCAAACTAATCTCACTCTGCAACGAACAACAAAGTGCTTTAGGCTTCTATTTGTCACCCAAATGAATGCAAGGACGTCCAGAAGAAGAGAAGCACCATCTGTAACACTCCTTCGCTTCCAGGGAACATTGTCTATCAGCTTTGTCACAACTCGTCCCAAAACTCTTGGCGACTTTGGTTCTAGATAACGATCTTCAGATTTCAGACAATCAAGCATCAATGGAAACCTCAAACCAAATAAATTCTCCAACTTATGCCTAGGTACAGATATTTCAAGGTGTTTTATGAAACACTGGGCTTTATATAGTACTTTATCAGTTAAGCATTTGTTTGGCTTCTGTTTCTTGGAATAGTTACAGAGAAGATTATCATCAAATCCTTTAGTTTGAAGGAAGAAACATTTTCTATTGGAAATTCGAGGTTATTAGCAAAGCTGACGTACAATTCGCATGTAGACCTGAGCTTTTGGCATTTAAATGTAAACATAGATATCTTCTTCCATTACAAGATGTATTGAGATGTACCATTTTTCTTCTTTATCGCCGCAGGCCAGATAGTCCATGCAAAATTGAATTGGAGAGACAGTACATCTATCAAAACTTTGTCAGACCATGTAGTCCAAGAAAATCCAGCAGATCGTCCAGACAATGTGGAGGAAATTTGAAGATTCATTCTCACTCTATCCACTTAGGAGCACATAATTGAAGGTATATTACTATGATATATTCGATCAATAGAGTTGAGAGAAGTCATTTGAATGACCAAAAATTCAGTATTTTTACAAAATGTAATTCAACTAAACTCAATCTGAAGGAAACATATGACTATATATCTAAGTACTCAGCGATCATAACGGAGTTACTTTATATGCGTTAAGTTGGATATGCCATCTTTGAATTTGAATATTACCCAGGAGCTAAACCGTATAATATTGTCAATAAACTATTATTTTGGGCATGTCGATAGTGTTTTGACGTCTCGAAGTATGAAGCTTGGAACTTTCTTGGGGCGCATTGATTTGCTCATTATATGAAGCTATTGGGCTTCACAAACCATATTACGTATCTTAAACTCGAG
The DNA here is from genome assembly GCA_964019165.1 of Mastigias papua. NCBI lineage: Eukaryota > Metazoa > Cnidaria > Scyphozoa > Rhizostomeae > Mastigiidae > Mastigias > Mastigias papua. The sequence continues at coordinate 5,160,382 of OZ025270.1, read as the reverse complement.
ATCGTTTCGCAGTATAGTGTCTATTCTGTTTGCCATTTGGATAGACAAGTAATGAGCGTGGAAGTATCAAGGGTGATATGGTAAAGGACGACGAATAATTTGGCTCTAATAAATCAAGAATTATTGACTCCCCATGAGTCTACGATAAGAAAATATCTCCCACCACTGCTTTATCTCCCAGATATCTGTGTCTTCAGACGTAGCATTAAAGAATTGGCCTAAATGAATATCATGCATGCAGTTCACTGGGGTTCAGTGTATTATCCAGCACAGTGGGGTAAAACCTCATTAAATCTCGTTCTTAGTTCATTATTGGTTTACAAACATAAATAAGCAAAGCAGTGTTCAACTGTCTTATCGAGGCAACTTATGCATTTCAAAAGTTGCATGATTGCGGTAGTTATCTGAATGCCTCTACTTTTGATATTTGGCTATCATATAGTCAATGCTCTTTTTGTCCAATGGAAGAGAATTAAGACTAGATTCTTAATAAATAATTGTGTACTTGAGGGTATAGATAGCCGTACTGAAATCTCAGGATTGTATGAGATAAGACAGTTAGACTCCCAGCGATTGCCTCAAGTTTATCAACTCTTATTAGATTGGGGTAGTTTCTTATCGAAACTTTGCAACGTGCATATCGTCCACAGCGTGGTTATCTTTCTATGGCCAGTTGGTCGCTTGCTCGTTTGAACCTGCTCGTAAACAAAGCCATAAAGGAATGACCTGCGTCTGAATCTCACCTTATTTATGAACAAAGACAAAAGTAGGAATGGGTGGCTGAATATGTTCATATGTGACCATTTAGTCTGTCAAATAGTGTTCAAAAATATGCTTTGCGTCACCCTGCCCACATTAATGATTAAACAGTGTCTATGGTAAGATTAGTTGAGCTTTTTTCAAATCAATACCAGTGGACATTCGTCTCAAGTTTTACAAAGGGGCAAAGTGGTAGGTATTTGAATCCTAAAAGATGACTAGAGCATTTCTTATCTGCATGCTGCTTGGCCTTTTGGCTATGACTGCCATAGATGCGAAGAAAGGTACGCTTTTTCAATTTTCTATACTCTAATTCTTATTTACTCTATGTAAACTGTTCCATTTTGTTCCAATTTTGACAGCTAAAAAGTGCATGAAGAATGACATTGTTTAGCAATGCTATGACGTACGGTGCATACCAGGAAAATCTATAGTGAATTAGATATCAAAGAAAAACCAGATCACTTTGAGAAAGAATAAATAATCAGGTCACATCGATTATCTATCATATTAAAGATAAGGTACTTTTTGGATTTTTGTTAACGCCAAATGTCTTTTCAAAATTCTAGTGTAAATAATCGAGGTTTTAGGCGAAGCTTTTAGCCAATTTGTCTTGCTATTCCATTGCTTAGATGTAAATAGAAGAACTTTTTTTGTTGTACGCAAAAATAGTATTTTACCATCCACCCAGCGAACCGCTGATTCATTTTAATACAGCCACTATCAATCCAGAGAGAATAAAGCCAAAAAGCCACACGAATCGGGCAGCATTTCTATCTACAAATGGGTAGGAATTTGAACATCCAAGATGGTTTTCTAGGTTTTGAACATATTGAATGATTCATGCAACACCTTCGACACAATCAGGTATCTGAGTATCGATCATTACAATGCATGAGCGCGAGATATTAATTGATTGTACCTGCTTATCACAATGGAAAATCTCTTATCAATGATCCTTGCCAGCCGTTCTTTGTAAGGAACGGAGCAGGATCCTCCGTGCCAGTGTTGCCAAACACGATATAGGACGCCTTAGTGTTGAATATTTTCAAGTTCAGGCAAAACTTGTATCCCACTACGACGGCTCTGCTATACTCAATGCATATAAGTAGAAATAGATTTCGTTGGAACTTATAGTGTGCTAAAAGATAATTAATTTGGGAGCTTTATTACTAAACTGTGTAAGATAGATACAATTATAACAGAAAGTGCAGCACTAGATTTCAATATGTTTTAATACATGTCATCTTTTGATCTAAAGATTAGTTTCATGTTAAAATTGTTATATAATGAATGCTGGCTTTTTTCATTGCTATCTTCTGAGAGCAGAGAGTAAAGGTGGCTCTTTCCATACATAGGCCATTAAATTTATGGGTCATGTTCTTTTTAGCAGTTTTAGCGAAATAGTGCATTCTCGCTAAATCAAACTTGCGCTAGAAGAAAGCTTGTCTAATTTTTTTATTAATTCTATTCAAGCTAAGCTGCTATTCGCTAATTTAAAGTTGCGCTAAATCTGGCCCATTTTTTCTGCCAACTATAGCTAACACAAAAATTAAATGGCCTAAGGTAGCCGCCTTCCAGGAATAGAGATTAACAGAGACTAGGGAAAGCGTTAACAATGAAGCGGGTCTTCTAGATGCATCACTAAATTGCTTACAAATAATCAGTGCTCTTTGTCTGCTTGCATATTTAAGCAGCAAAGTCTATTCATGCTGTAGGTGTTAGGGTCAAGATCTTTGTCTAGGGGCTACATACGTTATTGAAAAGAGTGAAAACTACCAGTTATGTAAATACGGTCACCGGATATTTAATGGGTAGCTACATTATTCATGAGACAGAGAAGACAGTAAGAAATGAACGAGAATATTTTTAATAAATCGTGGTAAATTTTCAGAGAATTTTATACATGTGATGCAAAAAGCAGCTACAGTACGTTTATTTACAGTCAAAATAATAGCGCTCAAAAATCCCGCGTTTTATAGTTAAAAATTTATAGTAGAACCCATGTATTTAAAACCTAACCAGATACTATTATCTCAATTATGTATCTAAACCTGTAAGCTTCAGCACAGTAATTCTCTGCAGCCTATAATACAACCGTAACCTGCCTTGTCCCTTGTCTGCTCTCTTTATAACAATAGTATTGTTAGGTTGAAAATCAGACATAGCCTTTCGTTCTTCAAAAAGTAGGTTGCTAGACTCTGTATCATAAGGTCTAATACATATATATAGTTTATGGTCTATGAGGAGAAAGATGATTCTGCCATTTGAGGCTTGCAAACAAACGGATAGTTTCTCCGCAATATTAATGGGAGGAAGGGGATATATCCTAAAATTGATGCAAGAATTGTATTAAAAGAAAGGATTCTAGCACGTAGTGGCTTTCTGTGGTACAAATGAATGATTTTTTTACTATCTTCAACGAAAGACATAAGCAAGCAGCTATCTTTCAAAGCTCTGTTGACGAATGCCATCTACGTGATAGTGAGTGGACCAGACAGCATATCTGTGAAGCTCAGTCGATCAGAGATTACACTCAATATGCTCTTCGGATCATTGAATTCGCTACCATGAGTGTAGGAAGGATTTTACTTTAGTGGGGCGGAAAACTTTCTCCCAAAGTCACTGATATGTGACCCAAATGAGTTGGTATCTAGTTTCTTAGAGCTGCTATTATTTTCCGCAAAACTGTTGTTCTTTCTGAGGAGATTTCCCGACTGAGATGGATTTCCGCACAACTGGAGGATGGAAGCCCCCACAGACCCCGGCCTCCTAAGCCAATGTGCTCTATAAGAATTCACTTAATGTAATAGAGTCATCTAGTGTTCTTTGGTCCCGAATAAACGGGCGGATCATAATAAGTGGAGGGTTGGAAAATTCTCTAAATGAGATAAGCAGGGAGGGGGGCCAGAAATTGGCCTAAAGTGGTGTACCTACCTGTTTTCAAACAATAGCCACGATCCCCGATAGAAGGCTCGGCAAATAATGCTCTAAATCATTTGTAAAACTAAAGTACTGCTTGCAAATTACGATTATGGAAATGCGAACTCAGTACCTCAACTTTTGTTGCAGGCTTACCTAAGAATACTTGAAAATTTAATAAGCAGAGTTCCTAACAAGAGCTGAAGGGTTGGGAATTTCTTCCAAACAAATAAGCGGGTGATGACCCATATTCGGGACCTAAGATTAGTGATTGAGTGAATGACTGTAAGATTTGTTCAGCTTAGACAAGATGAACTATATGTCTGCTTTCCATTGTCAATAGAGAACTATCACTCAGGGTAATAAAAACTATCGGTGCATTACATCCCTTTCTTCTCTGTGTTACTTGATATATCTTAGAGATGAAGCTTTCATAGTATTTTGTATGTAGCTTAAAAAATGAATCTGTTAATTTTTCTGAATGAAAATAGTATGAATTGATTTTTCCAGTGAACACATCGAAATTAAGATGCCTCTGTAGTAACTTAGCATATGGTTTCATGTTTCCCTCTACACCTGCTCTTAACAGGTCACAAGAAAGAAAAAGCTGCTGCCGCTGCTGCTGCTGCTGCTGCTACTGCTAAAGAGACTGAAAAGAAAGTTGCACAACCAGAAAATGCAGAGGCTGAACAAGAAGAAAAGGAACAAGCTGAAAATGAGCAAGCAGAGAGCGATAATGCAGAAAATGAGCATATGGAGCAAGACCAGCAAAAAGAACCGCAAAATGAGGCTACTGCAAGCGCCAATGAGGATGAAAAGAAAGATCAGGTTGGTAGAATAACAGGAAACTTCTGTCTGTATTTTCCCAAGGTGATCAATGAATATTTCAAGGTAGCTATGTCACATAGTTTAGGCTGCCTTTTCAAAATTTAGTGACAAAATGACGCAACTTTATCTTTACTATAGGCAATCAAAAGCTTCGTTTAGAATTAAATTACTTTCATGAATAACAGAAATCAACGAGAGTCTTTGCTTATCACCAAGCACCACCAAAAGTCATTAGCAACTTGCACATTTTGTAAGCGCTAATTTTCCATATAGGAAGCACCAGGAGTAGCTCCTGACGAGGAGGAGGCTTCCACGCAGCAACAACGTGCTGACAAGGAACCTAGCGCACAGCAGGAAGCTGAGTCAGAGCAGAAAGCTGAAGTTGCTGAGGATGCAGAAGCCACTGAAGAGAAAGCTGAAGAAAATGAAGAAGATAAGAAAGATCAGCCAAAAGCCGAAGTGGAACTGAAGAAGGAAGAGCAAGAGGTAGAGGCAGGCAAGCAAGATAACCAGGCAGAGGAAAACCAAGAGGAAGTCGACGATGAAGATGAAAAAGCAGAAGAAGAAGAAGAAAGCACAAAGGAAAAAAAGAAAGAAGGAAAGAAGAAATCCTGTAAGGGAGTTACTTTTTGTTGTGATAGTGAGCTTTATTCCTGAATTTTATGAGCCATATTCATGACTCCAGTCACCAAATAATCTATGTTTTAAGATTGGTTACCACATTAAGTGCAGAAATTTTTGATCAAAAAATATTACGCTCACTAGAACTCTACTCTGAAAAAGTTTCGTAAATCCATGAAAATTTCAGTACTATAGAATATCTTAGTGAAATTAGCATTAGTTTCTTTAATGTCTTCGAGCAGTATGGTTGTCATAAGTCATCAACAATATGTGTTTGCAAACGTTGACTGTCAGAAATATTGCATCCGCTCACTAATTCAGCTCACTTTTCTATAGGAAGCCAGCAGTTTTGAAAATTGAAATAAAACCAACGATATCTTTTAAACTTCATTTCATATACAGTTGAAATGCGCAAGTGAAGATATCTTTAAAAATAATCTGCACTGACTTCTAATTCCAGACAACAAAGACTTATTTAGACATAACCTATTATATATGTTGTTCACAGTAGGTAGTAACTCAATCAATAAGTAAGGAACTCAGACTACCACCACAAGTTGTTTCTCGTACAAATCATATAGTAAGTTGTACGGATTGGATAATTATTTATCAACGATACTCTTCACTATCAAATGATATCCTAGTTTTCATTCCTAATCTATTTAATGATAGACCTTATCAATAGTCCTTCTTGCATTCTCTTTCAGATAAATGCAACTTGAAGTTCAGCAAGGTTGGTTGCTTTAAGGACTCAAACAAGAAGCAAAAGCCACTAAAAACCTATGTTATGAAAGATTTAAAGATGTCATCAGCCTTCCTAAAGAAGAGCACCCCTGCTACAAAATCTTCCATCTTTGACAATGCTCTTCCTGATTTCGCTTGTCGTTGTGCAAATGAAGCACTTGGACGTGAAAATGCTATTTTTGGACTTCAAAACTTAGGTTAGCCTCAGCTTCTAGTTAATTTTCTTGAGTTCTAGCATACCGCATAGAAAATGTCAGCTTATTTTGTATACGTGTGAAAATCACTTTTCTCTAGAGACGTAGCTATGTGTAGCATTGCACGAACTCTTGGCTGTGATAACTCAGCTCATATCCAACTCTAAAGGAGACCGTCACAGTTCATATTCTTTTAGCTGAACTTTGCCATCTTACCCTGAGATATATGGATATTACAAATGTTTTTCTTATCTCTTTGTTAGTTTTGCTTGTCAAATATTGTGTAAATACCACTAGAATTTATTATGGCAGCCATACCTATAAAAATAAAGGATAATTCAATACTGAATTTTACACAGTACTTCAGTACATTTGCAATATGCCTGTTGCCCTCCCTTCCTCTTTCTTACTCTGTATATAAAGAATTATTGTCTGACTGTTGTGAAGCATTCAAACACTACTTTGCTGTACTTCCTGACTACTGGTGGCTAGTTAATAATATTATAGTGAAGCAGGTTTAACTGCATTTTATTGAAGACAACGGTTGTGATATTTGATGTCTCTTTTAAAGATGAATGTTGGACTGGCCCTGACGACTCAAAATACGATAAAGATGGCCCATCTAATGACTGTGTCGGATTTGGCATGGACGAATGCAAAAAAGAGGATGAATTGTGCGCTGGAAAATCTGGTTCCAACTTTGTGTATTATGTTGATGTACCAGAGCACACCAAATCTGCGGAGGAAGCCAAAAAAGAAATGGAGGAATTGAAAAAGAAGGAAGAAGAAAGGAAGAAGAAAGCAGAGGAAGCAAAGAAGAAGAAGGCAGCCGCAAAGAAGTTGAAGAAGAGTAAGTCCTTGTTAAAATATATGTATACACCATACGTCAGAGCTTTTCTTGTAAGTGTTCACTAGGGCTAGATTACAAAGTCAAAAACTTAAACTGGACTATACATTTGCAGTGGACAGTAACTTCATGTAAACAAAAGCGCTTGTCCCAAAGGAACGGCTTTTTCTTGCTTTTCAACTTCCCAGTATTAAAAAGTGCACAATGACGGAGAGAAAGCATTCTTTTGGGCCACGAAAAGATCGCATCCAAACTGCAAGTGACCAAGGAGTCGCCATTCGAATACTCGAATGCGTCTTACAATGTTACATTTTCTGTACTTTCTCTCTTGGCAATAATTTCCTTGTAATCCCCCTTTGTGAGATACTTTTAACTTCTTTTTGTTCATTTCAATTCAACTTGGTTTGTGTTTTGGATTTGCTCTCAGTTGACAATAGCTTGAGCACAAGCAGACACTATCTGAAATTAGATCCTTTTGTTATTTTGGTTGTGATGTATTGGATTGAATTTTTGGGGGGAAAATGAATTTAGAACTGATATTTTTCTCGTTGCTACTATTTTGAGGAATAGCCCTTGATCTATATATGCATAAGTAACATGCACCTGACAAGCAAGCATTGAAATTATGCATGTTTTCTTGGCATACTTAATGGAAGTGACAAAGTTTTTAGAACTGCACTTGCTACACTGGGATTTACGATTACTCGTGTCTGCAATGTAACAACAGTTCTACACAAAAGATGGTCTTTTTTGCGTCTCTGTCATCTTCTAAGTTTAAAATTCATCATTAATTTGCGATTTCAATCCAACTTTCATTACGTTGATCTAACTGAAGCTACATTCTATATCAGTCCACGGTAGTAATCTTTGATAGTGACTCAGAATAGTTGTTTTATAACAACTCTTGCAACATACGTCAATCTATTGTGTTTCATTTTACTACTTATCAATTCACCCTACCGCGTTGTAGTTTCATTTCTATGCATTGATTAAAATTTTGTATCCAGTCAGCTGATAGTAATCATATTCTTGCAGAGAACAGAAAATCAGGAAAGGGAAAGAAGCACTCAAAAAAGCACTCATAAGCTGAAGAGGAAGTTTACCTAACCAATAGAAGAAGACGGTGACTACAGACTACTATACGGAATCTAGTCTCTATGAGACATCCATCTGGTATTGAGTAGCTCAACTACAAACTAAGGAAGAGACTCATGTAGATAGATACACAAAAGATGCAATATGTGAAACGAGACTTGACTGTTACATTACTAATGCCATATTGATGAAACCGACATTGCAGTTGCACATGAAAAAATCTTTCTTGAGTTCCATATGTAATGTCTTTTGCATTGTCTTTCCACACTAAATTCTGTCATCATTGAAATTTCACCAATAGGAAAAGGAGACACTTGAGTATGCAACCAACATGCAATGAATTACCGAGATAGTTGTATGAACACTACATATCATTATTTCACGAAAAAGTGTAGGCATTCTTTAGCATACAGAGAATAGCATATTTCGTCCTAAAATTATTATCAGAGTACGAAACGTCGCATAGTGACGGAAAAGTGAACCTAAATGTATAAACAAGTGCGGATGAATGCACGTGACAGGAAGAGGAAGGAATACTGCATCCAATTGGCCACTTTGTGTGACCAATTAACGCCTACTCTCTCCTGTTATGTTTTTACATGAAGTACTAGGACCAGGATTTAACTACTGGAATTTAACTTGAAGCTCATTTGTTGGTTGGTTTCTCGCATTGCATACAGTACTTACTTATCAGAATAGCTCCTAATTTAGCTCAAGAGCCCAAAGGAAGAAAACGAATTCTTTCTGTATACATAAGGTATGCAATAGAATGCTCTGTTATTTCATGCTATAGTGAAATTCTTTTTCCGGCTGTGATCTCTAGTCTCCAGATGACAATGAATACAACAAGTATATAATTTTAAGCATTTGCATCCCTGGCATAGTTTTACAAGTGTCTATCTTCCTCTACCTTATTTGCCAGAGTTTTACCTTTCCCCTGACTTTGTCAAGATGCTATATGTGGTTTCCACGACCTTCAACAAACAGAATTAAATAAAGTCTGCTTCAACACTTGCTGATGATTGCAAGCTTGCAAAGTTTCTCTACCGCATATAAGAAATGCAAAGCAGATGATGTGTTAACAAAACGATCCACTAATATGCTCAAACATGAAATTCTCAGTATCTTTAAGTGTGTGGTTGGTTAAGATTTTATTAAATAGCTGTATAAAATATTCTTTCTCAACAGCAGGCCCAATGCATATTGCAAAATGACCTACCCTTGAGCAACGATTTGAAAGCATGGCCCGCTTGCTCGGTTGGTGGGGCGCTTGATCTACAAAGTCAGGGGTTGTGAGTTCGAATCCCGCTCGGGTCGGGTATTTTCTAGAGCATCTGCTTTCAAAATATATTTCCTTGACCTTTCCCTGACTGAAGCAAATCATTAAAAAAGCCCTTGACTATTCCAGATGTTTTTTTGACATTTTAACCTTTATCTTTTTTCTTGTATTCCCTGTTTTCTATATTTTCATAGTTTTCCAGCTTTTCCAGGTTTTTTAGGTCCACTCTGAATCCTGCTAATGCGATTGCTTTACTAAAACCATAATATGCTATCACTGCACCAAACCCCTACATAGCAAGACTGATCACTGCAAAAACTCTCAACTATTTGGGGCAGTTACGTTCATCTCCCTTCCACCAGCATCCTGTAACCCAATACAAAGCAAACTAGCTAGCCATCAAGCCCAACAATCTCTAACTAAGAAATGAGAGAAAAAGCTTCAATATAGAAGGAGCCTCGATTTCATTGATAGATTTTTTTATGGATTCTATTGTTCTATACCCTCATTCTATAACTTGGATTAATCTTTATTTGTTCAATCCATGATTTGGATTGGACAGATTTTCAACCTGGCAACACTGCTGTTGAGTTGTAGTTCAAAATTGTGGATCTGTGACTGGGAAAGTGTTCATTTGTGAATAGGCCATATCTTCTTGCTTTAAGTGGGTAATCAAACTTAACAAAACTTTGTGTGCATATGTCATATATTAACTTAACCTTTTACACAGGGGTGAAGTTCCAGGGATTTCTTAGGGGGTTCACAACTCAAATTTGCTGACAGAATATAATTTCGTTCGAGTTTTTATCAGGGAATTGCTATGGGGCACAGGTAATCCGAACATAGCAATGGTCAGTTTGCAACGCAACGTAGGGGGAGTTGTGGGCGACTTGATGGCTTCACTTAGGGATGCAGGAGAGCCCACCAAGGCTGGGTGCTGCGCGATAGAAAATTCTGCAATATTTATTCCCTAGATTGGCTTACATTGCATCTCCCAGACTAAAACTTTGGCTGATTATCATAATGCTATGTAACATTCTATTCTATGCACCGACAGCAACTCTGTAGTACCCAGAAGCTTTCATTTCCCGACAGATATTATCAATTTGTTGACTAGCTAAGTGTTGCGGTACTTCCCGCAATCCTTACGCACCCCCATTTGGCTACATCTTTGCTTTTACATACATTACTTTTCTACAAATATTTGGATCTGCAAGTATGTCTTATCTGTGGCTCTTCTTGGCATGCATCATACAGCATTTGGTATATACGGATACAGACTACAATCTTTGACAAAATATAATGAGACTACAAAAAGAACTTTTGGTAGAACTACCAATTCCTTAACTACAGCTTCATGCAACACTAACTGACCCCCAATCCCTCTTTGGATCAATGTTGATTGATGAGGAAATAACTCCATGTCATTTGGTCAACATTGAGTAAGGGGAAGGGAGGGAGGGGAAAATGTGAAAGCAATACTAGTTTGTACCAAAACGTCAGTTTGTCTCATAATTTTTGTCCAAGGTTGTAGTACTATTGTAGCCTGAGTATCAGTCAGATTTTTATGATTTACTTTGATGCAGTTTCTTAGTAATGAGTCCTACAAGTCTCTTGCTTTAAACTTTCTTTCATCTTGGCACGAGGTGATGTGATACTTGTTGCCTATTCGGCAGAATGTACTTCAACTCCCATATGAAGCTCTGCCCAGTCGTTTCCTCACACTCTACTATGTTCGTGTTTAAGCCATCCAATAATATTCGTTGCAATTTCAATATTCCGAAAAGTAGTAAGCACCATTGGGTCCGTAAAGTACCTTCATCTTGCATCTAAACCAATTAAGGTGCTCAATTTTGACAGATCTTTTAGGCGGGAGCACTAGTGGATTTTGAAAACGTGATTGACACCAGTGCTCCCAAAAGGACTGTGACAGAACTTCCGGCCTAGCCATTTACATTCGTTTCGTTTATTGTTGACACGGTTTATCCATGACATCAACGATATACTGCCACAGAATAGTTTTTCTGCAGAAAGAAGAGAAGCACTAGTGACAAAGTAGCAGATAGCATTATGAAAGAGCTTAGGAAGTAGTAGGAAAGCTTCAATTTAGATGCAATGCAGATCTTCAACTTCACATATTCCAAGCCAAAGGATTGCAGTAGTAGGCCTACCAACCAACCAGCAAGGTAAAATTTGTCATAATTGTATCATATGTTCTCTGAGAAATTCTAATTTTTAGACAAGGTAATCTTCTACGGTGGCAAGTTAGGCCCTTAGATTAAAGCAAAGATTATGGTGCTTTACACTTTGAGCATGGATATAATATCGCATGTTTGGAGCAATTTCTTGTTTACTATAGGTTTACTTTTCTTGAAGCAGATATATAATTTGAGAAGGAAATTAGTGTGAAGCCTGCAACATTACACCAGGGAGCCTCTTTAACTCTGGCCATTAAAATTTACATTAGTTAATTAGTAGAGTCAAGAAAGCAGTCCTCTCTTTTAAGACACTTATTAGTTACTACTGAGCATTTATCCATAATAAAATTCTTATATCTTGTGCAATTTTCCATACTTTGAAGGTGTTTGCTGTGTTTAGACTATTGATTGCTTGATTTGTAATAATTTTAATTCAAAGCAAGAATACTATCAATAATAACAGCAATAAAAGCAACAGTAAGTTAACAATACTAATGGTTAAAGGCTCAACCTATTTTTATATTAGTCTGAAGCTTTAAATGCAGCATCATACTTTACATATTTCAGAATTTGCAAACTTTTTGCCAACATGTAGTAGCACTAATATTGCATGGACATGGTTTGGATTGACATTGCAATAGAAAGGAGGAATACTTTATTTTTATTGTCAAGGAACTCAATGTCCTTCACTGACAGTTCACCTCCGATGTTCTATGCAGATTTTTTAAATAATTTACAGGATGCTACTTTTGTTAGGAAGCATTTTCTTTAGAGAGGTCTGTCTTGCTCTTTGTTTTTAGACTTGGAAAGTCATAGGCTGATAAAACTTTGAGAAAGTAATGGAAAGTGAGGATATTGTTTTTTCAGGCAGTTATTAATTTGCTCTCACATATACATATGCAGTTTCTTAAAAAGAGATTCTCAGAAAATTTGATTTAACATTGGTAATGCTAATTTTTTACCCTATCACTGAGACAAATTGAAGAAAATTTCATTTAGATTTTAACTCGGGTTCTTTTGCTTTTTGGGAGGTATTTGATCACAAGTATGAACCACTCAAAAATTTTGTATCCTTTTTGTAGACATCTATAACTGTAGCAACCCAAACACTCTGTTTCTAAGAGTACATCTACAATTGGACAGATAGGTCTTTCAGCTATTTGCTAGCAAATTTGATAGTTCTGATATGCTAAAGCTTCCTACAATGTCTTAGACTTTTTGCTATAATAACCACTTCCAGTATAAACTGCTATTTTTGTGCCTGTGCTCTTTCTATATTTAGAGAAAGCTTGTCTGCTTGCCATAGGCCTCTGTCAAGAACTGGGATCTTGTGCTAAATTGAGAGCAAAGCTCATGAGGCCAACACTTCAAACAAAGGTCAAGTAAAACTGTAAATGAGACAGGCATTATCTTAAAAATATTAATCACAGTAGATAATAAAGGAAGCTTACTTATTCTACTTCGTGATAGCTTGATGATTTGTGAAATTTAAAATTCTTCACTTCACAAATCATTTTTGAGTAAATTAGAAAGCTGCTCCCTACACCCATCCGACCTTCGACCAAAACCTTATCTAGTTTCAGTTCCAGGTTCTTTCATTCATTTTCAATTCACTGCTTGCGATTTAATAAAAATATATAAACAAAGAATATAAGTCAAAGATTGATAAATAAGTTAAAACGGTGTGCAGATTCATGCCAAATAAAATAGATTGCACCGAACGAAGTATTTAGAAGAGAAACTCTCTCAATAATTCAAATGCTAATTAATGAAAGAGCACCCTGGTAAAAGTTGCGATGATGTGACCGTTTGACTCACTTTGAATATTGTATTCAAGGACTGTACCAAGGTTAGCAACAAGGGGGTATGTCATGAGTTTTAGGTTCGATAAATGTCTATAAAGGCATTTCCGGGGGTTAATTTTCAACAGATACCTTTGCATTCCAGAGTTTCTGCAACAATTTCAACCCCTTTTCTTCTTCATGCCCACCTGACCAGACATTAAAACTGAAAATATGGCACACGGCAAATCTAAATAGACAGGTCAAAACCGCAAAAAAATTTACCATAGTCATGAGACCATGACTAGAGGCAGAAAACTGCGTGAAAATTCATAACCTGCATAATTTTTCAAATCCAGGATTGCGCCAAATCTCTTATAAATTTTTCTGAATGAAGCCAATGACTAATAATTTCAAATGAAGCTTACTTCGGAGACTCGACAATAGGTTATCAACCTTGCCAGATCTCATTCAGCAAAATACAGTGTGTTTTACCTGCAAATTCACTTCAACGATATTAATTTTTTCAATCTTTTGCTGTACCTGGCAAACTAAGCTGCTGCACAGTAGCACTTAAGGTGAACATGAGGATAATAAGAGGAAAGTGATGATTGAGATGTTATGAGAAACTATGTTAATATTGCAAATCAAAATAGGCATGTAAAAATTCACCCACATCTTTTATGAGACTGAAATCTGAATTTAATTTTGTATAGTATATTTTAATAAAATTTGCAAGATTATTATTAGTAGTGCTATGGCTACTATTTCAATTTATATATCATCAAGTTATTTACAAGAGGCTTTTCTTTTTGAAATGGCTACAGTAGAAAGAAGCTATTAGGACCATCTAAACTAAAATGGAAAATAAGCTACATTGAAAAACAACAAATAGAAGTTATATTAATCTAAAAGCCCTGAACTTTTAATATAATACTTTTCATAATCTGCAGGGTTGATGATTGCTAACCATTGCTTCACTTTAGAGTGTCAATCTAAGTCTGCATAATCAGTAATAAGAATCATATTAAATAGAATACAAGCAAAAACTAAATTATAAGACTAAATCTTTTATCATCATGCAATAAACAGGATCAAACAAACAGCATAATGTATTTTACTTGTACTATACTCAGTTGGAAGAAAACATGTAGTTATCTTATCCCAAATATAAATTGAAAATCATGCATTACATCAGCAAGAAATTACAGAAAGAATGAGATACAGTACATAATAGAGCAAAGATGGTAAAGTAAACTAAAATCTCTTCACTGGAAGCTCTTCATTAGAAGCTCTTCACTGGAAGCTCTTGTACATAGCAGTATGGGAATCATTCTACAATGAACTGAAATACAAGTGGGCACCTCCATCGACAGCAGGTGCACTAGTACCCAAATTTTGGAAATAGGGCATTTTCTCTTTGTAGAAGGTGATACCTTCCTACTATTCTAATACCAGATGATATCATTAGTCAGTAAGCTCTGAAAATTGCTTCTTCTTGTTATTCTGAGGAATCTTATCTTCTCAATATTTGCATATTGGATGATGCCGTGAATGATATCATGATTATCTATGTGTTTCGATTTCAGTCAATTGACAATAGCTTCAACAGGATTAAGCTATAAGAAACATGCGATTAAGGATCCCACTATTAATTATCTGAAGCAAGTCCAATCGGCCATTAGTTGTAGTGGCTGGTGTCAAGATCAAACGATGTACAGGTGGTTACAACAAAATCAGTGGTGCCTCAACGCATGACTAATGATACCATGCTTGCTCTGTATTTACCATCAGCGCATGATCTCTTAGGTAAATGGACGAGCCGCTTATAAGACAATTGCAGGAATCCATGACAGCAAGTTTATCAGTTCAATGAATATGACTCCACCAGTCAATCACAGGGCAATATGAGCAAACTTAGGAGGTGCGAATATCTGCAATCAAGGCCTCTGTTCTATAAAATATATGCTTAGTATTAAGTTCTTTCCAAAACAGATTATTGGAAAACATTGCTGTAAAGTGCAATAAGTAAAGTTGCTTAATGTAATTGAGTGCTTCTAGAGAAGATGGATGTCGTCACTGTTCTACTTATATGTGGACTGAGTGCACAGGTTCTCTGTTTACAAGGTACCTATGTTATAAAACCTTCTAGTGAATTACGCAATCCTCATGAGCATATGAATGCGAAATCATTGTTCTTATATTTATGCTAAATAACTGGCACATAATATCTAGTAATACGTAGAATTCTTCCTGCGATATCACAAATCTTAATTCAGAAATTTGCTTCCTACTAGTTGCAATGCAGCAACATTGCATATATATTTCTGCTAATGAAGTAGGTCCTACTGCAGATAATGATGTAGGCCTTTTAAACTGATGAACGGCATGGTGGTGAATACAAGCAATCAGTAAGTAAGACATCTATAAAAAATTGCTTAGGCTCCTGTTGACTATGCTATGACTCATTTCCTTTCGTCAATTTGATGATTTTTTAATCTTAGGTTCCATCGTATATCCAAAGTTGAATGAAGCTGAACCATGTGATCATCCCTTCGATTTAATGGTAGTGTTGGATTCATCTGGAAGCGTTGTACCCACATGGAACAATACAATAGACTTCACTGAAAAGCTGCTAAGTAATTTTAACATATCTGATGACGAGGTGAGAGTGGGAATCATAGAATTTAGTATGGTTGCAAATGCACTCATTCCACTTGATAGTGGCAACACTCTTGGACGATTGTATCAAGCACTTGAAGAGGCCAGGATCTCACCACAGAATGGGGAAACCCACACAGACAAGGCATTATATTTAGCTGCGAGGATCTTCAGAGCTTCTCCGAGAGCCTACACAGTTCCAAGAGTAGGAGTCTTGTTTTCTTTTATAGTTCCAAATACTTTATCATGAAATTAAATGTAAAGAAAAATTTATGTTATTTCAAAATGACAAAATGAAATATAATATATCAAAAAATCATTGCAATCATGTTTCATGGATGCACTATTTATCATAGCATAGATCATACAATGGATTTGCACTGCCAAGAACAAAGCAGAAATATTTGGTCCAATTTCAGGATTAAAGTGGTTTATATTTATATAGTTCAACTAATGCTCAAAAACTAGGCACCATATCAAAATGGAGAGTAGACGCCAAAAAGAGTTCTAACTATCGTATAAAACTTAGTAGTTTACCTTCCAGAAGTACAAACTCTATCCTAGTTAAATAGCATTGTTATTTTCAAAAGTAAATTGCATGTATTTGTGCACTATCTTTATATACCTGTCATAGGTCCTTGTTATGATGACAGACGGTGAATTAACAAGTGGCAACTTCAGTGACTTAGATCCATATATATCCGATCTTTCTTCTCAATTGGTGGAAACATTTGTTGTCGTACAAGGAGATGATCAGGTAGACGAAGGATTGGAAAAAATAGCAAATTCCAAAGACTATAATCATGCCTTCTCTTTGACACCAAACTCCATGAATGTACCCTCTGCAACAAAAGCATTGGCAACAGCAATCTGCAATGGTATTGTTGACTTCAAGAACATTTTCTAATATTTTAATGATTGGCATAGATAATATTGGTCTACTTTATATATATACACATTTATATATATATATATATATATATATATATATATATATATATATATATATATATATATATATATATATATATATATATATATATATATATATATATATATATATATTTATATATATATATTTATATATATATATATATATATATATATATATAAATGTGTATATATAAATGTGTATATATATATATATATATATATATATATACTGTATGTCTGTATGTATGTATTTTTATATATACATACGTAGTAAGTGAAAGCCGCGCTTGCTAAGAATATAACGCAAAGGTTGTAGTGACCTCTTTGCAAAATGCAGTTAGTACAGTTCTTCACGATAGAATATCTCACAATCTGGCAGTTACATTCTGTCTAGAGCTTATTGAAGTGAAGTATATCTATATTGTTTGCTAAACTAAATACATCAAATAATAATTATAACAACATCATCTTTATATATGTTTAACTTGTTCAGCAAGTGCTGTTGTCAATCAGCGACCTGTCTAAAATATACATAAGTTACAAGAGACAAATAACAATATGCACTAATAAGATGAGGTTAAAAGTCAAAGTTCAAACTTTTACAAAAAATGTCAAACAGCAAAGTGATTGATGAAATATGCTACTTTGAACTGACGTAAACTTGCACAAGAAATAATTATCTTCTGCCTTTAAAGTGTGAGCTCATTCTCAAAAATTTGTCATCTATGAGAATGCCATAGCAAAAGTGCTACCTCAGTAAACTGAAAAAAGTTACTAATACGATCTCCTTCAACAGTGAAAGCCAACTATTTTAAGAATGAAGGTGCTGTAAACTCTGATGCTAAAGTTCAACAGAGTACGACAACAATTCAAAATGTTGGCAAGAAAGAGATGCAGGAATCACAGCAACAAACATATGCTTTACAGCAACAACCATATCCTTCACAGCAACAGTCATATCCTTCTCAGCAGACTGCTAGTTCAACCGGTTCCCAATTGGAGCAAAAGCAGCCAATAGCTCTGCAAAACAATGCTTCAACTGTCAGTCAAATTTCAGAGACAGAAAGTGCGGGTCAAACTCTATACCAAGCAAATGCCTGGCATCAAAATCTGCAACAACCAATTGGGAGGCCCAAACAGATTTACCCTGAGAATACAGTGCCACAGCCGCTTCCGTCCTTGCCTTCAGAAAATGGGTATGAAAAGGTATCTGATAAGATTAGTGGCTCAACTCCACCGACTGTAAATAAAGGTAATTCAAAATTATAGTGAGTTTTTTTATTTGCCCTTTGATTTGCTTGAAGATACCAGTCAGTACGGAGTCAAGTATATCACATTCGTCGTTTCTACTTCTAATGAAATTCCCCTCTGTTTCCTTCTGGCTTTGCAAGCATTACCTTCAAGCTTCTTAGACAGAGCGTGTGAAATAATTTTAGAAAAATGAAAACTCCTATCTTCATTTGTATAATTTGTTTATAGCAATTTTGAATATGGAATATAGAAAAGCACCAATTTGAATATGCCAGTGACATGCAGTGATAGTGTAGTGTTGTGTACCTCTGCTTTACATTAGAGTGTTCAAGGTTCGAGTCCCACTCTCACACGCTTTCAAAGCATTGTGCTAACTCTTTTGGAGCTATCGACTAACTGCACGATTGCCTGGGCGACAGGCAGGCAAGTTAGAGCAACTCTCGCAGTAAGTTAACTTCGGTTGACAGTCGGTGGATGAAGAATAGCCAATCATCAGAATGGAGTATCTACTGACAGTAAGCTTCAATTGCTTACTTGTTGACTGTACTTACCTACTTACTTACTGATTAATATTTTTAAGCACACCACAATGAATTTCCCTGAAAACCAAGTGGATCCCTTTACTTATCGATGTAAATTAGATAATTCTTGACATCATTATCTTCTTGTAGCACCACAGTGTAATATAAACATTACCAAAGTTGGCTGCTACAGAGATCTGGGACTTATTCCACAACCACTTCCCATCAGGATTATGAAGGAGAATGGAAACAATTTTGAAATCGGAGTAAAAAGTGAAAAATTCGACAAAGAGGCATGGCGGGCCTTCTTACCCGATTTCATATGCAAGTGCGCAAACAAAGCAAGGGAAAACAAATATTGGACATTTGGAATACAAAACTATAGTAAGTATGTTTTCAAGAATCGTGATGTCATCAACATCATTACTACACCAGCATCTTCACTAAAATCATCAATATCATTGTCACCATCATTACCAAAGTCATCATCGGCTTCATTTCACTATCATTATTTCACCATCATCATTATCATTGTTGTCATCATCAGTATGGTCATCGTTATTACCATCAGTAGCATCAATCTCATCATCACCATTATTATCATCATCATAATCATCATCATCACCACCATTGTCATGATTTTCATCAAGTAATTGGGAGATCTTCGACCCTCTTTTCAAAAATTGGCTTCTTCAAAAATATCAATGCAGTATTTTCATTTAGGCACACTGTGTACTGAATTAGCATGCCAAGCAGTAAGTCGCTTCTATCTCGTCAAGAGCCCATGAAACGTACCAGAGCAATTTAGTCGATGGGCATGAAGCAATAGGCATGAAACTGCTTCATCCTGTAGTCTCTCCTTCAGGAATTCCCAAATTTTCACTTGAAAAATAAGACTGCATATGACTGGAAACTCTTAGATATAATCTTTTTGACACATATTTCATATTTTGACCCAGAGAAGAATGACGTGCAAATTCAGGTATTACTTCACTTAGATTTAGCCAGTCACTAAGCAGTCATGATAACGACATGTCAATTGGACTTGCCTGCAGTAGAAATATTTATAGTAGAATTAGTTTAGGATTCACAATGAAAGATAGCCATTATCAATAGTCCAGATGACATGCAGACCAGTAAGATTCACACTATACACAACCCTAGTCCTAAGTTGACTTCAGCTCATGTCCGGTGCGTAGAAAATAGGTAGTCACAGAGCAATAAACTCCTGTTACTTCCATATTTATGCATACATACTTACTTACTAGAGTGCTCGAATACTTACAAATCTCCTTCTTGTAAACAAGCACTTGTACATTAAACATTTCACTTACTTCGTTGGCGTTAATTAGCTTATTAGCTATGTATGTATATTCTCTGGCGTTCAAAAAGCATTGAAGCACCTTCGAAAGATCCAATGTTGTCTATGTAAAGCGTTTTCAACAGGGTGGCTTTAATCTTTTCTTATTGAATACACCAACCAGCTTTCAGTGAAATTTCAAAATGCGTTAATGTCTCGAAGCCTTTCATATATACTCCACAATACTCAGAACCATTAGCCATAATACGCTTTCTAGAACACATACTTCGGGTTTTCAAATTTTACGAAGCACCTCATGAGAGGCCTTTGGAAACTTTTTCTAACAGCCAGCAGTAAAAATTACCCAGAAATTTCAGCAGCTGCTGGCAGCTCAAAGAGTGCAGCTTCAATGAGTAAAAAATGCTTTCCACATCAAAATTGTACAAATATCTGTCAAGGACTAATTCAGCAAAGAAGTTTAAGACACTCAGAATCCCTGGTGCTTTCAGAAGCAATTCAGCATAAAGCATGTAAGTGACAAATATACGAGTAGAGTATGTTATAATTAAAAAAGGCATGTTCTGATATTGATATTCTCAATAAATGCCACATTTGCACATTAATTAAACTTCTTCTGCTCTTAAGACTTTTCCTTTCAAGAATTCACATCAGCTCTCAAACTTCCTTGGTGGGCCAGTAAGTGAATGTCAAAGTGAAGACTATAAATTCCAACTCCATGGCGATGAACAAGAGACTTAATCACATTTCATATTCCTGCTGTTCGTTTTTTGAGTGGTGTTTGCTATTGCCAGTTGTGCTGAAAGGAAATTTTAATCGATTAGAATTCAAAAGGTGTATTATGCAACCACAAAATAGTCACAATGGTATGAAAGGTTCGACCCTGGTTCTTAACATACCGTAATCGCTTGAGCCCCATGAGGCTTATAAATCAGAAACGTTTGTGCTGGTGAGGCCTTATTCAAGGAGGGCTCATTGAATTTACATGCTCTCAGACCTACCAAAGACAATATCTTATATCATTTTTTCAATATAGAATACTTTGATTTAGATATAAATCGAGATGGGGTCAAGAAGGAGAAAGTTGGGCGTGGGCGGTTGTTGTCGTCAAATAGTAACACAA
Source organism: Mastigias papua (assembly GCA_964019165.1). Classification (NCBI taxonomy): domain Eukaryota; kingdom Metazoa; phylum Cnidaria; class Scyphozoa; order Rhizostomeae; family Mastigiidae; genus Mastigias; species Mastigias papua. Next base: position 5,139,307 of record OZ025270.1, on the reverse strand, counting down.
ATGAGCATACCGATAGCTGCACTTCTTATTTTCGTTGCTTTTAATCTGAATTATGCTGAGCCCAGATAATCCCCATGGGGGCTAATTCGAGGGTGGGGGCTTATTTGTCAGAAATCACCTTGGCTGTGGGGGCTTATTTAAAGGAGGGGCTTAATCGAATCATTACGGTACTAATCCACTATCTTGCATACTGTCTATAAAAACCCAAATTGCCTACACACGACTTATATAATTTACAGCTGCAATCAAAGTCACTTACCTTTTCAGGTTATTTGCCAAATTCAGAAATAAAATGCTAATTTTGAGTTTCTGAAAATGCAAAATACTCTCTCTTCCAACAGATGAATGCTACTCAGGTCCTGATGAAGGTAGATATGATGAAGATGGAGATGCAAAAAAAATTGAGTGCATAGACGAAAACTCAAATGTGTGTACAGAAAATTCGCAGCATTGTTCAGGAACACTGCATGCAAATTACATTTATACAATCCTGTCAAGTTCGCACAAAGGAATTATCAGAATTGAGTACGTACATTTCTTCTTATATCGGAACGAAACTTTCTGCTTTCAGCTTGGATAATTCTTAATATTTCCTAAAATCCAGCCTTAATCTTTTTTCAAATTCTTGAAATTTCCATTAACTACAGGCAACTGAAACGAGAATTAAAATAGTGAGTTAAGAACACTTGAGGGACGGGTGCTGATTATAATTTCTTTTCAGTTTGCAAAAAAGTCGTCTTGCAACGCAAGTTTTTCAAGTTTTCTGTTGAAGCTCAGCCTGCCTGTATTTCCTACATGTTTCTTAATTTTTGCCTGATTTGAGTCTCATGTTTCTTATATACCTGCTCTTTTAAAGCATCGTGTAATGGCTTTGATTATAATACTTGAAGTTATTATATTAAATAAATAAGCTTAAATTTCACTACAGTTTCATATTTTAGTTTGACAGAATTGCAAACAAATATTAATTACTCTGGTAGAGAAACCACAAGAAGCTAGCATTTACAGAGTCAATGTGTCTAAAAAATTCCTATTTATTAGAGGCCTTTTTCTTAGCCTACAAATTCTCTTCTCAAAAGAGACATGGAAGAGAAGAATGTGTTTACCTCTATCATATTTATGTATTGCTCCATAAATTTCAGGTACGACTAATCGGAAGTGTAGAGTTTATTTGAAGCTTTGATGTTCATCATGAGACTGTACTTTTACACTGGCTGGCATAACATAGGATATGCAGCTGACAAACTCAGTTTCAATTCTGTTCAAAATGGACTTTCAATCAACATAATAGTGTACAAAATGCTTCACTGGGAGATCTTTCATCTATAAACAGATGCATGGACATTAAAGGTTCATTCATGGTATAGTATCCCTGCTTTGGATTATTGATGCAGGAAATTAAATGCAATAGAGTTATATTTCAAAAGATTTGTATTCTTAAGAAATAATGTAATCAATGTAGGAAGCTTCTAAAGGCTTTATTATTTTCTAGTTGCGATAAAAAGTAGCCAAATAAAATTAGCTATGAGAGAATATACTGATAATTTCTGTATGTTTGAAATATAATTCAGTGATAACTACATCAAATAAAATCGTGATGATCAAAGATATTAATGTAACTTCTCGTATTTTCTTAAAATTTCTTCTAGATAATGTGCAGTTTAATGAGAGCCAGCTCATAAAGTCATAAAATATTCAAATTCTTTGTAGAGAAACTTTAAATGTGTGACTATCAAAAGCTGGAATATAGACTAAACATTGATTAAAGTTTACTCGTGATGACCCTGCTTACTAAAATACTATTAGGTTGCATTTTACTAAAGTGAGATTCTGCCCAGAAACACGCATGAACCTAATTGAATAGCGCGTAGGATTCTCTATGCAATTATCATATCAGGTTCATCTAATACACAGCAAACTCCAAGGTCTAGCCATAATAGAACATACCTGAGAGAGACACCTCATTGTCTTCTATCTTTATGTAGAGTCACTGGGAACCTGCGAGTAAAAAGCATAATGCTAAATGTCTTACAATCATGCCATTAAGACAGAACGTACGCCCACTCGCAAAGAACAATGCAGCGATTTTCTGCATTTTTCCTTTGATTGATTACCTCCCTAAATTCTTTTGTCATACAGATCCCAATGTTTCGAATTCCCTGATATGAACGGAACGTTATGATTGTAGTCGAGACAGCTTTGGATACTACGGTCGATATATTTCCCTATCTCGTGTCACAAAGGTCCCTACGTGCCATTCAGGGGAAGTTGTGAAAGAGCTGGTACCAAAAGGACAGAGATCTTATTTGTTTCGATTCCTTGAAAATTTTTTTTATGAATCATTATCTTTATATTAAAACATAAACTTACTTGAATTTGTCATATGCAATTATGCAACTGCGCATTGATCCATTTTCTGAAGATATGCTAAGACAAAGGCCAAATAAGTGGAAGTGCGATGTGATGTACGTGGATGTTTTCGGACAATTTGCTGTCAACTTGTATATAATGCCGGGCAATTCTATAGAATTTCATTTACACCACTCTTTCGTTGCTGCTTCTTTGAACCAGAATAGTATGAATTTTATGGGAAAGGAACAGGGTTAAAGTTTTTATAGCCCGCCCGACATCTTTTGGCTCAGTTTTCATTTTTTTGGGCACTGTATGCCCGTTAATCAAGAAATCCACGCCCTTTCTTCACACATCTGTTTATCACTGCCCCTTGTTAAAATAATGAACTTTCATTCTTGAACTAAGACCTTCAATTGGCATATGGCACTTAGAGCAGTAATCATTTCACCTCAGCATTTACGATCCTTCTATGATATCTACTATATTGCATGCCAATATAAAGCATTGACATATTTCCCCATTATCATGTGCATTTTTCCCTGAAAAGAATTTCAAACGCTATTCATTCAGTGAGTTTCAAAGAAACAGACACACATATTGAGTGAAGAATTTCCCCCAAAACCTTTAAATATGATCGGAATTAAATAGCTTGCACGACCGAAATTACTTTTATTTATCCAATAGTCCTAATATGTAAGCAGTGTCTCTCTTCTTTGCAAGAGGTAATGTTTTACCTTAGTGAAAAATTGGGTAATCACAGTCTGAAAGCACAAAAATATACCATGTAAAAGTGTAAAATTATTTTGTGAAACATCAATCTTTGAACATACAAAATATAAGACTCTTGAGGGCTGAAAAAGTCATTGATTCTTGAAAATACCTAACTCCCTCATTTTAAACACAGTCTTTAGCGCTATGATGCTAAACAGTTTTGCAAACTCCCAATGAAGTTTCTCTGCCATTTACTGTTTATTAAATCCTGTTAAGACCATATGGGAGATCCTTAAAAATGAATTGAATATGGCATTTAATACATAACTCTGTTTAGCATTGAGCCATTGAATATACTTAGCAATATAAGTAACTGAAGCTTATCTTCCTTGGACACTCCATCCTATTATCTGACAACACTTTACTCACCGATCAAAGACAGTTAACATGTTACCAGAGCTGTGTATATTATTGTCATTACTTGCCTGCCTGCCATCCAAGCCATCGTAGAGTTACAGTATTTTGAAAATTGACTTGCAAGCATTCAGTCATTTCCATACTCTACAAAAACTTCACTTTGCATAGCACATCAGCAAAACAATAACATGTACATTGTATGGAAACAAATGCAATGTACTAAAAAGAAAAAGATATAAAAAGTAAACGACTCACTTTCTGTTTTTGCCAATATTTTTTATTTTATTTAACTTTATTTTAGTCGAATATTCTCAAGCCTTTGCTCTTTTGACTTTGTGAATGCATTTTGTACATAAATTCATTAAGCGTTCTATGTTTGCATCGATCTTGTACAATCATTTCGATAAAACAAGTCATCGAGACACAATGACTTATCTGTTAAGAAGGCGTTCTTAACGAGTAATCTTTATTCATTTACTTCATAGTACAGACATATTTTCTATTTATGATTTTTGTAGGCTTTTTGATACATTATGAACATTGAATGCTTCTGATAAGTAAAGTGAAATAACTAGCTAGATCAAATTATAAAAGGCCACATTATTCTACACGATCAAGAGTCAATTTTCTACCCATCTAGTGTTCGTAATATTATTTTTTAATTTATATTATTAATATATACATAGTGTCCAATATCTATTGATTTCTTTGCCCCCTGCCATGTTGTTAGAGTACTATGCTTATTGTGGGTTTAAAAAATGTAAAGTCTCAAAACGCTTCTTAATTTCGACCTTAAGATGTCCTTACAAGGCTTGGCTGCCTACTTTACTCTTTCCTTCATCAATGATAGAGGCTATAAACTCGGTTCAAATACGTCGGTTAATTGGAGGGCTTTGGAGATCCCTTTGCCAGTTATGAATCGTGAGCAACATCCTTACAAACGCAATCCAGTTAGCTTGTGGAAAGTTGTTCTTCTCTGCTCTGTTTGCAGTAACAGGCTTAACAAAGCCTCCAAGCTGTCTTTTTAACTTCTGTCAGTAGTTCAGGCATATCATTTAGAGTGAAAATATGGTCCAATTTGGGCTCACTAACAACGCCCAAAATATCCTCTTCGCCGATAAATTGGCCAAACTCAACAACAAATATCTTTACACCAGATCTATTTAGCATTGCCACAGGACCTCTATTAAATACGATGCCTTTCTTCCCTAACCGGTCTGCTGTCTTACCATCGTAAAATAGGACCAGAACTTTCTGTGCATCGCGAATACCTTTACCTCTGTCAAAAAGCTTTGAAACTTCTCGTAAAGCTTCATCCGTAAACGTCATCCCACTCAACTGAACTTTGCGCAAGTTGTCAATTGCGCCTTCAATATCTCTAATGCCAGTTCTCTTATTCAATTCCTTAGCGACTCTAGGACGTTCATCGAAAGTCAGCAAGCCTAAGCGAGTCCCTCGGTCAGAGACAGGCTGGAGACCTTTAACAAGTCCCTTGCAAAATTTGATCATAGTCTCCCAATCCTGCTTGGAAGTTCTCCCTGAAGAATCGAGTGCCAATATGACGTCGAGCGGTCGATGACATTTGTGTACTATAGGAATGAAATATTAAGTTAGCTATATATATATATATATATATATATATATATATATATATATATATATATATATATATATATATATATATATATATATATATATATCTAAAATGGAAACCACACAGTGAAGAATGAAAAAGTAGTTTCTTAAGTAAGAGAGAGAAAAACTAAATTGGCTCAAAGATGGATTGCACTTTACTTTTGCTATCTCGTACCTTCTAAGTATATCAATAGTTATTAGCCAAGATGGGGCTTATGTATTCTGCAACTACACATAAATAGAAACTGGCTTTAAAATTTGAAATCCTGTAACTTATTTTACACCATCTTGTACTTAAAATCATAAAATCGCAATAGAAATTGATTTAATTTGCTAAATGTACCTACTTACTAACACTTGTAGAAAGAAACTTGCGATTTACATGTTAAGTCAACGTTGGTAGAAGTAATTGCCCTATAGCGGGTTTAGTTGTTTAGTTGCGATAGCAATGTAAAAGGTGGATGGGCTTTGTACACTATTATAGATCAATGAACAAGTTGGTGCAACATTACACTAACTAAAGCTAGACGATCTACATTTCTCTTTTTATACATCGACTTGCTACACAGACAATTTGTTACAAAATGCATATTTTAAGGTTTACTTGACCTTTTCCAATCTGACAGACTATGAAAACTGCAATTAATTATGGCTTAGCTAAATAGATTGCCAAAGTTTACATTCCAAATTCTACCTGCGATCCAGTCATAAGGTGGTTGAAGTAAAATGCACTTTTTAAGTTGAATGTTTTCACTTGGATGCTATGTGAACGAACTTATTACTATGATTTGCATATGTATGGAAACATCAAGGCCTTAAACTTTATGGCGATCTAAAGTAATAACGATTGGATGTTTTACCTTTTCTCCCAAGTGATCTGGGGTAACTTGTTTTCTCACAATGATGACTGCAAATTGACATCAAAATGAGTGCAATAGCTGATTGAATGTATTTATACATTTCAAATGTTTATAGTAAACATCTAAATAAACTTTTCAAAATGGCCTTCTCGTTACAGGTACCTGTTTTAATTCATTGCTGATCATCAGATTGGTGTTCATTGCAAATCATGAACCGGAAAGCATGAATTCGAGGCCAACAATAAGCTATGTCAATCAACGTTTGACGTTTTTTTTTGAAATCCTTATTTGCTGTCACTAGTGGAACTACTGGGGAGTGTGGTTGTGCAAAACCCAATAGTTTTTCAATCATGCAATCATCTTGCAATAATCATGCCTTAGTCATGCAATCATCTTGCAATAATCATGCAACAGTCCAATCTCATTTAGTGAATTTTCTCCAATTTGGCATTTTCATCGTCTCATTCAGTAATTGCTATCATTTACAAACAGGGCCAAAATAATTCTGTGCCTGACTCATCTTGAGGTAAATCAAAATTATGGATTTGTAATTGGGGAAAATGGGAAAGTGGATAGGGCAAATTTAATTGGAATTAGGGCAGCAAATCTAACAAAAATGATGTGCTTATGATATATATTGAAATTAATTAACTTTTCGATAATATTACGATTCATTATCTTATTTCTTTTGCTTGTTACATCATCTGCTTACTTTTACGTTCTGCCACACCACCCATCATGTAATTGCAAACAATGATCAAACCCATTTAACCAAACATGTGGATCTGTATAATTTCCTAATTTAAGCTCTAATCATTAATTTATTAGTATCCATCTCCCTAATAGAGGCAACCCTAAGTCTGCCGATGATTATAGATTTGAGACAGATCACTTATCAAAGTTGCCTTGACAAAATCTACAAGCATAATTGAAACATAATTCTGGGTTGTTCAGTGTATACTATACTATGGACTACGAATTGTTACTGCACATTACTTTGTCAAATTCAATCGTGTTTGTTCCAAGCTTCTTTGCAACAATACCGAATGTGCGGTATGACATCTGGACATTGCTACCTCCAGAAGTGAGATGCTTATCCGAGCAAATAGTCATCGAGAAAGCCGGAGTAGGTTTATCAAAGTCAACTGCCACAAGTATGTGATTTAGTAGGTTACGTTTTAGACCAAATCTTTGAATATATCCGTGGAGCTACAAAGAAATGTATGAAATTTCAGCATTTATCATACGTAGTTGAAAGTAATTGCATAGTTTTGCACATGCAATGTTTTCTTCAATTAAAGAGAGTGCTAATTTTGTATTAGGAGGAAAACTTGATTATATACTTTTTATAGGAATAAAGTCTATAAGAATAATAAGGCTCAAATTCGCTGAGATTTAAGAATAATTTATTTATAGTTTCGTGTGTGTAGAGAGAGGGCATATTCTACCACTCAGATAGAGCTGAATTATACAAATTGCTTATTAATACTTGTTCATTGCTTTGTACAGTTTGCAATAAGGAGTACGACTACAGCTTTACCCCTTTACGGTTCGTGTACAAGATAGCGTAAACATGGCTCTAGTGAAATGGCGGAAGCAGTGATCTGGGTGAGTGATTATTTCTGCGTAATTCCCCACCCAACCCTCAAAGCAGCAGATTTTATTGCATATTTTTGTATGTACATGACGATTGCTTTCATTTGGTATATAACTTGTGTAGCAATTTCACTTACAAATGTTCTTAAAATCCGCGGGTAAGCGCACTGGCCGCACCATGAAAAAGACTACAACTTCTAAATATTGCACTGTTCCATGGCGAAGTCCATTCTCTCAAGATTCGACCGAAATTATATTGGAATCGAGGCAGTCGCAGCATGGCACCAGCTTGGCCCTAAGATTCAAAGATAACAAGTTAAACATCATTGATTCATTAAGAAGCTTGAAAGTTGCTGTTTAGATTATGATATTTCATTTTCCATCTTTTCACAAAACACAGGTTAAGGTTAGTTCAGCCAATACCAAAACTCTTGTTGGCTAGATCAGTTGACCTATAGGAAGAAGAATACATCAAGTCTCACTGCTGTAAACCAGTTCCTGACTTAGACATGATGCAGAATTCAGATCAAATTACAACCAGAGCAAAGAAATTGTTGCCAAGATTTTTGCCTGAATGCAATATTGGGCGATGTTTGTGAGTTCATAACAGGTCCATAAGGATCTGGCCCCATGTAAGCGAAGATCGTTTTGGAACCGATCTCTTGTAAACACCACAATGAGACCTGGACAGTATCCAAAACTATCCACATAGCTTTCGAACCAATCTCTGTGCGATCTCCAGTAAACGGGGTCTAAGCTTTCATGGATTACAGCAAAGTCATAGAATTAAAATTGGTGACAGCGCCACGGTGGGCCTAGGAGTGCATTCCCTCGCCTTTCTTTCTATGGTCAATTTGTTTATTCATTCGATATTTGAGGAGAAATATTTGGAGGAGGTGAGATATTTCTAGCAATTTTTTAATTTGTTGTCAAGTCATGGTGTTCTTCGTCAGCTTTAGTTATGTATTTTACAATATATTTTTGGAGGACGTAGAGACCGAAAGGTGAGGGAGTGTCACTCCCCCCAACTGTTTTCAGATTGGGAAGATTCAAGTAAATTAGGTCATTACATCATTAAACTCAGGTACTTTTCCAGGATTCGAAGGCTACACACGCCCCAACCAAAGGTGCTCACGGTCTCCCTTATGCTATTGTATGGACAGGTGTGGCTCCAAAGGGCATGATCCGTGAGAATGCATGGCCCGCTTAGTCCCTCACCCTCCCAAACGTGTGTAGTCTGTTACCGATCCTGGTCAAGATACTTCAATGAGTTCAAATTCAAAATAGTATTCATATGTATGTACATACCTATAATGATACGATATCACAAATAGTACACAGTTAGATAAGATTTCACTTAACTGAGGGGTACTCAAGTATGAATCTAAACGTTTTACTGATATCCTTTGTGATTTTGTACGGGCTTAGATCACATTTCTAGTGAGGCTTAGATATATCTTTAGATGCTTACTTGAGGAAAATATTAATCCCAGATAGGGATTTCAATCGATCAAAACTAGCACATTTGTATATTCAAAAATTTTTGTGGGTATACTCTATATTTATTTGTAATTCGAATCGAGTAAGGAATGTTTTATTCATCCTTGACTGCTAATCCATGGAGGCAATTTTATTTGGTATTAGCCTATATCGAAGCACTTTCCTGAATTAAATGAGCTAGGCAAGACTCGACATTTGGTGAGATAAGGTTTATGGTTCTAGGAAATGAATACTGCATGCATGCAAGCAAGAATGTTTCAAGCATCCAGGCAATGAATGTTGCATGTATTCAAGTAATGGGCCTGTAGCCATTTAACTTATTGAACTCCGGCTCATTATATTGAAAGATGTTCTTCTAGGTGTATAGAGTAGCACTCTCTAGAATCCAATATTACATTTATCAAATACTCTTTACAATTTCATTGACAAAATTGTGGTAAAAGAGCACTTTTTGGAGGTCTACGAATACCGGTTTTCATGTCATAAGTCAGAAATTTCTTGTATCATTTCAACCTGCAAAATATTCTCTTTCGAGCATTGAAACGAAGTGACCTGTGCTGGATTGGTATTGGGCATTGGTCATGTTGAATAAG
>OZ025270.1:4957143-5124643 GCA_964019165.1 Mastigias papua | reverse complement strand
CAATAACATCAGGGAACTTGACTTGGAGGGAAATGCACTCAACGATATAGGTGTTGAGGATCTTGGCATTATGTTACGTGGCAACATGTGCATAGAGCAACTGAATATATCCAGTAATACATTCTCGTCGAAAGGTGTAATAGCTATTGGACATTTGCTTGAATCAAATAAGACACTGCGAAGCATATCACTCTCGCGTAATAAACTCACAGACACAGACCTGGAATTGCTTTGCAGTAGCATGGAAGACACTGATAACAATCTTGAAACAGTGGATTTGAGTTTCAATAGTTTCACACCAGAAGCTGGACATACCATTGGCAGGTTTCTGTCGGTTTCTAGAAAGCTTAAGGACTTGAAAATATCGGGGAACAACTTTGGAGCGTTGGGTATCCGGCCCATATTAGAAGGGCTAAGGGAAAATTATACGCTTAAGAAATTAGACATCGCGTTCAATGAAATATCTGATCGAGGTATGAAAGTCCTTGGTGGGATGCAATCATTAGGTAAAGCATTAACTAGTCTAGACCTATCGGATAATTTTATTACATTCAGAGGAATAAAGCATTTCGTGCCAGTCCTGGAAAGCAATACTTCACTTACAGTACTAAAGCTGGACAACAATCAAATTGGAACGAATGGGCTTAAATTCCTATTGGAATGCATACTTTTGCGAGAAAACGACTCTCTTTCCCAACTGCATGTGCGAGGAGTATTCGCTAATCAATCAATTAAGAAATTGTGTGATGAGATCAGAAAACTCAATAGCAAATTTGTTCTCTTTGGAGTTACTAGGAATTCGTCTAGTGATCCGAATGACGCTCTGGAAATACTTCAAATATACTTGAGGAACAACAAGATAATTGCATCAGAAAGATCTGAACGCATTGGAGCGATAGATGATATTGAAATTTAGAAATTTAGTAATCTAAGTATACTTCTTAGAGTTGTCTGTTTGCAACTGTTAAAGATACTGCTCTTTAGTTATCGAAACTCGATATGCACGTTATTTTATATAGGAAATAAGTTTATTAGAAACCGAAACTCAAAGCAGGTAAAACTTAAGAAACGTTATAGAAACACAGGCAGGCTGAGTTTCAAAAGTAAACTTAACAAATCTGTCTTTGCGAAAAAAATCTGTAACTAAACTGGACAAAAATACCAACAACATAAGTTCCTCAACTGTTTCTAACTAAAAATTCTATTTCTCATCTAACAATTTCCTTGTTGTCTAGGAATTTGAAGAAATTTAAGAAACACTTAAGACACATTTAAAGCAGGATTTGACAAGATTTAAGAAATATCGAGGCTGAAGGGAGAGCGTTTGTTTCTTTTAAAAGAAACGTGTAATAAACTTCTCGAGTAAGCAGCTGTCAAGAATAATTCACAGTGTAAATGGTTTAATAGATGTACTTGTTCTATTAAACTACCACTTAACACTGAATGACAGGGATGATTAGTAGATTAAGGAAGCTCACATGATTAGTACAGGAACAATGAAGGGTCCAAGTTATTCTACATTGTTAAGCATAGCCGTATCCCACAAATATTGATACATTGTCATTGACTACAATATTGGTTAGTAGTATTGTTCGTACTGCAGTTGAATCGGGAATCTCGCCTGTGATAGGCATCATAAAAACTATAAAAACTATAGAATCTCGCCTATAAAAACTATAGGCATTATGATATGCTCAACTGTGGTTAGGAAGGCTAAGATTCCCTTGCGACGCAAATCTGATCTCCTTCAAATTTCATTGAATTTCATAGCAATAAATGTTTTCTACTGTAGATCCATTCGTTGCGCTGAAAGCAGAGCGGTAGGATCCATGAACCTATTTGCAGTATAATAACCTAAAAATTCCATGTGCCTATAGGAGACTCTTGGCAAGTTAACTTATATTCGAATACTTATTTGTCTTGCTGCACATATTTTCAATAACGCAAGCCTAGTTTCCATACAGAATTTAATCGCTTAATGTTTGCCAACTTAAATCTACCTCGTCTGAAGATAGAGATTGATTCAATGAGATAAGAGCTTTATATAGATGATGTAATACAGATTTTTGACAGTTTCCATACTCATGGTCATTCCACTTATATTAGAAGTTTGAAAGAGGACATTTCCATCCGCTTAACATGCGATACATCTCTAATGTATTGCACTTCCCATTTAGCAAATTGTTCTTTATTCCTATGCTTATAGAAGTACAGCGCATTGAAGATTATAATTATTTCCGATCTCTCTTATATATTCCTGAGGACTTTGATAACTGCACAAATCATGAATGCAGAATATCTCTGACAGCTTTGACAGATCTGGCTTCCTATTGTTTCATGAAAAGTAGGTGAAGGACAGCGATTATTCTTTGAAAGATGAATCTCTACACAATCAATTGTAGTCTAAGCGACTTTTGTAAAATTAGTCCACAAGTTCATTCATTCACATTTTAGGTTACTTTTCAGCGATATCAAGTATTTCTGGTCCCAATAGTTGAAGAATCAATATGTCTCTGAATGCAGCATTATTCATGCTATCAGTCAAGCTATCAGATATTAGCCCGACCTCATCAGTTTAGCCAATAGAATTTTTGAATCGGAAAAATTCCCCATTGTTAAGATAGCGAAATTCCCATAGGGTGCCGAAACCACAACGCACTCGAAAACACAGGCTATAGGCCTGTTGGCAAAAAAATGAACTCTCTCGTGTGTGGGACATTACATCATGTATGCGGAAGAAAACAAGTTAGCTATGAAAATATCTGGTCTTGCTAGACAGGACTTCTACAAAATCAGTTGAAAAGATCGATCTTAATAATTGAATGGCAACGTATTTTTGCTAGAGTAATTACTAATTTCTAACCTAATAATTACACCTAATAATTCAATATTATTATTTATGCATACAATACTTTATCTTATAGCACCCTAAAAGTCCCCTTAAACATCAATATTTAAGCAATTTTTGAATATTTTCTAAAAGCAGGGGGTGTCCTCTCCTTGAAAAGTTTATGTATCGAGAGGACCCTTCCTTTAAAAATTCTCTACGTACAGATTTATTATAGTATTGTATTTATGTGTTTAAATTTGAGTTATATTTAATTTCTCTGTATGAAACCATTTGTTTTAATTTGTTGTAGTATCAATTTTCACTTGTTTGTATGTAGTGGAATTTAAAATGAATGAAACTGAACTGAATTGAATGAAACTGAAACTAGAAATAAAGAGCAAGTTAATACCTAAAAAGACAATGAAAATAGAAAAGAAATGAGAATCGTGAACTCAAATCTCGTAAATTAGAGACGAAATAGGCGGGAGGAATAGAGATAATTCGTAAGACAAAATAAAAATTAGGTTGAAACAGTGATACCAAAAACCAACTATTGAAATCCACCCTATCAATAAATCTCCTGATTCCCTTATCATCCTCATTGAGCAAATGGCTTTTCGTAAAAATCCCAAAAGTCATCATCTGGATTTGCAGGTTGTACCTCAATTCTTCTAGTCTGAATTTCATCTTTTTTTATTTCATCTTTTTTCGTTTCCTTGTCAACATTTACTGTATTCTTTTTTTCCTTCGACTTCTTCTTCACTTCCTTTTTAACTGGTTTCTTCGGATTTTCTCCTTCCTTTGCTTTTTTCTTTATAGGAACTAGCGGACAAGACCCAGGTAATGAAAAAAATTATCATGAATAATAGTATCACAAGAATTCAATCGTAGTATAATCATGTCATTTATCACTGAATAATCAAGCTAAGCAATCCTATAAAGAATACGATACCTTCTCGTACTGTAATGGAATTCAAAAATTCATTTTCATTAAACAATACTGATATATTATTCGCTACAAACTTTTTGATGCATATTGTTACTGGGGTATGAGATTTGTAGCAAATGTCAAGCTGAGATATGAAATAAGATTTAATGAAAAGCTAGATGTGGTAGGATGACAGGTAAATAGAGAATGTCCAACTATTGTTTAGGAGTGTAATAATTTAGCATTTGCGCTCAATGCTATTTGCTTAGCCGGGGCACAAAATATTTTAAGTTCCTTAGACTGGGCTCCGCATAATCTTTGCATGTTTCACTTTGGGGGAAAATTTTGGAGATTCTTATTCATTTGCCCCCACCCCTTTCCTTCATGCTTAATGACTAACTTGTGTGAAATATTCGTACCTTACCTAGATGATCAGGGACTAAGAGACAAACTGGAATTAAAATCAAAATGCGAGAAAATAACTGACCCTGACGGAACTCGAACGCATCACCGTCGACTTTGTTTGTCAGTTACTGGTAGAGCACTCTATGTACAATGCCGAGGACTGGCAAATTTCTGTTGTTGTTGTTTTTTAATATGCACTTAGTTCATACAAACATTAATACGAAACAATAACGATACCACTGGGTGCAATATCAATGTCATACCCAGTGGCTATTACATAAAAGGCACAATTCACACTAAGAGCGAATTGGTGAAATCACCAAACAATAGGGTAACGTAACGTATCACTCCAAAGCGGCCACTTTGAAGAAGTTTCATTATTTAGCTGCCTGGCTACACTATTCGCTCTTAGAGTGAATGCAAACTTGACGAATGAAAACAATTTTTAATATACTAAATACACTGAAAACCAAAAGATGGAAATTTATCACAGTGATACTAATCCTGTCGGGAAAGCTACTTTCACGCACACACTCAGTTTTTTTCTCAGAAAGTCTTCTGTCTTTACGCAATAGACTGAAAGTAAAAACCCTATCTTCAGAAAAGCTAGATAAAGCTTCTTACATGGGTGGCGGAGCCGGGGTGTTGGAGGCCTGTAGCTCCTCGACTTTTTCTCGCAAATGTACTTTAGTGCCGGCTTAAGCACCTCCTTCATTCCTGCAATTTTTGTGTGTCTACTTGAGCCCCCCGCCCCAAAACATACTAAGAATATTGCCCCCGCTGCCCCTGTATAAGCAAACATAATCTTTGCTACTTTTGGGATAAACCTCCCACCCTCACATTGTTGTTCTCACTTAAGAGTAAAATATGATTTAATGCACATAAGAAACTAAGTTAATCACCTATTCTTTTTTGTACCTTGTCTCTCCGGTTTAGGGGCATCTGCCATATACTTGTCCCATGCTTTTACGAGCCTTTGTCTATGAACGTCATGTTCAGCCCAGTCCATATATTCATCTTTAGTAATTGCAAAGTGTGCTTGTGGTTTTTTCCAAGACACTGGCAAGGACTTATCAATATAAGCAGTTTTAGCGGAGCTTTCCCAATTGTTCTTTCCAATACCAGGAAAGACATTAGATCGGAGGGAGGTTGATAAATGCTTGTAACTTTCCTCAGGTGCATTTGCACGAGGCCTTTGTCCTGAGGTAGCTAGATGAGAGTCATTTTCCATGTCCTTTTGAGACGCTGTGCTTGGGGGAGAACAGTTTGACTTGTAGCTTGATAATGGGGGCGCGACCCCTTCTTCCTCTGAAATCAGTCTTTTATACACATCGAGCATTGCAGCGTCTCGAAGACAGGGTATGATCCTATTAGCAACATCTTGCCTTCCACCCACTTCCCTTCATCTACCATATCCATCAACAGTAAATTTTGGGGCATGTTTCTGAGTGCCTTCACTGACCATATTCTCCCTGATTTCATCTACAGGTACTGTCCGCATTTGTGATTCAACGAACTTAGTAACATCGGACAACGTAGAGCTTGAAAGCATATCCATTGCTTACTATTCAATCTTGGCTGCTATCTGGTGACTGCTGTGAAGATGTTATTTTAATGTAAAAAATATCTTATAACAAGCGTCCGTCTCACGATGACTGCTCATTTAACGTAAACATTCTGCCGAAGCAATGAGTGTTGATGTTGTTGTATTTGTTGGTGGGCAACCACCTCGTTTTCGACCTCGAAATTGTTGCTCAAAACGAGTTCGAATCCAGAAATCCTAAAACAGTCCTCTTCTACAAGAACAAGTGCCAGTCGTCAAAGAGTAGTGGGAGCAGACCAGGCCCAATATATTCATAAAGTAAGATGAATTTTTGACTTAACAACTATTTTTAACTTTTTTACTGGTAATTTTGGTTGGTTTCTATGTATTACACAGATGCTGTGTGCAGACCAATATTCGATGCATTTGTTACCTTAACAGTTAAACGCTAAATGATGTACAAAGCAGCTTGTGGTATTTTGACTTATCATTTTTGCTAACTGGCCATGCACTTCTTATATGCACCAGTCCTGGAACCTTCAATCCATATGGAAGTTTGTTGCTCATTACTGTATCCAATGTCAGAATAACTGGTGTTGAAAGGCTGAATACACGATCTGTTCTTACTGGCAGTTTTCAGCCAACAACTGACCGTGTATTTCATAAAACAGATGAGTTAAGTGAAGGTCAGTTTTAACTCATAGAGTTGAGCGTGTCCAATTTCATCGTTTCTTGACTGATGGGATTTTCATTCATTTTGTGCAGACTCTATTGTTTGCTACTGGCGCTTAGCATCTTTACCCGCTATTGTAAACATCATCACCATGACGAACACTCACTATGCGTACGAGGCGCTACCAAAACATATATCTGTATATGAGTAGTGATGGGATTCAGCTGGCATTGCATTTTTTAGGAAATTCCCACTAGTGGGGAACTTTCTTCAGAAGGGTTGGAAAGATTGGGAGAAACTTTTGTGATCATTCCCAGAAAACACATTGTTGGAAAGTAGACAGCTTTCATGTTACCTTCACAGTAATGATATCACACTTTTTCTACATAATTCTAGGGTAAACCAAAAGAGTACCACTCTCTCCTTGAAAAAGTTCTTGAGTGGGTCCAAGCAACTGGGGAAATTCTATGACTGTACCAGCCACTACCATGGAACACATTGAGGCTTCTTGGAACTTTTCTCCAGCTGTTAATGTGTTAAAAAGTGCCCTACACACTGTTTCCCTAGAACCAGTTCATAGACAGTCATATATTTTGTAAAACAGCTACTGAAATCTTGAAAATCTCAAACCTGTTGCTAAAATATTAACCCCACCACTGTATATAGGTTGATAAGGTTTATTTTGTTACAAGGCATTGGCATGCTTGGAGCCTGCTATAACATGAGTGATGGTTACTTAAGTACAAAATGGTGAAAAGATCCATCTATACCAGTGAATTGATATATAGGCATAGAAGGTAAAGAAGTCATTGTTTGAAGTAGCATATGGCATTTGTAATGAAAGGTCCTCCTATGTACATCATGGTTTTATCTTGATAGATTGTTTTTCGTTTTCAGTTTTTTCACCTTTTCTTGATATGCAAAGCCACAATATTTATGGTTTCTTGGTTGAGTTCCATATTTAAAAGGACTGAATTCAATCAAAACTATTTGCATTAAGTCAAAAGCTGTCAGTCAAAAAATGATGAAAACTGATCATATATTTTTGATATCAGTTCTTAAAAGAACTGAAAACTTCCAATCAAAAACTGGCAAGAATTGATTGCATATTTCAACCATTAAGACATTGCTATTGAAGCTGAAAAATGATTGCATAAGAGTTATAGCCACCTTAAGCATGGAGTGCTCCCTCCTTGATTAGTTTGTTTATGGAGGGAGCTCCTCCTAAAGAATTTCTTTTTCATGCAGTATCTTATGTATATGTTATCAATATATGTTATTACAAGTATGTATATATGTAATTTGTTATAATTATGTTTTAAGTACTCGGGAGTCCAGAATAAACATCCCCCTGCTTAGTAATTTTTTGAGAAAAATCCACCCTGGACATTCTTATTCCAGACCTCCATTTATTTTTTTTGTGTCTGTAATTTGATTGACTATTAAGTATCATGGGAGATCATGCTTTTCATTTTGTTTACAAATAACATGAGTTGTGAAACTCATCAAGAGCTATTATAGTTAGTGAAGTTTTCCACCCACCCCAGTTATTCCAATCCCCCATTTATTAGGCTTTTAGAAGATATCCAGCCCCCCTTCTATTCCAACCTTCTACATCTATTTGGGACTTAAGAGTAGTGTTTTAGTAAAATATTGTTTATAGATGAATTTGAAAATAGGAACTGAACTGAAAAAACATATATGCTCTGAAAACTTTTAGTGTGTTGTACTCCATGCCAATTTGCTACCATATAGGAAGTGCTGTGATCCCTGATTGGAGAAGGCCATTTTTGGTGAAAAATTTCCTAACATGCAGTGTGCTAAGTCAGCAAAGTTAACTTAAGGTGTGCACTTTGAATTTGATTGTTTGGCATCTTGCTCTTTGGCATGTCAATGCGAAAGTTTAAAGTTTGATGACAGTGTTTGGCCCATGAAGGTTCAAATTCAATTTCATTTTTCGTGTTCAAGCTAGCCAAAGATAGGTTAAGAATTGTTACCTCTTTCAATTCTCAATATAGAATTTTCTGGGATTTGCTTTTACTTGCTATACTATTCAGTCAAACTGGTATCTGGGAGATGCTCTTTTAACCATTCTAGAATGGCAAACTTAAAAATTTGCCACTGTGGCAGACCCAATCAGGGTGGGTCCTCCTTTGTTATGAAACAATGTTGGTAGCTTTCAATGTATATTCTTGCAGTACTGTTTCTTTCACTTAAGTGACTTAGTCACTCAGCAAATCTCAGTGCCATTTAAACATCAAAGATGGTAGAGTCTTAAATCACTGGAATCAACATTACTCTGATTTAAAATGGGCTACACCTGTGCCATGTCCTTTTATATTCTGATTTGCCTTTTTATAAAGTGTGCAGTGCAAATGTCCTGAAAAACTCTCAGGTGTGCAACTATCAATCTTTCCATAAGGGCTTTGATCTACCATGGGGAAATTAGCACCTTTACATAAATAACATGTCTGAAGACTAATTGTGGTTTATGCACTCCTTATAAGATCATGGTGTTGCTCAAATTAATAGGAATTCTCTTCTCCAATATCTGATTAAAACTGAATGTTCATGACCTCTAACTCTTTTTGTAGATGGCATATAGACTAATGTCGCACCATAGAGCATTCTTTTCTCCATTTTACATTGCTGGCAGTGCATCAAGAATAACTGCAGCGATTGCAAGAAGAGTTACTTTTGATGTGCAGAGTCAGGAAGAATTTGATGAAAAGATTCTCAGTGCAGAAAAGCCAGTGGTTGTTGATTTTCATGCAACGTATGTTTTCACCTAACTTTTGCTATCTAGTTGGGTTCAAAGGTTAGAAGAATACTTTGCATTCCCAGTCAAACAAGGCATGAAGTTGTTGTAAGGCATGATGATGTAATTCACATGTGTCTAGCTCAAGGTCCATTGGCCACATGTGGCCATGTGGCCCATGATAGCTTGAGAGCTTGTTCATGATTGTGATTATGTGCCATGATATATAGTAGAGTTACATAGATAGCTGTACAATTTACAGACTGTTGTCTGATGTTGTCTGTTATTTCCAAAATATGATCTATAAATGAGTGAGGACATGTGAGGTGGCATTTGAGGATGAGGTTGGGATTTTGTGTGGTCAACAACAAGAAGCATTACCTCATTGTTATATTAAATGTTGCTTGTCATGGGCCTTGTCATTAAGAAAATACCATGCAAACAGTATTAAATGAATTTGCATGTGTGATCACTCTAGTAAGAAAATGTCTACTTATGCACCCAGGTAATCAAGAAACAATGCAATATAGCATGTTATCATTCTCCTTGTGATTGCATTTAATGTTAAATGAGGAAGATACTTCTCAAGCCATAATAATTCGGCATACTTGAAATTGATTTAATATTAATCAACAATAACTGTGTGAGCCACTCATGACTTCCTCAAACATTCCTAACATTTACTATGGGAATTGGGGCAAGTTTACTTCTTAGCAAAAATGATCCACTATTGACTTGTGTGCAGAATGATTAAACACAATATCAGCAGGGAGCAGTTTGGATTTTGAATCAATAGTACTCTTTATTTCTGTTGTAGATGGTGTCAGCCATGCAAGATGTTAGCACCAAGGCTCAATGCTGTCATGGAGGCTGTGGGAGACAAAGTTGACTTTGCCAAGGTTGATATAGATGAACTAACTGATATTGCAATGGAATATGGGGTAAGTAGTTTAACTTGCATTACCAATCACCCTGATATGATTCTGTGTAACATTGCCTGTGGAACATTACCAGCTCTATCAGACATTCTGGAGGTGCTTCTCAGAAATAGCATTGATTGTTTTGTAGCCCAGAGTAGTGTGTTTACTGATTACCCTTGCCTTAACATTGCTTCAAAGCCCATGTTGCTAGTTTAGTGGGGAGATTTTAACTTAGTCACATGCTTTTCACATTTTGTCTAGTTGGAAACTGCCAACCTAGGGCCTCAGTTTGCCAGGGATTACACAATTATGTTCATATTTGAATATATGAAGCTGAAAATGAACAGCAAAAGAAACAGGGTTATAGCTCCACAGAATATAAAATAGCAATAAACAAATACAACAATAGCACTGTTTACTGAAATGACCATGTGTAAATCCATATATGCTGTTCCTACCAATACCGAGTGTCTACAATGATCTTCATCATTCTGACACATCTGTAAAGTTTCTTACATGTGTGATGTTGTTTGCTTGGTGGGCCAAGCCATTGAATCCCTCTTCAACAGATTATAGGCAATGGCATGCTGAAGGACTCTTGAGTAGGGGGGGGGGGGGACTTAGCAAAAGAACTAATGAAAATAACTGACAGGTTTGACAAAGCTTATTACCAAAAAGCCACAATTGTTTTAGTAACTTTTACTGATGAGCCAAGATAATCAACCACTCTGTGAAACATTGGGGAGGGGTACAGCTACACTGCCTACACAGGCACAGCTTTAATTATAGGTGTAACACTGTTTGTTAAAATTGCTGTGTGATCTATAGTATGCTATTTTGCTACAGTATCTATACAGTTTTATTCTTGGATATTGAACAAGTCAGTACCTGAATTTGGCTTGGATTCAATTGTATTGATTTATTTCCTTGATAGGTGACATCAGTGCCAACAGTTGCTGCATTTAAGCAAGGCAAGCTTGCTGGCCAATTTGTTGGACTTATTGAGCAAGAAAAAATCCAGGAATTTGTAAATAGCATCACAGAAAATCAGTAGAAAAAATTTCAAAGCTCTGTAATTGATTGTTTTTATGTGTTTTTCAATTGGGTCATTTTGTATCTAGTCAAAATCTTATCATGCTGATGGTGTAATGGTATGGTAACATTGTCAATGAAGTTTAGGGTTGAAAGGATTTTGCATGTGGGTAGATGGTCTTTTGTTATATTTCAATATTGCTTTGAGGGAGGACTATTCGATTATGTTTCATCCAAGCTTCATTTCAAAGCCAAGAACTAACACTGGGCACTGCCACACTGCCTACCCTGGCATAAAGACCTTCTACCCATGTAAACATTTGCTGTGGCCAGTAGCGTCATGTCAACACAAACTCTAGTTCTAGCACGATGGTTATTTAGTTGCTCTTCAACTTCACGACATTCAGTACTCAAAAAGTACAAAATGAAAAACAGCAAGGAAAAAAACACTCTTCTAGGTTACTTGTATATTTCTCCCAGACCTCTTGTGGCCCGGAATTAGCATGTGAATAGGGCTACATTAAAATATCCCTTATACACTGCTACGTACAATGCAGTTTGAATGTTTCTTGTCTGCTTATGCTAATTTCCAGTCATCGAGTCGACATATCTTCACCCATATAGTTTCATTGCCAGACCTTTCCCTCTGGAATATCCGGTCAACTATATAAAACAGAACAAGCTTTCGTTGATAACGAAGTCTAGTATCTTTCCTCACTTTTTGAATGGACTTTGAAGTGAATAATTAGGGGTTTGGCCAGTTTCTCCTGAAGACCATTTTCAGTTGCTGTTTGAAGGGCAAAGTACATTCAGGGAAGAGCACCTCCTTTCTAATTGACTTTATCATAAAATTCCAGCCCCCTCCCCCTCCCCCCGTTAATTTCGACCTTGGCAATTAGGTACTTAAGAGTACTTGTGATATTTCACTACTTTCTTGTTCTACAATGGGCACATCTGGCAAGAAAAAAGGGTATTCAATAGAAGAACATAGTCAACAGTCCAAATGAATTAAGCTTGAGCACAGGCCACCTTGTGGGGGCAAAACATTAAGATCACCATCTTCTAGCACCGAAGAGTACAAACTTATCACACGATAGTCACTAGAATTGACAGTTCACTAAAATGGAAAGAACAAGTCCATGCCATATCCAACAAAGTTTCTAGAGCAGTTGGCTTTTTAAATATGCAAAGTCTTTCCTGCCAATGGATTCCTTAATGACCCTCTACAGAGGTATAGTGGAACCACATTTTCGTTATTGCTGCTCTGTTTGGGGCTACTGTGGTTCAACGGAAATTACACAGCTGCAAAAACTTCAGAATCGCGCTGCAAGGGTTATAACATCTAGCAGCCTTGAAGCCCCTAGCAGACCACTCATCCAAGAGCTTGGATGGAAGACCATTGAAAGACATATAAATGATGAAACTGGTTTTTAAATCATTACATGAGTTGGCTCCAGAATGCCTTTGTGGCCTTTTCACCTACAACTCTCAGTTTATTAGCCACAACCTCTAAATTGCTGCATCAGACCAGAGACTGCCCAGTAAAAAATCAACAAATGGACAAAAATGCTTTTTCTATTGAGGAGCTATGTTGTGGAATAGTCTTATTGCCAAATCTAAGCAGGCATCATCACTGAGTAGATTTAAGTACTCTTCATCTCAGTTATTTTATCTCTTTATTTTTTGTTAACGTTGCATATAGGTGTAAAATAGGGGTTCTTATTTATTATAGTTAGGTTTATAAGTTTTCATTATTTTGTCACTTGTACATTTTTACTTTAGGGGGGTTCCTTGAAAATCAGCTTTGCTGAAGGGTAACCCTTTTATTAAATGAAAAATTAAATGGAATCTTTTAAGGGAATCCCATTTTTAGATTATAGAGATATGCTTAATCTAAATAAAAATCAGCATATGAACTCATCGAAATATGTGTAAGAAGTTTCAATAGCTTTGTGTGCTTTCCTGCTTTGGATGATACAGTAGACTGTATATTTTTTATATGTGTACTTTTAGTTGAATTTTTTAATGGGATAGATGAAAATTATTGGGGTGCTACACCCCACAGCCCCTAATTTGCGCCCCTTTATGTACTCTTTTTGTAGAAACACAGTCTTCAAGAACTGTGGGGCTGAATTTGCCATACTGCTAGAATACGCTCAGGTTAAGATGAGAATTTTCGCGAGCTATCAACTGCTTATATTCTTTTGGCCTAAATTCCAGCAAGTTACATTTGGCTTCTCAAATGTCTGCAAGAATTTGCCTTTGAAATTAGAACAGTTTTAAGAAATTCGAGTCTAAAATTATCGAGAAATTCAGCATAGCGACTGCTGATAATAGCGTACATTTTGAGGTAAAGGCCACACATACCTTTTATACAAGTGTGGGTCTGCAAGTATTTCTTATTTTAGGCCCTGTTTAGAAGTGATGCAATCCTTGTCTATTCGGCAGAATAGAATGCACATCCCCCATGAAGCCCTGTCCAATTGCTTCCTCATAATCTGCTAGCCAATCTCCAATCATCCAATTATACTCTTGAAAGTTTCTATGGTCCGAGCAACTGCTGGTCTGTAAAATACCTCGATCTTACGCACCTAAACCAATCAAATTGCTCAATTCTGAGACAGCCCCATGGCGGGAGCACTAGTTAAATTTGAACAATTGGCGTCATCCCTCATAACAAAGAAGCCAGTAATGCTCAATTCTGGAGGGATTCCTTTTGAACTTTATCAGTTTCAAAAGAAATGTGACATTACTTCCTGTCTAGCCATTTACTTTCATCTCAATATCGGTGGACACACGCTCCGCATTCATGGAGAACGAAGACACATCAAGGGAGAGCTTTAGAAGTAGCTGGAATGCTTCTGTTTACATACAAAACACATTGTCAACTTTATTCACATATTCCAAAGTAAAGAATTGTACTAACACTAAGGAGTCAGGTGAAATATTTCATATATTTGCATTTTGTCTCTAAAAAATTTCTAATTTGTAAGAGACATGATGAGTTACGGCCTAAGGTCAAAGCTTAGATTCTTTGCTCTCTGCAATACATTTCAAATGGGTACTTTGCACTTTAGGCCGGATACAATGCTGGATGTTAGGTCGAGCTATTTCCTGTTTACATGAGGTTTACTTTCTTCAGATGAGTGTGAAGGTTAAGAAGGAAATTAGTATGAAAGATTGTAACCTTCGTCTAGGTTTATCAAACCGTTTGTTGCATTCCATTGCTTTGTTTTAATAGAAGCTGATACCTTTCACACAACTACTTGCAAAGGTCCCCCTATGGCACTAGTGAGTTACCAAGGAATATTTATCCATATCATATGATTAACATATTTCGACAAGGTAGCAATGCTGTATATGCAGAGGGGTGCGTGTTAGGTTTAATCCTATCATCAATTCATCTGCAGTTTGAGATCAATCACTACTTCTCCCTCATTTCATACTTTACATATTTTGTGCTCATCATCAGTAATATTACTAACGCTACATAGATGTGGTTTTGGACTGAGTTTGCAATACATTTGGGGATACTGTATTACTTTCGTCAAAGAACTCAGTTTCCTTGGATGATAGTTCACCTCAGATCCTCTATATAAATCATTTAGATAATTTTAGCAAACTAATTTAGTAGAAAAAACTTTCTTCTTCATAGGAGCCAACTTTGTTTTATGCTTTAGACTTGGGAAAACCTCGAAATCATTCGTAGAAATTGTCTTCAGCCTAAATGTCAGCGAATTGTATGAATCAGTAACTGTAACACATTCATGAGGAGCTATCTGCTTCTCAACAGCACCTAATTTTTCTTCTAGAAAACATAAGATTAAAGTAATTTGCTTACAGAAAATGGCAAATTTTAATTATTTTCTGAAAGGTTTTTTGTCTAGGGGTGTGACACTCTCAACTGCCCACTATTGGAATTGGCCTGAAATGTTATAAAATGTTATAGCTCCCTATTGTGTGTTGGATTTTTTACAAAAAAAGCCACTGCCTGGAAAACATTATGACTATTATTTCTATATTTGGAGAGAAGAGCTTACCTGCTTACCTTAGGCACTTCTCAGGAACTACATGCTTGTGCAAAGCTGAGGGTAAATTTCATTAAACTACTTTGGCAGCTAGCATCTTCATACAAAAAGCAGCACAGTCACCAAATGTTTCAGAGCCCTGTCAGGCCTATTTTCTCCCAACCTAGTTGACCAATCATCATGCAGAATGGGCCTAGCATTAGCATGTGTGGTCAGACTCCTGCATGGTGATTGGTCAATTAGGTTGGGAGAAAATAGACCTGGCATGGTTCTCAAGCATTTGGCGGCTATGCTGCAAAAAGCAAAAAGTATCATGAATAGGACAGGTGTTATCTTTAAGCATGTCAGTAATGCCTAGCTATAAAGGCTGACATCCTATTTTATTTTATGATACCTTACAAATATCAGAATCTTTCGGTTCACAAATCATTTTCAGAAGAATCATTAAGTCATTGACCTCACCTAGCCAACTTTTGATCACACGCTCTTCTAGACTAAGGCTACAATATATTTTTTCCAAGGCCACACCCTGACATTTGCAGGTGTGTATTAGCTATAGCTATAACTTATTGCGATCCGATAAGCTGAAATCCTATCACAGATCTGTGTAGTAAAATTACCCTGGACAGACCACTGCACTGACAAACTACTCATGTCTACTTTAAAAGCACCAAGCTAAATAGACAGAATTTCAATGGGTAAAATGGATTGTGTAAAGCTAATCTTCTACTTTTCTAAGTTGCAAGAGAGAGTATGCTTTCCTCTATTCCATTCTAAACTTTCAAATAGGCAAGGAGAGCTAGCATCAATTTTATTGGGTGGGCAATATCAGCAAAGAGACCGGATTGTCCTCCTTTGCATCAAGTTTATCACAATGTGCAAGGGACTGTATCAGATGCTGAGCTATCAAAGATAAAAATTATTTGTGATTTATTTTTATCTATATTTTTGTAATGGATATCAAAGTTAGCTACAATCCTCGCCAAAATAGTTGGAACACTTCATATCTTCTCATAGAGAATTTCTCTCCTTCTCCACGCCTCCTGCGATAAAAAGTTGAATTACGCCGTTGTTCTGCTTTGACGGTACTTTTTACTACCGGTTGGTAGCTGGTAATTTCCTACGTAGAAACCAACATTGTTTATGGGAAGAGGGGGACGGGAAACGGGAAACAGAAGAGTTCTCCATTCGCACTAAAGCAGGAATTAAGTTGCTTTCCGTGATGAATTAACAGTTGGCGTTCCAACTAATTTTGTTGACGATTTTAGAAGTCATGGCTAATTTTTCTACTCAATGCAAGCAATCTAATGGGTGGCTGGCAACTTCCAGAAATCATACATCACCGTAACTTGTTTGTCAAAAATTTCTTGAAGTGGGCAACTGTTGGATATGAAAACATTGCTGGAATGCATAAATTGCACTCAGTAAAAACATTTTACTTGTTTGCGTTTACTGATCAAGTAATTTTCAAATCTTGCTCTTTGCAGATAACGAACGCTGGCAGAAATAGCTGTCATTGTAATTCTGTTTTGGGAATTCTGTTTTACTTTAACTTTTAAAAATGATGTGGCAAAAGAAAATCTGACTCAAGAGATTATATCATGCTTGCTCATCAACACTTTGCTTGTATTGTTATCCTTGGTGGCACAAAGGTGTTTTTCTCACAACAAAGTTCTATTATCTACTACGACAAAAACTGTTCTTGAGTATCAAGCAATGGTACACAAAAAATTAATAGAGGAGTTCACAATATTTATTTTTATTTTTTCTCTTTCATATTCAGCTTTACTGGTATCCTTGGTGGTTCAGGATTACCAGAAGCAACCCGCTATCAGTCTATTGTTTTCCGCTGTCAATTTCCTCTATTGTCCACAATAACGCTTTGCTTGTGCATGCATTCATATTGGACTGTTTTTCTCACTGCCCGTACTGCATTCTTCAAATTAAATTAGGTCACCGTTTGAAAAATAAATTGTATGCACCCGGCCATCATAGCAATTGTTTGACATTTGAAAATTAACTAAGCAATGATGTGTTATTAGACTAATGCTGTTGACAATGGGAGCACCAAGAAACCCATTGGTTTTATGCTATGTTACCTGCAGTTTGTAGAAAATCATTCATTTCAGTTACTTATCCTAGATTTTTCATATATGCAGCAATGGTTATGGTTGCCCTCCTTGTTCATGTTATATTACCTCTGACCCACTTATTTAAAGATGTGATCTAGCTATGGATTTTGATTTGACTCATACACCCGAATGTTGTGCAAATGATGAAAGTAAATAGCTAAAAAGACGAATTTCAATATGCTCAATTACACTTCTTTTATTGCTTGCTTTGCCAATCAGATGACCGAGCTAATACCGAGAACACTTCCTTCGTTAAGACAGGAACACTTAGTTAAATTTTATGTAAACTACAACAAAAATATCTTACTCAAAGTGATATGTTGAGAAATGAGTTTTTCCTCGCAATAAATTATTCTTGCATTTGCAATCACCAATTACGTGAAGGGTCAAATGCAATCATAGCTCTATTGCACGCACTATTTTCCATCAATAACTTTCATACAATTATTTTGTCAATGCTGCAATGTTTACATTGGCAATACTTTTTTCCATTTGAAGGTGTAATTATATATGAAAGAGCTCGAAAACAACTATATCAAACGCTTGTAACCGCTTTTCTCAAATGTGTGACCTAAGGTAAACCAGCGAATTCCATAGAACTTCATCTCTTATATTCGAGTACAATAAGATTAGGTGAATATTGACAGATTGATTAATTTCCTGTTAAAGTAAAACAACAAGACAGAAATGTCAAATTTTTGAAAGGTTTTTTCCCCAGTGAAATTCCGATGCCAATAGACATTTCGAAAACATTCTGTCCAGGTCATTTTCATCTTACCACTATCACTAATGCTATATCCTCTGACTACTGTTTTCACCCTGAACATTATGTTTCTGAAATTTCCCAAAATATGATCATCATTTTTATTATCACAGATAGCAGCATAGCTGTAAGCCCACGCCTTGGCTAGATCACAAGTTAAATTGCTGTAGGATTATACAAAGTCTTTTTTCTTGTATCCTGTAATTTTTTCAATAAATCCTAATGCTTAATCAATTAGAAAAGTTCAAGCCTCCCCTCAATCCCAACCGTATACTATTTACTCTTAGCAATTTTCCTCTCTGCTAGCGATTCCAGTTCCCTTACATGTAAACACTTATAGCCAATTAGCTAATCCCTACCTTTGCAATCAACCATATATGTGGACGATAGAGAGTAGGTAGCTTATGTCAATCTTTGCCAAATTCACACGAGTATAATTTAGTTCCCTGTACGGTCATCCTCCTTGAAAGTTTAAAATTATTGTAAATCCACCCAAGTCATAACTTTCGAGTATTCATTGCTAAATGACACAACAAGGAATCAATTGTTCTCAGTAAAATTTTTTGATGATGGTTGCAAAAAATTGAACAGTTGTTGCACCCGACATTGTATGCAGTGTAATAAGTCCAAGTGTAGTTTTTGTATAAAAAGATACTTCATTGTTTGTAGTACTTGAATAGATATGCTTAACAATGTAACAGGGATTATGCACTAATACACCTAGCAAGAAACATGGAAAAGGTTAGAACATTCTACAGTCTATATTCTGTGTCGATATAGTCCCATATAGTCCTTCTTCTCTTTGTTTTCACTATTGTCATTACAATAAGACTCCTCTTTATCAAAATTTCTTTCTCCAGTTAAGATTAATACGTATATACAATAAAGTAACTTTAGTAGAACAAATTGTTATTTGTAAAAAAATTGTAAATTATGCAATTCTCACTTCACCCTTTTCACATGATTGAATCCTATTTACATTTCCTAACAATTTAAAACAAGTAGACAGTGTTGTATTGCTTACTTCCTTTCCACTGCGTTGATTGGCCTAACTCTATTCTTGTAGAGCTCATCGTAGAATGGCATCGATCTCTCAATTGTTTGCATGACAATATTTGGCAACCTTTCTTCTTCAAATTTCTTACCAGCATCGATTTTGGATTTGTTAGGATCTTGCCGGCGAAACCCAGAGCTTTTCAATGCATTTTCATGCCAGCCAGCCCATACATCCCAGTCGGGTACTGGTCCGGGCTCCCATTCAAGGATCTTCTTATCAAACCTCACACCTATTCCTTCACAATATGCTCTCATTATCCCTTCAGGATCTTCCAGTAAATCGTCTGCATCCACAATGACGGGACTTTCCTCTTTGTTTGCAACAAGGAACCTATACAATTCAAACATTTGTCTGAAACCACTCTCTTTTGGGTCAAAGTAGTCCCAGCCGGTCAACTGCTTGTTGACAGAAGCGGCATGAAGGGATGGTATAGCTTTCTTCGGGTTGCGTATTAGAAATGTGTGCTGAAAGGTACGAATACCATCCTTGAGGAACTCTTCAAAATGGTTATCAATTGCATACGCCATATCCTTAGAAAAGACCAAATCAACTCCATCATATTCTTTAAGCAGTAATTTACCAATGGTCTGGTACTTTTGCTTTTCATCTGGGCTTTGGTGCTTGTATCTATCACTTTGCCTCTCTGGCCCGAAATAGTACGCCCATGAATATGGCTCATGAAATATCTTGCTGTTCTCTAATTCCATAATCGACCTTTCAAATGCAGTTGAAACACATCTTGGGGCTGTCCACAGAAAGACTCGCTTAGTCATGGTGATGAAAGTTTTTCTTGATCAACAGAGTGATATACCCTAAAAGACATGCATTATGTTGAATTTATTACAGTAACACGCGATTGTTTAAAGTTGTTAAGCAAATGAAAGGCAGAACTGTTAGGCCAAATTTTCATAGAATAATCTTTATTGGTATTCTGATACGATGTTACTGAGTGAAGGTTCAGATACTTGCGCATCAATCCAAAACTCAAACTGAACTGACATTGGCGTGTCTAGTTAAATATTATCAATTCTTCAATGCTTCAAATGGTAGATTTGTGAATTCAGGCCTAAATAAAAGATGAACTACTACTCATGAAGTTAAACAGCAGTATAAAAGCAGCTATAGGATCAATATTGCATTGATTTAATATTGCATTGTTTTCTTAATTTGGCACGACTTCAGAGAACTTTTTGTCCCATACCGCTATTCCTAAGATTATTTCATTGCACAGGTGGACCAGGATGCTTTTGATGCTTAGGAATTGAATTTGATCGCATTATAACTCTGAAAGAAATTCCAATTCAAATTAACATATTTTGGCATGCCGTTCTGAAGAGATAACTCTCTATAAAAGATGTATTATGTAGCAAACATATGAGTATGATTTTTCCATGTTTGTAAGGGAACACAACATGTTCCGAAAAGGCGATTTTTATACTCCAAGTCTGTTTAGAGAAGACAATAAGCTTACAGTACACTCTTGAATTATGCTTTGCATTGGTTTCCAGTGATTAGAAACTGCTGTAGAGAAAGATGAGACCATGCTAAGACAACTACCAACAGATGGTTACAGTGCAACCCATTCCTCCCTTTGTACCGCAGTGTCACAAAACAACCCCCCCCCCCTTCCTTGTAACTTCACAAATTATGATCTTCAATGGGAGAAAACTATAAACATTTGGCTGTAAAATGAGCTGTGGCAAGAAACTAGTCTGCGGAATATTACTCTATCATAGTCTGTCCTACCCTTTCGAAAGTGCTTAGCGGAATTGTAAGCAAACTGTATATTTTGAATATGAGTTATTGTCTGTTAGTTTTGAGTTATCGATAGACCTGTGATGGCGGTCGTGTTTACCATCATCGATAAATAGAAAAGCAAGGAACTGCGATTCATTTTGTCTGCTCAGAGTCTTTTTCTCAATTAGCCATACTTTATTGTTGTTGTTGGGTGAGTGGCCAAGCAGATCAGCTAGCTTCCGTTTGCTAGCTGAAGTAAAGCTTGGCTCCGTTAGGTCTGCAACTGGATGGGAGACTTTTCAGATAAATGACCAAAGCAACTCACTCCGCCATCCTTCGGAAGGGACGTTAAACTAGGGGTCCCATGCCTGGCCTGCGGCATTCACCGTAGGCCTAAATTAGCTGAACAAGCTAGATATAAAAACCTACTCGAAGTAAAGTAAACAACAGCAACAATCTTCAGCTGCCAAATTCAGACTCCCGAAAGAGAAAGCTTGTTCTTTGGGGATCTGCATTCGGTGCTCCAACATCAACATTATCGCTGAATTGAATTTTCTTAAACATGTCAAATATAAGTGAATAGCTTACTGGTACTACAGAACTTCACTATTGCTGGAAAAAGTGTGACAATTTTCTGTCATACTGACAAGTTTATCTTGTCCGACCAACGGATAACAACCGAAAGGTAAACCTATAGATATAACAAGATGCGGATACACTCAGGTGACAGGATGAGTACTGCGTCCAACGGTCAATAACTTTGCTTATTTACTTGGGCCAGAAAGTGGTCCCAGTATGATACTGTCACAAGATGCCTCACATGACTAGGAGTTTATTTCGTGCTGCTAAGTAGCACATTCTTCCTGTATTTTTTTGTTTTGATTGATTAAACTTGAATTCTGCTCAATAATGGAACGTACTTTAAACATTAGATGTATTACGTACGTAATTTGCTATGTAGCAAACATGACCAATTATTTGTTCATAGATTTTACACTAAATCGAGTTTCCATGTCTATGTGTAGCATCCAGTCGTTATTGAATTGCCTAGAACAGTACCTTTTTGGATGCAGTTTAAAGCAAAAGCTTTAACAAAGAAGTTCTCATTACATCTGGTAGATTATTCTGCAATGCGCTTCAATAAATATATAATTGATTTAAGACCTTCTTGGAAGGCATTTATTTCAATCAAAATCAAATTACCACGGAAGTGATTGCATTATTTTTTGCAACAAATACTAAATTTTTAGGGGATGAAAACTTATGGTAACAATCTAGTGTTAAAATATTTCCGTTGATTCATAGAAAAGAAGTAATATTCCTTGCTTAATTTTATCTGCAATCCTTAAGACTTTATATTTATATTTAACGATGATATTTACTCTCTGAAGCCATGTAAACGTTTCTAGTTTTTAACCAGGGCATTGTTTATATCTTATCATGATATTTAGTTGGAGGTGTAGAATATGAGAGAAAGAAATTTAGTAAGTGCACTTTCCTACCACTCACTGTAGATGTACCTTAGTAAACTGCATAACTTTACTCACGTCACTTTGTCACTCTTATCATGCAGATTTTCTTCTCAGTTTGAATACAGTGAATCTCGTCCGCACAAAGTTCACTTTTCTAATACTGTTCTCTCTTTTGATAGAGTGTTACTTATTCAGGTTGTTATGTTATTTATGTTTGCACAGCCAGCAATAGAGATACACCTTCAGTTACCCATAATTTGACAGGCGCAAAATACCTGCGTAAGAAAACTGGTATAATGACACATGCACTTGATTCATGCCAACACTGTTTTGGTCTTAGTCACCTCTATTTGATCTACATCATTCCGTCTCATTCGTATTCTTTCCTGTTCATTATTTTTCATTCTACCCTACTCGTTGGGACTTTTCCAAAATCCTATTATCTCTAATTGATCTTCTGCTAGCCCAGCCTGTACTAGCCCTATTTAGTAGATGGGACTACGATGGCCCTACCGGTTTGGGTATTCAGTCCTGTCTGAATAGCAGAGTAAATGCACATTGCGATGGCTTCCCTGAGCAAATCGATCATAAAGGATAGTGCGAGCAAGTTACTCGCCCTTGAGTAACGGCTTGAAAGCGTATCCAATGCCTTAGTGGAAGAGCACTTGACGCGCCGCTCGTTTCACTCATTTTCTCGTACTTTCAATTTTTTCAACCAGATCAAACCGCTGATGAGCTGTTTTGCTCTTCCATTAACTATCATTTTACTTTTCCAAGAAATAGAGCAGTCATTCAGTATAGTTGTTGATTTAGAACTTTTAGGCTGCATTTGCACGATGATTTTGGAATGGTTCTATATGGAACCGTTCCGTAGAGGTATGGATAGGCGTCCCGTTTACACGATGTCTTGGAACCGTTCTGTGCAGGACCGTTTCTTTCCATGCATTCACGCATGGGTGGTTCCACATTTATAGCCTACAAATGATCTCCCACTGCCTCATTTCTAAGCGTACCTGACGAGAACCGTTCTGGGTGTTTACACGAGAACTTTTTGGTACGGTTCCAAACGGGACCTACTTTCTAGGTGGACCTGTTTGAGTACGGCTAGCAGTTCTGTTTGGAACGGTTCCATCAATTCCCGTGTAAACGCAAAGCCTATCCGTACCTTTTTGGGTACGGTTCAATTTGGAACCGTTCCCGTGTAAACGCAGCCTTATTGGAAGTCCGCACCAGGGTGGTGTCATCAAATTGGCCTTTCTTGATGATGAACATCTTGCTACAGACTGGCGCTTATATTTAGACCATTACTTTTTGCATAATGGAGACAAGTAGTTGGAAAATACGTTTTTATGTGTCATATGTCAGATATTTTTATAAACCCCCCTTGAATTAGCCCTTCTCTTGAATAAGTCCCCATCTGAAGAGTTCAAAAAACGATATGCCCCTCGAACGGAGCAGATACGAAGATATAAGGTACTTATTGTATATAGTTTGATTTTGTCGAGAATCCCTCTGAAATGCAGAGATATCTTATCTATTGAAAACCAAACCAAGTAAACGAACTTTGCGATAACCTGGGGAACCGAAACTTTCAAAATTTCCTTCCTCACTGCCAACCATGATGGCGCCTCACGGAGACATTACTCAAAGCAAGTCAGGCAGTCACCGTCATGACAAATGAGGCCCGCTGCGTCATAGATCTCAGACATGCTTGATGGACAGCATGCATTGCCAGCTTGTCTTTATCAAGCTCGCTCATGTAAGTTTAATTTTCGTAAAAAGAATTACAGTCCTGTCACCAAAGTGTCCGGATAATTTCGCAATTGTTTGATAACTACGGTGTGAGAAAAATTTGCTTGCGAATTTCAAAGACAATTTTTATAAGAACCTCTGTTTGAATGTTTCTAAATCTCTCTGGAATCCTTTGGACTTTTCAACCTTGACATTCGTCAAAAAATTTTATTTTATCACTATGTATGTAGTCACCTCAAAAGTTGTTTATCAGGATATTAATGATCAACATGACAGAACTGGCAAACGAACAGAGGCTGGAAATAGTACTCTATCGTAATAGCGGAAAGGCTATCGTGAAATCTCAAAAACAATTGAATCCTCAAAGCCTGCTGCTTTGAACAGCTGCAAAACTTTGAGAAACAAGAAGCATAAAAAGTTCACAGTTTTGAGGAATACCCAGAACTCTCACGACTGCTACAATAGTCGCCAAAAATCCTTGGGACACTTAGAAGAAACAGATAAAAAACCGTTTTCCTCTACATATTGTCATATTTGCTACAAACATGCACCCCCCTTCCCCCTAGAACAATGTTGATTCGTTTGTGGTACATTTGAAGTTGGCGTGCACGCGAAATTTTCCCATTATCGCAGGTACTTCTCCAGAAAACCAACATTGTTTCAGAGGGAGAGGGGAATGAAAGTTTGTTGCAGACTGCAAAAAGTGCAAAGTGTCCCAGGACTTTTGGCGAGTATTGTAGGTGGCTGAGAGTTCCGGAATAACTGAGTAGCATTAATTTGAGATCGATTAGCTTACGTAATATTTGCAGCGCAAAAGTTTCTTATTTTGGCAAATTATGATAACAGATGAAAAGTGCAGTACTTTTGCAACACTTTATTACTCTTTACGCATTATTACTGGTTCCTCAAAAAGATTATTTTGATCATTTAATGGTTCTACAAATCAGCAGTCATTCTGAGAACTTACCAACTATATCATATTTTCCTTCCTCTTCCTTCTATGTATATATATATATATATATATATATATATATATATATATATATATATATATATATATATATATATATATATATATATATATATATATATATATATATATATATATATATATATATATATATATATATATATATATATATATATATATATATATATATATATATATATAGACGCATCTACAGACCATTTACCCACATGGATTAAACATTAGATTCGCTGGTTTTAAATAAAAATTAAATTGGTTTTGTTACATCTTTGTTCATGACACCTAATCGTTTCTTTCCGTAGCAAACCACCATCTTAAACAGAACGTCTGATTGAAATTCGCTTTGACGTAGTATCAATTAAACTCTATGCTATAAAAGCAAATGTAACACATCATTCATCATTCTCCTGAAGAAGGCTCGATTTGCCGAAACTCGTCGAGAAAATAAACAAAATCCAATTCGTCTCTCTCGTTTTTTTCTTCTATATATATATATATCTATATATAAATATATATACATATATAAATATATAAATATATATATATATATATAAATATATATATATATAAATATATATATATATATATATATATTTATATATATATATATATATATATATATATATATATATATATATTTACTTCTCATTTATATATATATATATATATATATATATATATATATATATATATATATATATATATATATATATATATATATATATATATATATATATATATATATTTGTGCATGAGCTATTGTTATGGATGTCACTCGCAATTTACTTGACTCCTAGACCGATCAAAATTCTACTTACCTTCATTACTTTGTGCATCCAAAAGCTATCTATATATGTATGTCTATATAGATCGTGAAGACATTCCGACACTAATATCAGTTATTTTTAACGGGTAAGACAAACTATGTTATGCTGAAGAACTACACAATACTTGAGAATGCTTCCCTTGAATTTCAATAGAGAAATGAAGGGTAAGCTTCATTAAGCACTTGTTCAATTCCTGATAATTTGATATGTTATTTGTAGCGCTGACTAGACTTTTTTAATGTTGTAGGGAGCGACCATTTGAACAGTACCCAAGTCGACATTGCCCAATGAAATGAAAAGACTTAATCGTTGCATATGCTTTGCAAAGAGGTAATACTTCTATATAGATATCTGAAAGGACTTTCTCGTAATGCATTTGAGAAAAGAAGCTAATCAATGCGGCTGGAAGTCAACTAGTGCGATATTCACTTGTAACTACTGCAGTGATGTTATGGCTTAGACTTTGAAAATTTCTCTTCATCTCATTTCTTTCTTCTTCTAAAACTTCCCTTCTTAATACAACTAGTGAATAATTCTTAGCATTCTTTAAAGCAAGAAAGCACACTGAAAGTACAAAAGGAAGAGATTAAGAATTTGCCAAAATTAACAATAAGCATTTGCTTGTGTAATTTAAAAGTTAAAGGTAATTTGTTGATCAATGACAAGCAAGTAATCATTTTTATATCTGTATGTACAGGCAACATATTCAACATACTGTATAAATAAATGTGATGCGGGCCTACTTGTTCTCTCCGACGAATCTTTATTTTCAAGTTCAACTTTCGATTATCTTTCTTGCGCTGAGATGTTTTATGCACGATTGAGGAATACTGATGGCAGTCAAATGTCCTCAGACCTATTTATAAGCATTTACACCCACGCTATATGAGATTAAATCTGTTGCTTAGAAAATAAAATAATCGTACTTATAAACAGCAAAGCTGTTAACAGATGTGCCATCCTGCGAAATCTTTCATAATTCATGCAGTTTTCCTTTTCTTACTTCTCATGATCAGCTATTGACGGGAGTGCAAGCCAATCTGTTCAAAATATTAATTAGGAAATCTTCAACTTATGAGCTTTTAGCATTTCAAATGAATGAGCTCGAGGCAAGTACATGGCAGGTGCTATTCGCCGTTTGAAGTCCACAACAGCTTTACATAAGACCGTTTCAGAACTGTTTAAAATTAGAACATTTATGAATAGGAGATCTCTTCTAGAAGCAAAATGCATTGGAAAGAGAGGTTTTCATAAAGTACGATTGGGCAGAAATGTATTGAGAAATTAGAGTATTGTCGATATTAGAAAGTGCTTTTGCCTAGTTCAAAGCTTCTTCTTCTGATCAAAGTCATTAATATGAACCAAGGTATTTTTTAAAGAAATTTTGATTGCATTGGAAAATTTGCAAAGGGGCTTAAAATGGTAAAAGCTTTGCAAAAGCCTGGATCACCATCTATATTACACACTTTTTATGAGAATATAGTCCATAAGAATATTAAGACTCAAAATCGCCGAACTTTAAGAATAACTTAAAAGGATAATCTGTTGGTGCTACAGAACGCCATTATAGCTTGAAAAAGCGGGAATATTCTTTAAGCATTCTGAAATGCGTTTTTTCGTTCGGGATCTGGGGTCGTCATTTTAAGCAAAAATGATTACATTCATTCCCCGAGGACACTTACAATGAAATGATGCTAATTGCTACGCAAGGAGTGGAATTTAGTTTAAACATCCAGATGTATAAGCAATAAGACCGAGAGGCAATGGGCAGCATTTTGGGACCGACTTTAGCAAACATTTTCATTGGCTTTCATGAATGTAGACTTTTCGATAGCACCGTAAATTAAAGCCAGGTGTCTACTTTCGATATGTCGACGATACTTTTATCATCTTTGGTTCTGAGCTGCAATGTGATCATTTAAACCTCAACCTGCTATATCCAGTTTTAAAATTTACAGTAGAGAAGGTGTAAACCAACTCCTTGAATTTTCTAAATGTCTCAGTGGAGAAAGAGAGCAGTGGATTTCTTACCAGCATTTACAGGAAGTCAACGTTTATTGGTCAATACATCCGTTGGAATTCATTTCGTCCTAACGCAAGAACAATTTGCCTTATCAAAACTTTGCTTCACGGGGCACTAATGACTTGCTCTAAACTAAATTAGATTCTGAGCTAGATACAATAAAACAACTGCTTATTGACAATGGATATCCAGAAGATGTCATTATTTCTTGCATTAAGGAAGAACTAAATAACATTTTTCATAAGAAAAACAGTTTGGTCCTGAAAGGTGTTCGATTTACCTAAAATTGTCCTGGATTGGAAATGTTTCATAAAAATTTGACAACTAACTTAATAAAGCTACTACCTTTTGTTCCTATGTCGTGAAGTCTAGTGTAGTTTACAATACTAGGGTCATGCTACCATCTGCTAAAAGGTATAGCGTCCCTACCACTCATAAAAGTTGTGTAGTTTACTAATTTTCGTACCGATGTGAAACTCGACACGTAGGACGCACTACGCAGAGACTAGCAGACAGAATAAAGCAACATCTTCCCACGAGTACCAGAAAGAAGAGCAATACAATGAAAGAACAGCCATCTCGCATATGCAAAAACAATAATCCTTAAAGGAATTATGATTTGGCCATAGGACAGCATCTTGTTAAAAATCCAGAATGCGCCGAATCATATACAGACGATAATTTTCGGATCATTTGGCAAGCAACATCGTCCTTTCATTTAAGTACTTCGGAATCAGTTTATATTAAGATTCAAAATCCAATCATGTGTAAACAAAAAGAGTTCATTTTCTCATTTGGACTCTTCAATTAAACAATGGTGAATAGGTGCTAATTGGCCACTCTTAGGGCCAACTAGACGTATTATTCATCACACCACGTGCGTTCGCATCTGGCTTATATTTTGGTTTACCTTTTGGTCGTTATTCGACGTTTCATACTCTAGCGAATCTTGGGCGTGAAAAATCTTTTTCAGCACACTTAAAGAACGTTTTTTCGAGCGATAGGGAAATATTTTAAGAATAATGCAAGGCTCAAGCTTTATGAATACTTAGATTGTTTATTAATTTGAATTTTCTTAGAATTAAAAATTTGTGACCTCATAAAGTTTAACTTGTCAATGCATCAAACCACTTACAAATTACTTCTTTCTTGAATATTTAGATAAATCAATGACATCTTCAAGGAAAGAAGAGTTTTGATATTTTCTTTAAATCTTTCTCACTGACTTCTTTTGGGAGTTAATTGATTTATTCAGTTGTTACCTTTGAGCGGTTTTTGAAGATATGAAAATTACACTAACATTTCGAAATCACTTTTGTCCTTCAATTTAAATAAGAACTTTGGGGCGTTGCGTAAAGGGTGAATGACCCCTTATATGTGTAGGCCGCAGGGTTGATATGGCATAGCATACTCCCTGCGGTATCGTTTATGTACTTTGTGTTTTTTATTTCTTGTACTGTAAGATTTAGACGTATATATAAAAAAAAAATATAAGAACTTGGACGCATAGTGGAATCCCAAGGTTAAGGTTTCATTCCTATATAGCCGCAACTGCCGTACGACTACCTGCGTTGACATTCTACCTTCTGCCATCTGCCACAATCCCTGTATCATAACCACTGGTAGCTATGCCGGTAGCTAAGGGCCTGTTTCTTGAGAAATCTTATAATCTTTCGAGATTGTTTTTGTATAAACACTTCTATTTGTGAATACAGTTCAAGTTTGATTGGTTCATCACAGCCATGTGATTGCAAAGAACAAAATTGCATGGCAAGCTGCCGTGGTTTTCTGATGTACCGGGACACCAACGTAACTGTCGGAAATGTAGAACTCATCCAAGTTTCTTCCGGTAGTTACGGCATTTCAAACTTCATACCATCTGTACCAGAAGAAGATGCTAGCATACGAGAATTTATGCTTGTGGTACTAGGAGGATCGTAGACGGAAGACGGCAGAGTGCTATCATAGGTTGCCTTACGATAGTTACATTTATATGGAAACCAAGCTGTTAAGCTTCAGCTAAATTTTCAATCCATACCGGGTCTGCATCCCTTTTTGAATGTCTTTATGAGGCACAAAACAATTCAGAAAAGCAAAATGATTTTTGGTAGATGCAGTCAGCGTACCAAATAGCATACACATTTGAGAATATGAATTTTTTTCTAATATGATGAACGAACATGTCGATATGTACGTCGATATTTATGATCAGATGCGAAGCGACCTCCTTGACCAGCTTTGGAGAATCCCTGGACTTGAGCTTGGAAATCTAAGCTCCGGTGCCCTTTGTGAACTTCTCCTTTTTGGAAATCCGCGTTTTAACGATATAGCTAATAAATTAATCCTGGAGGCAACAATATCATTTATCTTGTCGACTAGAAGGGTGGTGTGAGCACATACAACTGCAGCGCATTATCTAGTTTTAATTTTTCTATCGTCGTTGGGTTTGTTTAGAATAGTAAATAGCTCATCTCACATCAAATGTCTAGTATTATTGGACATCTTCAAATGTTCAATATATATTCTTAAATTGTTTTTCCTGGACATCTAGCATGTCATTTTATCAAATAATTGTTAATCATGGGACATCTTATGTGAGATGACCTTTTCTTATTTTGATGTAAATATGCTAAATAGTAAGCACCATATGCAGTTGGGACCAGATGACTCAGAGTCCTTTCCGGCTGTATGTGGTGCAAACAAAGTATGATATTGTATTTTTATTTTATTTTAATATTTCAAGTGATAAAAGAAAAATATGTACGTTCTTGTCTATGAATGACATGTCCACTGGGAAGTTAAGATCATCTGCTCCTATTAGTATAGTTCGTTATTGTTGCAAGGTTCTTGAGTATACAGTAAATTTTTAGTTTCATTACAAGTAAGGGTTGCAAGGATTATGCTCAAAATGTCACTCTGCTGAATGGTTTAGTAGAAGCCCTCAGAAATTATAAAAACTCACACGAATGGTCATAAACGGGATGATAAAAACCTTTATATTAAACAGATATGTATCATTCCGTATAAGGTGAAACTTCACTGTATTGATACATTAGATGAAATGCGAAGAAATACGACTATACTTTTCAATCCACCAATCAAATTTCGTATTAAATAGTCTATCTTCAGTTGCTAAGTACAGAATGCGAGTTAAATCATAAGAAAACATATAAGAATACAGATATTTATTATATACAGATTTTTACTTGTTATAATACTCTTTTTCTACATTGCAATACATGGTATCTTTATAAAAGTAACTGAACTTGATTTGAGAAGCTATTAGGCAACTTTAGTTCTGTAAAGACATGAGCATGGGTACCTATAAAAATATTATTTAGCACTTCTCTATTTCCAGCCACTTTCAAACACAAGCAAAGCGAATCATATAGCATTCATAGAAGAAGAAACCTGCGATGACTTCATTGCCCAGATAGATATACAATTTGTACTGTAAGTATTATTTCTTTTCTTGCTTTCCCCTCTTGTTATATAATTAATGAGATTGATGTGGAAATTCAGCAACCATTAAGTAACATTTGATCAAAATTTTGGGCTAGAAAATAAGCATATTCAGATCTAATAAAAATCATAAGTTGCTTATAACAAAAAAGGTATATTCATCTCAAATTAAAATGCATTTTAGCCTATTTCGTAATTGATTCTTTAAGTGATGTTCTAAATCTTCTTATCTATAGATTAATGAGAACTTCTTCACCTTTCAAATGAGATTCCGAATGCGATAACATTCACTTCAATGGATTAAGGTAATCCTCATTCATCAATAGTTAATCGTAGCAAAAAGAGTTCTGTTTCTTTTCTGTTGGTTTATAAATGATTTATCGCTGTCATATGACTGTTTGTTATGATCACATTATCAATGTGGATTTCCTTTGATTGCAAATATTTTGATCTTCAACTGAAGCAAGAGACGTGTAGTCGATACGATTAGATGTTGTGCATTAATGCTAACATCTAATAGGGGATGAAAATTGACCTGTAATGGCGAGCTAATCAGACATTAGCTTTATGAAGATTTAAGGCCTCATGTAAGATTGCCAGCTCAGCTAAACTTCACATAAACGCTAATGTTCCGTCGCTGTATTGGGTATAGACGCAATGCGATTACTTTCACTAATTTCTTTTGCCTAATTTGCAAATGCCTTTAACTGATCGTCCTCGACCACAAATGACAAAGGGCCCTGGTTTCGAACGTGGTCTTAAAAAAGAATTTGAACTTTCCAAAAGAGTGCAGATTATAGCTTCATTACCGGTTGACATATTATGAAGTATCTTGTGTTCAGGCTATCTACTTCCCTCGATTGATATTTGCCTATAGACTTTACTAAACATATTTATGTCTGTTGACATTTGATCTTCCACCTGTTCACGTTTGTAGACATTTGTTTATAAGAAACAAGGTGAGGGCACTATTTTTAGCTCTGTCACATTCTGAACGAAAAATGACAGAATAAATTGGGACACATTTCTGTGCTGCAATATTGAGACCAAGTAGACAAGACGAATGAAAAAGAGGAAAGTTTAAAATTGCTTCGGTTAAGACCCTAGATTCACTGAAAGCTACTTACTGAAACAAAATGACGTCGATCCTTAGAATACAGTAATAGTCAGCGTATAGGAATCTGACTTTTTCAAGTTGGCCTATATGGGTTCTAAAGCTATGTAAATGATACTTAAAGCAAATTTAGGCCACCATGGTTCCTAAAATATATTCTTATATTTTCATGCCACAAACTTATATTATGTAAAGGCAACAGGATTCGGAAGAAATGAAAAGTGAAAGTGCGAGAAAATAACCACCCGAGTGGGACTCGAACTCGCGACCCCTGACTTTGTACGTCAAATGCTCTACCAATTGTGGCCCGATAGCTCGGGTCGAATCCCGCTCGGGTCGGTTATTTTCTCGCACTTTCACTTTTCAAAACTTATATTAAGTTATTTTTAAATGGTTGATGATCTTAATCCAGCAGTTTCTACCGATGCACTTCTACAGCAACACCACTGACAAAACCTAGCACAAAACTTTAGCCTAAATAGGTTTATATGTAACATGGGTTCGAAATGACAATTTTAGCAAAACGGGCTCTTACAACCCTGGTTATTATACGCGAGCTACTACTGCACTTTAAGATACTTCAGGCTACAATTAGTATTTCAGGATGAACCATATATAATGTGATGAGGTGTGCGAGAAGCAAGAATTTATTCTCGATCTTGATATTCACCACAGTCGACACTTCATGCACACGCGTATTTCTCAAAAAAGCGATAGAGGAAAGCCATTGTGTGCTTTGCTGCATTGTTGCAGTTGGTTTTCTGTTCGTGATTTAGCACTCTTCACGCGACTCTCAATTAACCGATTAATAATATTGATTCAGTTGGTCTATCGACAAGAATCTACGAAAAGTACAACATGGTCTTCTTTCTCCACAAGCAAGATAGTGATTGATAAACACGCGATTTCCTTGTCCGCATTTGCTGATTTTTGTCTTTTTCTCGATGACTTTAGAGTCTACAGACAAAATCCCACAATATGAGCCAAGCAGTAGTCTCCAAGACAATTCAAAAGCAAGGACACTTACGGTAAAGGTGTTTTCCTGCAAATGTGTGGAAGATTAGCATATGTGACAAATATGACGACGACAGAAATGATACAGGTGCTATTTACGACGTAATGCTATCATCTTTAACTATCATCACCATATTAAAATCGCAAATATATTTACAAACAGATGCTATATATAAATGCAATATTGCATATGTTCTTCTCTGTTGCATACTTTGAATACTATGTCAACCCTGCAATATCTTGAAGAAGTACTCAACCTGAAATATGAAAAGAGCATAAAGAAATTTAATAGAAGGTTAAGATGTAGGGAATCAGTAGGGAAGTTTATGATGGGTGAAGTTCACAGTGAATGAAAAAGTTTATAGACACT
This sequence comes from Mastigias papua, assembly GCA_964019165.1. Classification (NCBI taxonomy): domain Eukaryota; kingdom Metazoa; phylum Cnidaria; class Scyphozoa; order Rhizostomeae; family Mastigiidae; genus Mastigias; species Mastigias papua. Next base: position 5,090,815 of record OZ025270.1, on the reverse strand, counting down.
AAGTAATTCTATAATTAGTAAATAAGGAAATAGTGACCGACTGTGTGGGGGAGTGTATGGTGAGTAAAGAAATTTACCGTGAGTCAATCAAATTAAAGTAAATGAAGAAGTCTATAACGAGTGAAAAGGGTCGAAATGAATAAAGAAGCCTATACTGAGGTAATTAACTTGAAGTAAGGGAAGAATTGTATAATAAGTGAAGAAGTTTAAAGTGAGTGAAGAAGTTTATAAAGAATGAAGATGTGTTTAGCAAATGAAGGAGCTCATATTGAGTGAAGGAGTGTAAAAGTGAGAGCGAAGTAATAATGAAGATGTGTTTAGCGAGTGAAGAAGTCTATAATGAGTGAAAAAGTTTAAAAGTGAGTGAAGAAGTTCATAATGAATGAAGATGTGTTTAGTGAGTGACGAATGTCATAATGAGTGAAGAATTTTAAAAGTGAATGACGAAGTTCATAATGAATGAAGATGTGTTTAATGAGTGAAGAATTTCGTAATGAGTGAAGAAGTTTACAAGTGAATGAAGAAGTTCCAAATAAATGAAGAATGAGTTTAGCGAGTGAACAAGCTATTTAACAGTTGAATAAATATATAAATAATTCGCCTAGTTCTAAGTGAGTTTACAAAACACTAGTCTCACCCATTTCATATACACCAAACACAGACTAAACTAGGTATACTGAAAAACACAACCCATCTATGATCATACCTGTAACCTAGAGAACGAATCAGCAGGAGAGTTCAGTACACTATCTCCTGTATGCATACTTGAAGTGCTTTGATAGATAAATTTTTTCTGTAGCTGTTAATACATAGGAGAGCTCAAAAGCAGCCTACTTATCATCTCAATTTAATATAAATTCGAATCCTGTTAATAAACCGAAAGCAGTTGCTTTATGGTCTATAGTATCCAAAATTGAAATTAGGTACAATTCTGCTGGCATATCGTAAAAGCCCATCTGTTAGACCTAATGAAACATACTGTTGCCAGAGTGCTCGTATAACGGGAAACTATCAATCGGAAAAGTATATGAAGTGGGAGAGTTTCTCATCTTCACAAAATATCCGATACCAGATAACATTGTTTAGAATATGTGTCTTAACAACTATTTTCCATCACATGATGATACAAAGCTAAGTGTTTTCCTACAGCACGAAAAAGCGGCAAAATTTTCTGGACATACTAAAAGCTTCTTTCGTCCGAAACTCGTCAGAGTATAAAACGTCGGATAACGACCAAAAGGTGAACCAATATATATATAGCCAGATGCGGATTCACGTGATATGATGGACAATGCGTCTATTTGGCCCAAAGGTTGGCCATTGGTGAGAAAATAAATTCTTTACATTTACACAAGACTGGGTTTTGAGTCTTAATGAAAGCTAATTCCAAAACACATAAATGAAAGGACGATCTTGCTTGCCTAATGATCAGATGCTTTTTCGTGCTGTAGTGAAGTTCTGTAGTACCAACAAACTGCTAAGTGTGTTCCTATGTAGCGGGAAGAAACAAAGGGTCAAGTGCACAGTCTATTGCAATTAAATGAAAAAGACAGACCTCATAAAGCAGTTCAAATAAAGGCCTTGGTCATCGGTAATGAAGGGCAAACAAATAATTAAGTCCTCTAATCACTGAATGTTTTAGGATCTGTGAATGCTCTAAATAAATAGCACTTTAAAAACCAGAGGCATGCAAAGTTTACAGTGTGCTGGTATGACTGGATGCTTCTAATTTGCATATAATTCCTTTCCGGTTCGTACGCAAGCTACCGGCTTCCTGTTTTCTTGCAAATAGCTATATACTATGAATGGGATATTGTATCTCAGAAAGATCAAAATTCTTAATGTTTCGCTTACCTCTAGAGGCCCATCGTCTGGCAGATCAGTACAATGAATGGCATTTTTAATTTTGTCCATGCCAAAACGAGCACGCAGCGTTTTTGGTCGTAAATGTCTGGCAATCTCCTGCAAAGTTGAAGCAAAACATTACAAAATTGTACATCCGAGAGAACATAGTGAGTACCTGGTACACATTAGACACTTACATAAGTGACGTTTGAGTGCTGTGAAGTATACCATTCAGCAAAGACCATCAAAGCGACCTGAGAAGGGATATTTAACACATCTATGTACTTCTGTATGCTACGAAAAGCATTTTTCTCCGTTCTCCACTATCATCACCTACCAAGTAAAGTAATATCATGCGAATAAATGACACCAGTCATGAATACGGACCTTTTTGAAGGAGGAGCTTTGGTTCAGGGAAAAATTGGTATAGAGAAAATACAACTTGTTGGCTACCAGATGGCTTTGTCAACCATTATGACAAGAGAAATACTTTTAAGACCTGAGAAGAGCACGTTAATTCCAAATAAACAGTAAAAAGACGGTTGGACGATAAAGTAAGGTTCAAATATGACAATGTGGATAAAGCCGTGAAGGTTTGCCATCAATAGTCAGAATTTGATACTGTTTATCTAAAGAACGTATATTTCCTCTCTTTAAGAGAATTTGCCTCATTCGAGCTTTGCACATTCTTAACGAAGTCCTACAACAGAACTAAGACACAACCTTGTGAAAGATATACCTATGTAATAGGCATAAAGACTGTAAGTATACTGAGGCTCAAATATATCCGCGAATTAAGCACACGGTAAACAGGCATATACAGAATTAAGATCGTGCAAATACATTAAGCATAATCCTTGAGTCCCAGACACCGTAATCAGGAAGCATGAATACATAAGAGCTAGAAGGAAAAGATTTAGTTCAAGAGATGAAAACATATTCCGCTGTACACTGAACTTCACCTATACTTACGTTTGAAAAGTCTCTTCAAATCAACATATCTTTCAGATTCAGATAACGCACAGAGCGAAGATAAGTTAAGTATTGCTGGACAAAAAGCAATGCCGGTAGACTTTGAATATAACAATTAATAAAAACAAGCATAGTAAAAGAGTATTTTGAGTGTCTAAAGTTGAGCATTATGTCTAAAATTGAGCAAGTTGAGAACTGAAGCTGAGGCCAAACAACCATTGAAATTCCCATTGAAAAAGTAACAATGACTTTATTCCCAGAGTTTATACGAAAGATCTAACACGTTAGAAACTCATCAAAGTAACAAAGATTTCATATACTGAAATTTCATTATCAGAAGAGAAGCAATTATTAACATCAATGTATGTGTATGAGATGCGAAACAACTTTCTATAAATTTCTGCCACATAAATTCTTTTGGAGCTGCCAATGTGTCACCTTGTCAAAACGATAAGTAAAATTTTGGCTTTTAACTTGATATGCACCTCTCAGTGCTATACATAACTTTCTGAAAAGTTACCCGACTAATATTTACTCAATAAAAGCATGCAGGTGCAATCAAGATGAAGTTTCTATCTTTTAAACAAATTTTAGAACAATCAACTGTGAAATTACAATAATATTTACCTTCACACACTAGGGTGTAAAGCCTCATTAACATTGAATTTCTTCGATTGAAGCAGCTGTTTTACGGGTAATTAGCTATATTTTAAGATGCTACGACTGTGCTAATCTCCTAAGAGTGGAGTGACTAAGAATTAAGCATTTAAAATTAGTCATCAAACCACATTCATATATCCAGAGATATGAGTAAATTCAAAGTAGTCTTAACGAAAAGGCCTCAACATGAACCACCACAAAATGACACCTTTGCAGACAGAACTGCATACGAAATCCTAACAAGTACAGCATCATTTATACACAACATCCTTGAAATTTTTAAATGTCAATAAATAAACGGATGATAAGCTTCAGTATCATGAGAAATATGCAAGATGTCATCTAAAATGGCTTATGATTATTCTCAAATGAGCAATATTCGTACCAACGAGCATTAATGATGACATATCGCGATAAAATAATATCTAAGATGGAGCTAAACAATAAAGATTTTGAAATAAAAATAAGCAATTTGATTACATCAAATTCTGAAAGATAACCCCTATATTATAAAGACATTAATCAACTACACAATACCAATTCAGTTTCAACTTTACCTTCACTTCAATTCAATTCAAATTCTACTATTAAATATAACACAAACTCAATTAGAAATAATTACTAAAATTTAAAAATGAAAGGTGAAAATAACAACGTAAAACGGAACTTCCGCTACCAGAGAAAGGTGAAAAATAGTAAAGCAATCGATGAACATAGCTTACAGGATCAGCTGGCCCAACAAATTCTCTAAATGCCTGTGGCTCATTAGGGTAACAAATCTCTAAGGCAATACAAGAGCCACTACACATCTCGTCGACCATCGCCTAGAAAACACCAGAAAGTTGAAGAAGAACAATTTATCACTAAACAATTACTCTTTTAATTTTCTAATAAATCAAGAAGGAAATAATAAATTGACTTGAAGCTCTTAAAAATCGCTGAGAATCCCGAAAAAAGTACGCTAAAGTACGCTGATTGCATTTTATACTCAGGTTCCAGGATTTTAAATTCCTACAAACTTCAACTTAATGCACATGAAAGCCCTGAAATAGTAATACAATAATAATATTTACTATTTTAACATGACTTTCATGTGCAATATTGAATATGAAAATCCAAAATAAGATACATCCTGCTGTTTAGGCTTACTGTTAAGGAGTTGAAAAGGACCACGCTTAATTTTAGAATTAAAACACTTACACTGTATTCACTGACAACACCTTTGTATACCTCCAGGAATTCCTCGGTATTTGCTTTCTCCAGGTGAAACATCTGCATCGCTGTTATTTTGAATTCAGAATTCATAATTGAAGTAATAATTTTTCCAGCGAGCTGCTCTGCCACTGCATGAGGTTTAATAACACAAAGAGTGCTACTGTCAAACACTGCAGTATTTTGCCGCTTCTTTGGGCCAAAGAAAAACTGCGCCTCCTAGAATCGAAACAAAGAAACATAGAAACTATCTAGTAATCGGCTTATATTAATGTATGCAAACCACGATAGAATATAAAACAGACAAGCACACATACAAACGCGTACACAAACACAAACACAAACAAACAAACACTCATGCGTACATACACATACAAACAAAAAGCTATCCAAATATACAAGAGAAAGTAGAAGATATTTATCATATTAATGGGCACTGTTCTAAGCTATCCCGTAATTTATACCTACATACCAGACAGCCCAATTGCTGAAAATTGCTAAAAGTACTAATACCAAGTGAAAACGGACCTGAGATTTATGAAGAATCGGTGTAAAGAGATCTGTAGGGACCTTCCCATATGTTCCCCAAGAACAGTCTGGAGAGCACAACAGGCCAGGCTTAATAGTAAAAAAGAGAATCTTTTATCATTGACAACAGTGTGCCACTATATTGAAATATCCCAGCCAAGGAGAAAGAGAAATTGAATTCATACATGCCACTGTTGAAAGAACTGAAGTATTTGTAGCCTTATTAAAGATTTCAAATACTACCACTTATCATAGAAGCAATTCGGGTTATTCATAATAACTTGACAAATCACTTGGTGACCATTGGAACAAAAAGAGAGAGTATCTATCATCATAAAACATAGTGCAAAGGGTCATAATGGGGACTCTAAAAGTCTGCAAGATTTCTGGTAGTATTTTAAAGGAAACAAATAAATGGACACCACAGTTATTCTTCCCTGAAGGGAGCCAGATTGTCTTATTAGTGGGTGTCCTCCCCTCGATTAGTTTATCTATTGAGAGGAACCCTCCTTAAAAAAATTCCCTGCATACAAATTTATTAAAAATAGTATCTATGTGTTTAAATTTGAGTTATTTTTAGATTTTCTATAAGCATTCATTTGTTTTACTTTTAATTCTAATTTTTTTGCATGTAGTGGAATTTAAAATGAGAACTGAACTGAACTCATACTAAAAATACAATTGTTAAGTATCAAGATTTAAATTTAGAGCATCACGCAAACACATAAGGATCTTCAATAGAAAACATTTTATCAAATAATAGAATTACCCGTTCGGCGGAAGCATTTGAATCTGAGCCATGGCAAGCATTTCTTGTTCCATCTAAAAGTACAAAACTGATTCATACTATAAACAGAAAAACCTTCAATGTATGCGATATCTATCAACCTAAAACACAAACCAAGATATACTGCAACGTCATCGCATTCGATGATACGTGACTGCACGCTGTAGATAATTGAATTCCTGCCAGTATTTCATCAAATCAATGGTCTGTTGCCTGAATATGCCTCAACATTGTGACAGCTAATGACAACAATCATAACAGGATTGCGATAATCTAGAAGCAGCCTACGACTATTTCAAAAATAGCAGATCACCGATCCTTCCAAAAGAAAACTACACTAGTGACTATGTAGGCATTACAAAGGGCAACCATTGCATCAAAGCAAAACCTTCAGGTACAGAAAACTAACTCTAAAGAGTCCAAAATCAAATAGACAATAACTGATGCGCTAACCTGATCCATACATGGCTCTGATTGAGCCTGGTGCCTCTTCCTTGGCCTTTAACGTATTTGTAGGACCTTATAAAAAACAAAGGAATAACTTAAGTTGGTTCAGCTGCTGGTGAAAGTGGAGCGAAGAGGTATGAAGTCTGTTATAACTATTCGACCACCTCACTAAACACAAGAATGAAGAGAAGAGGATGCTGAGGGATAGCAAAGCAAAATTAGTAGAGATATTGCAAAAAGCCAAATGAAACTCTGGACAACAAATTTACAAGTCATTAATTCATCCCATTCAATCTAACGGGAGAAAAAGTAACATACTTGGATAGCTTATTGTATGCCTCTAACAAATCATATGAAAATTCTTCTATCTAGAATAACTAATGCCAAAGGTTGTATTTGACAGACTAAGTTAGAGAGGTACTTCTGTAAATCACAGAACAGATATCCCAGCTCATACATAAGACAGTTTGCATGATAGCTTGACTCTCAACGACTCCTATCAATCTCAACGTCCCTGTGTACTGCAGAAACACAGAGGCAATGAGATTGATCGGAGTCTTTGAGAGTCAGGCTATCATGCAAACTGTCTTATCTATGAACTGGGATATCTGTTATGTGATTTATGAAAGTACCTCTCTGACTTAGTCTGTCAAATACAGATGAAACCGTGACATATCTTAGAGAATGAAGACTAAATCATACAGTAGTTAGCCAAAATAATGAGATCCAAACCAACCCAATAAAGATCTCCACTTCCTAACAGCATCATGCGCCATTAATTCCAGTGCAACGATTGGGCCACTCGTCATAAACTCTATAAGTCCTCTATGAAATCAATGAATGCAGCACTCAGTGGTCAAATATCATGAAAAAGTACAATACCAAACACTGAATGAAAAGTGGAAAATAATGACTATACCAAACAGTCATCATTCATTATATGCAATAAATTTAGGTGGTTCAGACTACCAACTATGTAATTAGCTCTATAATGAGCCCAATGGAAAGGAATCTTGTGCACTGTACATCAAGATATTTGAAAACAATGACTTTGAACTTTTGGTGGACATTGGAGGGACTTTGGAAGGCAAGATCAATGCAAAATATATTCATGCACACACCCAGCTGAACATTGCTTTTCATAAGTAACTCTACCTTCAGAAACCACTATCACACTGGTGCAGTTCAAGAAATGCAGGCCCTTCAATGAGATGCATGCAATCACGCACAAACATACAGGCACATGCCAGCTCAGTCCACCTGCTCAATTTGTTGCTCGCGCCAGCTTTATGAAAAATATACATCCAAGTACTAAGGAAAGCTCCAACAATTGAATGTTTAGTTCATAAAAATGATCCCGTGCGTGCGATCGGTATTGCACATCTAATCTACTCATTGAACGGCCTGGATATGGGCAAAAACTAACCTGAATGAATTGAACTGATGCAAATGATGATATTATTAACTGACATTGACAAGTACATATAATGAAATCTACAAATAGCTAAGGGAGGGTAAAACAAGAAAAAGATCATAGAAACTACAAGATCATGTGATGCTGTGCAATTGTCTCTATAAGTCATGGTAGTATAACATGACAGTTGCCAAGATGCCAATGACTTGTCATGTAACTGAATAGATGAATGAGAGGATATACTTAAGATACAGGAGATCCAAGCTATATCACTGGTATTGCTGTATTTCTGTATTGTCCAACATCAGCAGTATTGCTGTCTGACCCTGGCCTGCTTCAACAAAGCTACATGATTATTCTAAGTGTAATGGCTTTCAATGTATATTCAGGCTTTCCTCTCCATGGAAATCATACATTAAAAGAGATACAATGGCAACAGAAGAATATTCAAATGTACATAGATAAATTATTAATTGAACAGAAATGCTCACTCAAAAAATGGTTTTCCTTCATGTTCTGCATAAAATTCCATTGCCTCTTTCCTAATGAAAATGAAAATTTGACTTTAAAAAGAAATAGATATACTCATCAGAATAACAGATATTTCTACCTCATTTTCTCCTTATAAGAGGCAAATTTTCCTAACATTTTACTGGCTTTCTTCATGGTAGGTCCTATGCACAGTAACACTACAACATAATGTACACATTGACTCCTCTGCACAGCAAGCTGTTATTCAATAGAAAAATATTATGATACCCAGAGCACCGATTGCTAAAGGGTTGTCAATACACTGTAAAATAAGTACATAGTCCACAATCCAGTAAGGGTTGCAAAGCACTCTTCTCAAAATTTGAATTACCACTACTTGTGAACTGCATGATAGAATCAAAAAAGAATAAAGAGATCAAGCAACTCTAAGAAACACATAAAAAAGCTGAAGATTCAGTAGCATTTGGATTGTATATTTGGCAAAACCAATGGTATCCAAAAATGCACCCTTCTCTGACATGCAGGGTAGAATTATCATTCAAATGATAGATCCAGTGATCAAAAACTAAAGAGGTGAGTCTAAAGCTATCATTGACAGGTGGGCCTCTCTAGTACCCAAAAGAAGATTGCAACCCAATAAATTTGATGTGAATAAGTAAGGAATACCTTGATAATTGATTCATCTGCAATTGGCATATAACAAACTCTTCACTTTGAATAATGTTAATTATTTCCCCTAAAAAAAATAGAACAGTGACCACCAATAGTATAATTGAGTCCCAAATAAAATGAAAAGGCACACTGTCCACAAGAGCAAACTGAAATACTAATGTTTGGAACATACAGAGCACCTGACCTTTAAATGCATTGTCCAATGTGACTCAGTCAATTGACTGACATGTGCTTAGAGAGTCTCTAAAGTTGGATAAGTTGCGCAGAACACTGAAACAAATGTTGCTACTATGGCTTGTAAGGAAACATAAGTGGTGATCAGATGCTCTCTGATTCAAAGCATCATGAATACATTTAAGGTACTAAAACAACTCCATACAACCTGATGACAAACATATGCAGAATATGCATATGAAAAACAATTATAACCATTTAAATGACCAACTAGCAATAGATGTTAGATTCCATCATAGTATAGCACTCATATTTATATATGGACAATACCAATTTTGGGAACTGCATCTGGCTTGATAAGGGCAAGGGTCCTGTAACAAACAAGAAACAAGAACTACAAGGCAAGAAAAATGCTAATATTTTTCTTATTAGGAAACAGGTTGCTAGAAAAATAGAAACTTGATCTTAATGTCATAAAATGCATATGTGCTAATCTTCAGTGTAGGAATTCATATGATAGGAGAAATTCTGTACCCAACTGGTCACTTGGCTGGTAGATATTGATTAGGTAGATAGCAATAAAGTTCAAGAATATACTTTGAGTGCTCTGTTGCTAGCTTCTTCTTTGTATATTGATCACCAAAGTCAACAAGGGAGAGCTAAAGAAAAAGTGAGTAAAACTTTAAAATGTATATTCATCAACATAGTCAACAAGGGAGAGCTAAAGAAAATGTGAGTAAAACTTTAAAATGTATATTCATCAACATAGTCAACAAGGGAGAGCTAAAGAAAAAGTGAGTAAAACTTTAAAATGTATATTGATCACCATAGTTAACAAGGGAAAGCTAAAGAAAATGTGAGTAAAACTTTAAAATATATATTCATCAACATAGTCAACAAGGGAGAGCTAAAGAAAATGTGAGTAAAACTTTAAAATGTATATTCATCAACATAGTCAACAAGGGAGAGCTAAAGAAAATGTGAGTAAAACTTTAAAATGTATATTGATCACCATAGTTAACAAGGGAAAGCTAAAGAAAATGTGAGTAAAACTTTAAAATATATATTGATCAACATAGTCAACAAGGGAGAGCTAAAGAAAATGTGAGTAAAACTTTAAAATGTATATTCATCAACATAGTCAACAAGGGAGAGCTAAAGAAAATGTGAGTAAAACTTTAAAATGTATATTCATCAACATAGTCAACAAGGGAGAGCTAAAGAAAAAGTGAGTAAAACTTTAAAATGTATATTGATCACCATAGCTAACAAGGGAAAGCTAAAGAAAATGTGAGTAAAACTTTAAAATATATATTCATCAACATAGCCAACAAGGGAGAGCTAAAGAAAATGTGAGTAAAACTTTAAAATGTATATTCATCAACATAGTCAACAAGGGAGAGCTAAAGAAAATGTGAGTAAAACTTTAAAATATATATTCATCAACATAGTCAACAAGGGAGAGCTAAAGAAAATGTGAGTAAAACTTTAAAATGTATATTCATCAACATAGTCAACAAGGGAGAGCTAAAGAAAATGTGAGTAAAACTTTAAAATGTATATTGATCACCATAGTTAACAAGGGAAAGCTAAAGAAAATGTGAGTAAAACTTTAAAATATATATTGATCAACATAGTCAACAAGGGAGAGCTAAAGAAAATGTGAGTAAAACTTTAAAATGTATATTCATCAACATAGTCAACAAGGGAGAGCTAAAGAAAATGTGAGTAAAACTTTAAAATGTATATTCATCAACATAGTCAACAAGGGAGAGCTAAAGAAAAAGTGAGTAAAACTTTAAAATGTATATTGATCACCATAGCTAACAAGGGAAAGCTAAAGAAAATGTGAGTAAAACTTTAAAATATATATTCATCAACATAGCCAACAAGGGAGAGCTAAAGAAAATGTGAGTAAAACTTTAAAATGTATATTCATCAACATAGTCAACAAGGGAGAGCTAAAGAAAATGTGAGTAAAACTTTAAAATGTATATTGATCACCATAGTTAACAAGGGAAAGCTAAAGAAAATGTGAGTAAAACTTTAAAATATATATTGATCAACATAGTCAACAAGGGAGAGCTAAAGAAATTTGAGTAAAACTTTAAAATGTATATTGATCACCATAGTCAACAAGGGAGAGCTAAAGTAAATTTGAGCAAAACTTTAAAACATTGGTTCGAAATACTATTTTCCCTACAAATAGGATATTAATAGGTATTAAAATTTGAATGTGTGTAATACATGGTAGTTTACAGTGAAAACTACAAATACTCCACTATGAGTTGGTTAATACCTTGTGGGAAATTCAGAACATTGTGGCTATTTTATGTAATATATTACTCATAATCAAAGTTGGGTAACAAATGGTTTGAGGAATTGTAAGAAAGGAGGATCTGAGGATGATACAAATCAATATAATTTCCATTACATAAAATGAACGCACCTGCCTGGAATGAACATTCACCACAGAACCAATATAAAGATCTTTGCTTGAGATGGACTCACACTTAGATCTTTTTAGAAATGCCCTTCTATTTTTGATATCATACTAAAAGATACAAAAACTGATACTCAGTATCTTGAAAAAGTTACCTATTATTAATATCAAATTTGCCTTCTCTTTAGTACATATGAATCATATGTCCTTTTCAAAATGAATTAACTGCTCTGCTAGATCATTCCTGGGTTAACAACAGATAGGGTTATGCAAAAATCATCACATTCCCAATGGGGAACACATAATTCTGGTGATGACCAAAAGAAAAATCAGAAGAATCACCTTGGCCTAATATCCTGTTAATATTTTCTCTGTGTGCTTAAGTAAAATCATTCAATAGTCACACCATTTTGAAACCACTTGTATCTTGAAAAGTTTCATCATACATAGAATGATTCTAACAAAAATAAATTGATGCAAGTATCCCCATAAACAATATTTATAGCCTAATCTCTAGCAAATACAAACTGCCTCTATGAAAATTATATCAAATGCTGACAAGCAAACAAATTATATGTCTAATACAAGAGGTACTACCATTTCCAAAGTTTTGTCTTTAGGATAATATAACAACTGATACTTTCGAACAAGGGCAGCATTTGGATCATACCACTCAGCAACAAATGCATATCTCTCATCAAAGTTTGCCTAAAAATACCAGATAAACCAACTTATAGAATTCACTACATTGCAATATGGATATTATAGCAAAAGATATTAAGAAAAGCTTGCAAACATGATCTATATAAAAGACCCTTTCATTTCAAACAGGCAATCACCAACTGAATTGCAACCACCCTCCTGGGTATTTTCACATGGGTGCTTCACTATCCCAACAAAGACATGGCTTTGTTCCAAAGGAAAATCACAGAGAACATTAAATTACTGTGGTTTTGCAGAAATTGTGAACCCAGCCCCATCATTGCACATTCTTTCAGAGCATATTGAAAAACACCTTGATGAACAAGCAACTTTCAATTATGTACAAGCAGATGGAAAATAAATTGATCATAAATGACAAGATGGGAAAAATTGACCAGGCAAAGAAAAATGAAAACAAGGAAAGAGCTATCTATAGATAAGTACTTAGAAAAAGCCATCAGCATGGTATTGAAACTTTTGGGAGCAGTAATTTCAATTTACACAAGTGATATAATGTCATGGTAACATGGCATCAAAGCTACATGATTCGGTGCAAGTTTTGCAATTGGTGTATTTCAGTCACACCACAACAACCCCACAATGAACAGAAATAGAGAGCAGAAGTGTCCCCAAAGTTTTCAGAGGTACATGGGCCTCTGTTTGTATGACTAAGCTCCAGTTTCTCGTACATATTTGATATACATACTTGTAATGTACCTATGTTTACTGGGTGATTTTACAAATATCGAGACCAATAGAAAATATCTACGTTTGTAGATCAATCAAAGACGAAGTATGGCCAGCAACGAAAGTTGACTGATAGCTTTTGTGAGCAAAGGTAATAAATTTGAATTGATTTTTGTGTAGGCAAAGATAGCAGGATTACGGAAAAGTGAAAAGTTCACTTGACAATCCATTATACCCTTCTAAGAGGGTAGAATAATATGCTGCTGCTCACAGTGAATCACAACGACGCAGTGGCTAAGAAAACGAACAGATTGGATGCCATACGCCCAAAAGAATTTCTAGTCCATTCAACGTGACTATGTACAACTACATAGTGAAAGAAAGAAATTCAGATAATATACCATGTCTTCAAAAAGTGTAAACCTCCAACAAGGTGAATTTTTCTATCCTTTCGATTGTATTCCTTTTCACTACAATATGTCCACCATTCGCGCCTCTTTTTCGGGATAGCCTTAGCTAATTTCCTGGCCAGAGACTCGATCCCTCCGGCGCACATGCCTTTTCAGACTAAATTCCATTACGTGGTTTATGAAGGGTGTAAAGGTGCTAAATGGCTAAACGCCTACCTTTAAAGTTGTTCAGTGAAACTAAGTTCAGCAACGTTCATGGATAAGATGCATACTTGCATAGACATGACGCACGCAATGGAATATCAGCTATCTGAAGCACATTCTAGCAATACATACGCATCCAAGGCATCCAAACTTGAATAACGATAAATAATCTCATGAAGCACTCATGAATAATATTTCTAAGGTGTGTAGGTGCAATTTACAAGGCCCCTTTGGATAATCACCACTTCTACCACTGCTCCTGTTAGCAAGTATCTGATTTGAACTCCCTTTCCGCCCCCGCTAATGAGACCATGCTACCCCAATGTTTAAAATTTTAGTGATTGAGAACCCTCTAAAGTGAGAAATATTTGATGAACTTATTTGCGTCTTCAAACTAAGACATAAAGCTTCATCTCTTTTTGTACCTTGTAGACTATGTCGTTTGTCATTTGGCCCATTAGGAGGCTTAGATAGCAGTATAATTCACCGGTTAGCTATTCTATCATCAGTAAGACGAAAATGTTGCACTTAAAAACCACTTAAATATTTACACTAGTTTGGTAACTTCTTATGACATCTGCTGGGGTAGCAGCAACTCCTATAACGAACGCAACTTCCGTGCAATATGCAGTCCGTAAATTAGGACTGGATCGTTGTGTCACGTCAAGTTGTCAAGGTGTTTGTTGCTATGAGCTTCTTATCAACCAAAACAACTTAAGAAATTCAGTACGAACAACATGTAGGCTGCTTGTATAGTATTCACAAAATTGGCAAATGCACACAAAACAGGTTCGAAAAGCTGAAAAGCAATACGATGGCATCATAGCTACCAAGGAACACGCCACGTACAGTTGAGAGTTTAATCCGCCTAGTATTGAAACTCTTCTAGCTTTTCATGGTTTTACCACTAAAACCTTCTTAAGATTTCCTAGCAAGAATTTTCGATCTTGTGTAGCACTGCATTGTTACGAAGTCAAACAGGGGCTGCACGAGCATAGCCGCAAAATGTTTTCGAATGCTATCAGGCCTATTTTCTCCCAACCTAATAGACCAATCATTATGCAGAATCATGCAGAATGGGCCCTCTCTTAGCATACCGTAAAAACCCGAACTAGCGCCCTGGGTGCTTATTTGATTTTTGAGTTTTTTTTTACCTGGGCGCTTATTCAAAGTGGGCGCTTGTTAAGTGCTGGTCGCTTAATAATTTTTTTAACATTTGCAATGAAACAAATCAAAAACAAAGTGATTATGATTTTATACTGCTTTCTCGAAACAAACAAATAAAATTGTTGAAATCAATCAATATCTTCACCATCATCAAATTTTCTACCTTGGAACTGAAACACAGAAAAAAGGACTGTATAGGAAATTTCCAGTTTATACCTTTTAGCTTACTTTTTTGCTTCTTCAAAAGTAATAGAAACGACCCTTGGGAAGTGACTTTTATAACTTATTTTCTAGAGTGATTATTTTGTTTTTTTATGCCTTGTCTGAGTCATGTTAATTTTTCTGGGTCAATCGGTATGATAAATGTATTGCGACTCCGGCTTTTGTCAAGATAATTGAAGCACTTGAAAGAAGGCAAAATTTCGAATAAGCACCCAGTCTCTCGGGACAGTTTTCGAATAAGCGCCCAGTTTCTTAAGATGGGCGCTTATTAGCAGGGGGCGTTTAAAAAGTGCTGGGCGCTTATTGAACTTTAAGAGTTTTACCTGGGCGCCAATTCGAAGGGGGCGCTTATTAGGTGCTGGGCGCTTAATCGTATTTTTACGGTATGTGGTCAGAGTCCTGCATGATGATTGGCTAACTAGTTTGGAAGAAAATAGACCTGACAAGGGTTCTCAAGCATTTAGCAGCTATGCTCATTCCACGAACATGATAATGAAATACATTCAAATTAAACATATCAACTTCCTTACGTCTCAACATGTCTCAAAAATTCAGTACTGAACTGTCTGAACTCTTTGAGCAGTCGAGTGCTGCTTTCCTATAAACCACTTTCTTATAAAAAAAGCGTATAGTTATATAAAAAGAAAGCTAGGATGCCATAATCTGTATGAGATAATTTAGTCTACAACAGAGAAGTAACAGATTATATACCGAAATATAGGTGTATGACTGCTAAAATTGATTTGGAAGCGGCTTCAGAACATCGAGTATTGTCTCCAAAGCAAGGCCATCCTTGCAATGGGGTGCTGGGCTCCAATTCCCCTTGGGAAGAGCTCCTTCGGCAAATTCACATAAAATACTATTTCTGTCTGCAAAACATTTCCAGGGTTTACAAGCGTATTTATGAATTTGACTTCAGTCGACAGACCAAATTAGCCACACCTTATTCCCAAAATCCTCTTGTGATGGCTATGCTTAAATGGAACAAACAAGAAGGGAAAATAGGGGGGAGCAAAACAATGTTAGCAATGTTAGCAAAGATGCGCTGTTCAAATCAGTAGTTTGAAAAAAGTACTTAACAAGGTTAAGAAAACAAATAGTAAACAGATTCTTAGGATAAAACGAAAAGGATGATAAGGTAAAGTTGAGGATGCTGCAATTTCCTATAGGATCTTCTTGGTAGTGGAATAAGTAAAAAGATATCTGCTGGTAAATACCCTCTAATAATGTTGCATGTATCACTGTGTAAACACTTGCGGACAAATTTACATGCTCGAATATTGTTTGGCTTCTGGCTGATAGGATGTCCAAGTCAGTTGTCAAATCTCCTCGAATTATTCCTCAGGAGCGATTAGGGAAAGATGCAAGTCTTTTAGACTGGGTGGTGGTTAATTTGAGCAGCAAGATTCCACAGCAAGTGAATGTTGGCAAACTTATCAAGTGATATGTGGTCTTTGCAAAATTCCATATATGCAGAATATCGCAGCTCAAATTAACCAATGTCCAATCTAACAGACTTGCATCTTTCCCTAATCGCTCCTTGCGAATAATTCGAGGAGATTTGACTGCTCAAATTTTATCAAACAGAAACCAAAACATATTCTAACATGAAAATTCGTCCGCAACTGACACATGCAATATTTATAGAGGATATTTTACAGTTCAAGAACATGAAACAATGACAAAAAATAATGGATTTTCTCCAAGACTCCCTAAATTTAAGACTGAATTTGCTCGCAAGTCCTTTCGTTTTATGGGTACAAAAATTTATAGCAAACTGCCTAATGAAAGCAGTAATCTTTCAGGATTTCAGCATACTTTTTAGGAAACATTTTATCTGTACATTTAAAAAAGCTACGTTATATATTTCATCAATGTAGTATATAGCTCATACTCATCATTAATTGTACGATTTCCTAATACTCTGTAATAGGCTAGGTTGCAATAAGCCAGGATATAACACAGCATATTTTTATATATCTATGAACAAGACAGTTGGCTTTGAGAGTACCCTTAAGGCAAAAAGTGAGCGTAAATTAAACAAACACAGGTCCCTTGTTGCTCCCTTATCCTCATCACATAATACTTTTTCTCAACTCTTGACATGAATTTCAAGGTACATAAGCACATGTCACAGAGTTTTAAGCAAGAGCTGGCAACAAAGACAACAGGTTCTGGAGTAATCTATGTAATTCAAATGGAACCTGAAAGCCAAAAGAAAGAACCTAATGTACTCTCCCCTGTCAGGCAAGAGGGTAATATGAGGAGATTGACGGATAAAATTGAACTCGTAAAATATGCCGAATATTTTATCACTGGAATCTTAGGATTTAGTTAGTTTTGCTAGTTTTTCTTGTGGTGTAAACTGGTTCTTACGCACTAACACTAGATACGTAGGCGAATATTCTCTCGGTCCCACAGAATTTCACTATCGCTTGGAAAAGTGAAAACAGTCGATACCAATGGTTCCCGTACCCCCCAAATTATTTATTATTAAGGCAATGAGTTAAGCAGACGAAGGCAGCCTCCCGTGGTCTCCCTAGAACCCTTCGCTGTCTTCCAAGGTAAGCTTTATAGCATACAAAGCGAACCAAAGTTTCAGACAAAATAAGTAATTTAAATGTGTTTTAGAATGTCCCCACTTTTCGTGCCATACTGAAACCAAATAAATAATGAAGCAGTAGCGACTTTGAGCGACAAATTTTATCATCTAGTTTCTTCGCCAGTTCACTCCCAGTGTGAATGTCCCCTTATACGGACTGGCCACTGGGTATGACATGATGATGATGCTCATGGTGGTGACGCTCATGATGATGATGATGATATGATAGAGCATTCTGATGAACTAAGATCCAAATCCAATCTCAGTAGGTATAGGGGAACTTGTAAGAGGAGAAAGGCCAACGTCGAGATGGGAAATTTGAAGGAGGATTCCTGATAAGGAGTGACAGCCAACCGATGACAACAACGATAATGATGATAATTGATTGATTGATTGATTGATTGATTGATTGATTGATTGATTGATTATGATGATTCATGATGATGAGAAAGCTGTGATTGATAATTGCAACAATTGTGAGCACCCTGCTGGATATAATAGTCATATCTTTATTTTGAATAAATTTAAAATGATTTAAAGAGTTAAGATTACTTGCCTACTCCTAGGAAAATTTCTCTTCTCTTCACTCATTTGCATCAATCAAGAGAAAAGAAAGCTTCTCCAAAGGAAATCTAACAGTCTATTACACTAAAATAAAATGCAATGCTACTATATAAATCTTAATTTCCGCTGTAAGAACAAGAGATCTCAAAGTTCCTGAATAAGGGACATTTCCAATGCAGCTTCCATTCATTCTAGATCTTCTAGTTCGTTATATTTACATGTTCTAGGACATGGTTTATTTGACACATATACTCAAGCAAGTCACATATGTTAAGTTGGCTCTTTCATACTGTCTTCATAAACATGTGAAACATATTATTTGAAATCCAAAAGAAATAGCACCTGACCACTAAGCCAATAATTCTATGAAAATTAGACTGTCAAAACTCATACACAATTCTCAACTTGTTTGATAATACTGTTTCCAAATGCCCTTTCTAGCATACAAGAAAGAGGATCTACAAGAAAAACTTACAGATATACACACAAAGTTTGTAAAAATGCTGCTTCAAATGTACTACAAATTTAACAATTTACAAAAAAGTATTTAAATTAGAAACTGCATGTTACCAATATCATATTGTCAACTCACTATTTAAATTAACTCATTGAAATGACAGAAATATTAAATTATCATATATTGCATATTCTCGAGAGAGCTTAAATGTTACAAAGTTATAACTGTTGATGAGCATCTAATTAAATTTCCAGAGCTCCAATCCTGTGTATGGTCATTTGGCCTTAATCTAAACCAGGGGTGGGCTAACTTTTGAGTGCAAGGGCCATATTTACAAATTTTAAGTCTTTTTAGGGCCGCATAGTATGTTCCCAAATATTTCTCAAGACACAGAGTGGTATATAAGCAGCTATTGAAGTAATATTAAGTAATATTAAACAGTAGAAACTTGAACTGCAACACATACATTTGGAAATGAAGCCACGTAGTGACTAACTGTTATGAAAAGGACAATGTCAATGAGAATGTCATAAACGAAAGGACAATGTTACAAACGAAGCTATTTTTGCTTCCTACCAGTTTTTGGCGGGCCGCAAAAAAGCACTTGGCAGGACGCATGCAGCCCGCTGGCCGTAGTTTGCCCATCTCTGATCTAAACAACTTAGGTAATTATGACCTGTTGAGCAGCTCACTGTGGCAACATGGATAGTATTGGGCAATGGAATTTCGACAGTTTCACTATCAAAATGTATCAAAAAATGTAAAAAACAGTATCAATACATAACTGTATGGTATGGGAGTACTAATTGGCACAATAACACCTTAACACAGACAGGAAGGCTACACCTAATGTATACAAACTATATTTTCACTTACAATACAAATAAGACTACACTGACATTCAAATTTTCCTTATACAAACTGGTATTTCATCAAAACAAACACCATAATTTACTTTACATTCAACAGAAATGACAAACATGCTGACTTGAAGCTAAAAACTGAGAATATGGAAGAAAATAAATGCTTCTTCATGGCTATCAAAGAAAATTGACAGTGAGAAAGTATTTCCTCTGATACCACTGCTACCATCCTACCCTACCATCACATCAGCATTATGAGATTTGGGTTTGTGTACATATGAGTGATGGGAGCATCCAGAAGGGCATGTATGCTCTGAGGGTCAGTGGATGTGTAGGGTTAAAAGGCAATTATGGAAAGAAACATCACATAAGAAAGCAGTTGTTCCTTGCTTTTGTAAGAGTTGGTGCATATGATGCAATTCTGGTCTGCTGTTTGTGTTTTTCAAGTATTTCATTATTTGTACTTGGTGAGCTTGTTCAATACATAGCCCATGAATGTAACCTACATTCAAGTATTTAGAGGGTGAACACATGCAAATTTATTGGGAATTGCCCCCAATAGGATAGAATTGCTAAAATTTGACACATTATAGGTAAATTGTAACTATTTGGAGATAATTGGGGCCTGCTGCAATAAAAAAACAGAAATTAATCTTGTCTGAGCTTAAATAACAAGTGAGGCTGCAACTAATTTGTTCACATGTTGTCATAAAATTACAGAGCCCATGTTCTTTCAAGTTTGCTCTATCAGTTTGTAGGTCATATGCAAGCTAAACATTCAAAATCTTTAACATACCTTAATTATTCTAGGTAATAGACAGCTGACATTAATTCTACAAAAAAATTTGCAATAAGATTCCTATTCATGATTGCTGTAACACATAATATTGATGTGCATATCTTTCATCATAGCTTACTATCTTGCAGTAATTTGACAGAGATTATAATAAAAACATGCTACTACGTTACTTTGTAAATGATGGCCTGCAAAACAGAATAACTGTCTTACTACCTCTAACTACTGAATTGTGAGTGTAGCATTTGGATGATCCGCGGCATATTTATCTTTGTATTTATCAAATAGCATCTGAAGCCTCTCAATGTATTTCTTGTGAATTCGATCAATATCCTCCATTGTTGGATTAGATCTTTTGTAAACTGGAATTGGAGCTCCAACTATAACAAAAGTAATAAAATATGACAGAATGCTACATAAAATATCATAAAAAAATAAATATATAACATTCTACTTTTCAAATTCCTTCAATGGACATTTTCTCAAGAATATGGCAAACCACACAGTTATTTCTTTACAAAAATACTTTCAACCCACATTATGCCTATATGCAGGCCTTGCCTTGAGCAAACCAAAAGTGCCCGAAAAAAGGAGCTCTTTGAACAATTTAGGGGCTCTGTTTTGCACCCCTCCTAAGATTGCAAGCCTAAGACTCCACGAATTTAGGTGATTGACATATCATGTTCCATGCATAAGCTTAGTTAGGCACACTTTAGGTGCTCATGCACGCTTGAGCAGCTTTCTGCATGTGGCCTGTAGGTGTACTTTCTTAAAAATACTAACGGTACACAGTGCTCTATCTATCCAACTTGAACACACTACTAGTAATGCCCCCCACTGTTAGTAATGCCCCCAATTTAAATGCATTGATCAGACTTCTTCATTTGCTGTGGGGGTTCCCCTCATCCTCACAAATGCCCATGGTAGACATGGTTTTGTCCCTAAAGAAACTGGACTATTCCAAGGCTTGTAGTTCAGTTTCATTGCAAAGTGTGACATAGAGTCCTAATGGCCCCAGAAAAAAACTGTTCCTCATTGTCCAATCATATGCTGAATTTCCACTTCATGCTTGCAATTTCTTTCATTTGCAAGCCCAATATTTACTATTATTCCTCAAAAACTAACTAAGATGAAACAGTTGCTAGCTTATGTATCCCATGCTCAGGAATAGTCTACTATTCTTTTATCATAACCTTCCCCTTCATCATTTTTATTATGTCATGGTTTATCGGTATTTCAACTTTCCAATACTATTCTACTATCTGCCTGTATATGTGAGTATGCATCCACTTTCACTTCATTTTTCATTTATTCATCCAACAACGCATGTTACAACTTACATACCAATGATGACTCCCCTTTCCTTGGTTGCTATGAATCAAATATTAAAAAGAACACACCATGAAGAGTGTTGCCTCTATTAAAAATATAATAAGTTGGACAGCAAAACAGCAATACATAGCAAAAGATACTTACCAACTGTTGTTACCGAGTGTCTGTATGGCAAGAATCCAAAACTATACTGAAATATTCCTCTTCCATGGAAGAGTAATGGAGCAAAGGATATTGCCTTCATAAACTTTATTTGAAAACTTCTAAGCCAAGACCCTTTTGGGTTGCTAACTTGACAATATAGATCATTTTCTCCAAATGAATATACTGGAACAAGGGCGCTCCTATAAACAAATAAAACAGTTCACTGGCAACTGCGGGTATTCCAGAGAACAAGCTCTTGAAATAACATTAGCATTAACTAAAGAGGTTCATTAGCAAGTAGTCCTAATTTTGTAACCTTAATGAAACTTGAACAATATCAATCTGAATGGAACATTTCACATATCATGTCATCAGTAAAGGGAGGAGGGGAGATCCTTGGAAATACTTATATTTGCTTAGGGGGAAGGGGTGGGGTGGAGGTGGTATGATGACATAAGCAATTGATCATTTGCTTGTCAGAAGCTTGATTCCATGCTGGTATAAGAGATCATCTAATCAACTAGGTCAATCTCTTTCTGCACTGTAGTAAGCATGGCACACACATGACATTAATTGAACAATATTTTAAGATACAAGGCTTACAATAGACAAGAAAAATCCCTTTCACACCTATGCAAATGTCTACAGCTTTATAGATTTCAGCTTTAAGGCTTAATTACCAAGACTATTTGATGACTCAAAACATAATATTTTGGGAGAAAAACTAAGCAAGACCTTCTTGAGCTGTCAATTAAGTAGATAGGTATTCATTGAGAGACATAATGGTATGTCACTGAGGTCAATTTCTGATAGTAAAACAGGTTCTGAATACCATAGTGACCTCCCTGAATACATGCAACTCTTGCTATTTTCATATAGAGCTCTATCTATAATCAGTTTTCTCACCCAGTCAAAATTGCCATTTTCACAAATCCTTTCCTGTCCTTCAGGGTCAGTGTTGCTGAACCTGGGTGTGCATCAAGTGACTCTGCAGCACCACCAACAACAATTATTATAGCATTCCCTCCTTCCTTCTTTGAACACAAGTGCAATATGCTTTCCTTTGACACATCACAGATACCAAATGACATCATAAGTTCCCGAAAGAATGGAAACTTGAATAACACTGAAAAGAAATTGTCTCTCCTCAAATAAGCAACCATTTTCAGCACTATTCTAGATAATGAAATTTTGGTACCAAATAATACCTTTTCCAATTAAATCATGTAACAACTGTGTATTGGTCAGCCAACATTCTATCATTGTGTCAGGTTCTTGAACTCCATTGATTCAAAAATCAGCTCAGTAACTCTATATCATTTTTTACTATTACAATATGGGTTCTAAATTAACATAATTTTTAGGATCCTATGAGCACAAACAGTGCCCTGGAATAAGTCATTTTTGACTGATAGCAGAACCATGGTTAAGTCATGAAGTCTATGTTGTAAAATGAAACAGACTCTGCTTTCACCAGCAACTACTTGAAGTGCTCATTCAATTTTACCAAAATGACCAACATGTCAAGCAAATAGACTTATTAAGTGTTTACTTCTCAATCTATCATAATAAAAAGCCCAATGTTTTAGGATTCATCTTGGCATTTTGCATATATGCTGGCCTCAGTGCATAGCTTGCAACTCACAGCAGATATCTAAGCAGAGATGGATAAAGATTGTATGGTACCAACTGGGTGCTAAGTTCAAGGACCATATCAAAATCGAAGAGTATTATCGGGTATAATTCCATAAATTAATAATATCTAGTGCCTGCTACCTATTATGCTCGCTATATTTTGCATGTACTATCAACCATTTCTTAAGTAACAAAACAACGTACACTTTAATGTAAGAAGACAAGGGGTAATTCCAGGAAAAACTTCAGTAAAATCGTTGCCCTCTGTTGCAAAGTTCACAAAGGCACCAGCTCCAATAACGCCATGTGGATGGTACCCCATTATGTAGTTTCTCCTTGGGTCCAACTCCGCCGTTTTAACTAATCTAACAGGAAAATAATCCCGCAAGTGACGCCAAACTGGAAGTCTCCTGACCCATAACAGGCGTCTCCCTCCTTCAGACGACCTGTCCCTATCATAAAGCATCCAACATGCATAGACCACCGATAGAATCCAAAATCTCGACAAGAAAAGTGCAATAAATGCTATACAACCGATGGTATGACCTAGAAATATCAGTAAAGCACCACAGCAAGCAGCACCTGTCTGCAAACGTCTGGAAAGTGGTATATGTATAGGGCAAAATTTGATCATCTTCTGCGTTTTGTGTCAGGGCAATTGCCAATACGAAGCAGTATTTATCAACAGAAAGTAGCAATCGGAGTATTACTCTATGATTGTCCTACAATCTCCTCTGGATATCCAAGTAACCATAGTTGGAGACTCAACTATGACACTCCTTGCACATTTGAAGGCAACACAGGTCAGTAAAAGTTCACAGTCCAGCTACAAACTGTGACGTAAGATCTTAGTCGAAGTACTACTTTGGTTGTTGCTGTCGTCTTCGGTAAGACATGCTATGTGAAGGTCGAGTAAAAAATAAAATCAGAATGCTTTTTTGTACCTGCCTCCTACAAATAATTTACTCTTTCCAATTCCAGAACTTGAAGCTATGTGCCATAGGTATTTCAATTCAAATACAAGGGACACGATTTGTGGGAAAATATATCTCCATTAATTGTGAATATGAATGCAGATGCAGGGTTTGCGATGTATTTTAAATAAAGACACGAAGAGCACAAACTACTAATTTAAACTTCCTACCGATGATATACTGAAGAGACGTAAGTTTACCATGAATAAATCTAACAACCGTGAATGGACCATAATGATGTAGCCATTCTAGACCATAGCAAGTGATATTTCTATCAAATTTTGACTTTATTCTTGACTTCCATGCTATTTTTAATTAGGAACTCTTCTTCATATTATGGCCTCTTTGTAAATGTAGAAGAGGTGACAAGTATCTGCAACTTTTCAAATACAGTCTTCAAATCTGTTTGATTATATGGCAATTAGTGTAAGGATTAGTCCCAACATTTGGACAAATTCATTTCTCCACAGTTCAATAACTGTGATTTGAGACACATGGGATCCATTTCTAGCCAAGAAATATGAGTCAGTGCAAGAGCAAAGCTTACACCTAAGGTTTCCATTTCACCAGCAGAAGAGCTACTTTCCTACCAAATAGTTCTTGATCGGTCTCTCAGCAAGAGTGTTAACAAATTGCGAATGATCCATCGCAGAGATTTTTACCGCCACGCTTTTAAAACTGAAAATTGAGAGCATCTTTTACTTTTTTGCGAGGTTCGCTTTTGCAATGTCTTACCGGAAGTCAACAGCATTTAATTTCTCTTGTGTCTGATTATAACATTATGAGTCATTTAAAAATAGCACCGTTTGAAATCCCTATGATTTGATTCACCAGTTGTTTTGCTGCTTTGAAATATTTTCTAAATAGTGGACAATGTGCCACCATTGACCATCATGCTAGCCGAAGAGAGTTGTACTTTATATGTAGATCAATAGAAAAAGAAATGGGCCGTTGGTTTTGAAGATAATACTGAAAAAGTCAACAGTCACAAATTCCTAAGTTGAAAAGAGAATTGTTATGATGACATCGAAGAGATTTAAGCTTACCACTACGATTTCTTAGTATATTTTAACACTTGCCCGCTAATCTACTATCTCTTTTCAACTGATTAGATACAATCTTTGTTAAAAAGTTATTTTATGTTAAATAAAAGCTTCAAATCTCGAAGAAAATTTATTCGTCTATCATAAGGTGTATTTTACTATAACTCCCTTCTCAGCAAAGAGATAATCACACACCGTCATTAAATAACTAGGAAGAGAATTTGTAAGATTTTTTCAAATTGAACTATTAATAAAGAACTTGAAGTATGTGAGCGTATATCAAACAAGATTTCTCGTGGATGATGCAGAATCAGGAAATTCTTGTGAAAGAATCAGGTAATCGGTATAACACAATTGAGAAATTCTGATGACAAATTCTGACATTTCCTATGAACATGGAACGAAGAGCTTTGTTATTACGCTCACCTACAGATACTAGTCTCTAATGAAAAGAATACCATGCAAAGCAGGTTTTTCTTCAATGTACTCAAGGAAAGCTTGAAATTTTCATCTCACACATATAGATGCTAAGGGTGAATATTTGTCCAGATTCACATACCAATAATTTCCAACTAATAGAGGAACCTACAAACTATACTATACAGTAAAATTCATTTAATTCATGTTCTTCCAAGTGTGCCTCCATGTCCAAGTACCGTTACTAAACACCAGATTACTAGAACACTGGCCCCTTATATCTTGCTCACAAAATTATTCAGCGATAACATCTCTAGTAATCACTTCAATGACTGTTGTGTATTACGAAGTGTGTAATTCAAAACTTTTCTCAGCATAGAGATAATCACACAGCTACAAGCATGGCCTACTTTTGTAAAGCGTTTCATGTAGATACATAGTCCTCAAGCATTTTCATCAGGAATGGATTTTTTCTAGCACCTTCCATGAATTCGTCGGCGGTTAGGACACCGTCATTATTCAAGTCAAATGATTTGAATATTTGCAATATTTTATCATCTGAAACGTTCTGGTCATCCAATGCATCGGCCATTACTTTTATACTTTTTATGATTGTAACTAACTCTCTAGCGGATATGCTTCCGTCTCCGTTGATATCATATATGCTAAAGGCCCATCTGAGTTTATCCTTTGTTGATCCTCTGGTTGTGACAGAAAGAGCACAGACAAATTCCTTGAAATCTGTAAAAAAAGAAGCAAAAATTCTGCAACGGGCTTTTGCATAAATTTGATAAATGGGTATCATTATCAGAATCTCGAATTGGTTCCGTACCAATTCCATGCTATCAATTGTGTTTTCAGCACTAAAGACGTGCTAAATTACCATTACATATTTGTAAGAAGGGTTACCCTTCGACTGCGGTTGTTTTTCAATTGCCCCTCTACATCTAAACCAATGTTACAAAAATTGCTTTAAAATCAAGTTATACTTCACATATAAAAAACCCAGCAGCATTTAAAGGAGTAAGAACACTGAGGGAAGAGTGGAAAAGCAAGCCAATGCTTTTGATAAACCTATATAGCGGACATGGCAATGCCCCTGTTTTGACAGTTCTGGCAGGCATTTCCACAGCTTTACACCCGATGAGAAGAAGCTCTTTGACCATTTGACACCGTTCTCTTTCTCATCTTAAGAGCTTTTCGTGGTATTTCTCAGACTATGCAAGAAGTTTCTTGAAATTAGCAAACATTGGATGAATAAAGCATCGTTAGAAAAGTCCATTTATTGATTTAGAAACGATAATTCGTAATCCAAGCTGAATCAGCTCTTCACTTTTTTCCTGTTGAGGATTTCAAATGGTGCTTTGCCAAGGGAATCAAAATTTCGCTAAAACAGAGCGGGGACATTTCTTAGCATAAATGTTCCAACTCTTCTGTGCAATATTGAAGCTTTGCAGAGCCAGTATAATCTCATTATGTTGCCAATGATCAATCTGGTTTCTGGAATTTGAATTTTATTTTACTGTTGAACTTCGTCTAAGCCATACAGGGCCCTAAATTGAAGAGTAATTGTAAACCATATAGAATGTGTTTATGGTGAGTGGCTCAAGAAGTAGCCAACATTCTGCACAATTTAGCAGACGAAGTGATATCCATGTTGGACCATGGGGAAATATGATTACATTTTTGAATGCAATCACCTGTAGATGTGATTACTTCTAAAGTTAAGATTTCAAAGGCCAGTTCAATTGCAACATACCTATTTGACCATCATTGTTGGCATCAAATACTCGGAAAACATGCTCGGAAAACTTCTTTGCATCTCCTGTTTTGTAAAACCCTCTGTATAAGCGCACAAAGTCTTGCTTTGTGATGCTTCCACTGGGGTATTCCTTTTTAAACTTTTCATGCCAAGTTCTAAGTTCTTTCTCATCAAAACTTGTCCTGTTGCAAAGGTCGCGTAAATCATTTGGTGGTATCTTTCCGTGCTGTCCTCCCATTTTCTCTACACTTCGAAGTTACCTAAAATGGAGTAAACCGTTTGTTAACTTAATGCGAGCATTACTTTGATTGGACGTCCCTTTCTGCTACGGAATTTCTAATAAGAGATTAAACTTTTAGTTAACCACCCCCCTCCATCCATACAATAACACTGAATCTGCTGTTAAGGACGTGATCCTTTGGAAACTCCATTCAGAATGAAATCATTAGAATGCGATGGCTTCAAAGCGTTAAGGTAGCGATAGTATTCACAGAATGGACTGCAGTATTACTACCATAATGTCCTCGTTCTGAGTTTCATAGCTATGTATCGATCGAATCTATACTTGATATCTGTATGTGCATCAGATTACGACGGCTCAAAGGTAGAGAGATTGTACATTCTACTCTTCATAGAAATTACTTGTGAAACGAAATCTTATGCAGCGTCATTTTGTAAGGCATGTTTATTTCGATATTGTTTGAGTTCTGCTGACAAACTATGCATTTGAGAGCGATGTGCGTGTAATGTTGAATTACAGTTATAAATAGTCATGTGCCTTTACTGCATTGCAAATGCAT
Source organism: Mastigias papua (assembly GCA_964019165.1). NCBI lineage: Eukaryota > Metazoa > Cnidaria > Scyphozoa > Rhizostomeae > Mastigiidae > Mastigias > Mastigias papua. The sequence goes on along the minus strand of OZ025270.1, from coordinate 5,062,388 downwards.
AAACATGGAATTCATCATATTTAGCAGACTCAGCTTCAGTTCTATGCCAAATGAAGCACAAAATAGCCTTCAGTCGCTACTCGTGACTGACAGAGGTGTTCAAATCACTAATCACACCAACCTTGTAAAGTTGACCCACGGTATGTTTAAGCTAAGCTTAATTATCACCAATATCCTTTCCTACTCTATGATTCGCACACCACCTGAACACACCTTTGAAAGCTATCTTTCCAGGCTTACAAGGCAAATACTAGCAATGCTATGACACCAGATCTTCATAGCATTTTTAGTCTATGCCCTTCCATTGATTACGTCACAGATATAGTTGCGAATGTTGCTTTTATAGTTAAGTTAGCCAATGACGTAAAACAATCAATTAAGTCGGAACCGTAATACGATAACTTCTCTAGCTAAGTCTCATACACTCTTCTTTTTATAAGAATCAGTAAAATTGAGCTTCAGACTGGCTGTTCTTAATTTTTCCAATATTCTAAGGCTGAATTGCTCTTAATTTGTCCTTAAATTATTAGGTTGTAGACATAAGACAATATATAAGAGAACATTGGATGTTTATGAAACTGGTATTATTTTCAGTAACATTAGCTGACGACAAAAGATATACATCCTTACAGATATATCATCCTTGCTAAAAGTCTTGGTACATTTACGACTTGTTTTACACACTGATGATTTGGGTGTTTCTAGGACTTTCAGCAAACATTGTTGAGCTTAAAAAGTTTTATATCAGTTTCAAATCATTTTACAACAGTGCTTCAGCCTCAGCTTGTTTTTTATTTTTTTCTCAATTTTCCATATATTTTGAGGCTCGTCTTCTTGTAAAAATTATTCTTATAAAAGAAAAGAGTGTATGCATATTACTTGCTACCACTCGAAGTACATACAAGTACAAGGACATTCACAGCAACGCTGTTTGCAGCAAAAACTCTTCATACCTTCCTATAACGATGTCAGAGCCTGATCAAGCACCTTTTCGGCAGCTCTCGCTGATTCCAAGCACTGATGATAATAAGCATTTTAGTTAACTATGAGCTATGAAATTCAGCCAGACCTAAATTGAATTTTGACTCGTCTTCGGTAAATGGAACGGTTTAGGAGATTTGCTTTGTTTTGGTGATTTCTTTGATGGCTATAAGAAGTACTTACGTGCAAAATACGATTTCTAAGGAGCATCAGACATCAAGCTGTCGAAAACACCGTGCTAAGGAAAATTGCTCTGCGGCATCATTAAGCCTGCAGATGTTCTTGCCAAGTGTAGAATATGGGGTATGCAATTATTAAATTAGTCTGTATTTTGTTAAACTATTGAATTCAATCCAACCAAATTGCATATTATACGATTCTGGTTAATTTTCCATGCAAAATTACCGCAATCAACAGAGAATGTATTAAGGGTTTGGGCTTCCAGCTGATAGCAATCATGAACTAATCCAAGTTTAAGCTACCTCATCAGCATACAGAGCTAAAACTTCGTCTCTACAGCTAAACAGATAAGCAATATCTATGTAGCATTTTATTAATTTATGAATACCTTTGTCGTTGCTATTCAAAGCTGCTTTTCGATATTAGAGGAGGACCACCTGTTTTACAAAATAACCAGGACCAACTCTTACTCCCATCAAAATGCACAGAATTGACTGCATAACTCACTTCCCTTTGGGCAGTCTCGAGGCATTATAATTTGTCTAACCTTCTGTATGCTTGAATTTTTTAAGGGTATAATGTAGTAGTTTCAGATTAAGTAAAATGTTGGATGTGCACTTCTGCTTTGATGCAATGTATATGTAATGATTCGGTGCATTTTCCAAGTATTGTAGACCCACTCACGTAGAGAAATAGCCTGATTCATGCAATAGGTTATCATGAACACATTTTCACCTAGGGCAATAAGCCCGTAGCAAGGTCTGTGCCTCAGAGAAATCATGTGACACAAAATCTCTTGTGCGCTTGGAAAAAATGAACTATCTCGTAAAGACAATATTTGACATCAACCAAACTCCAAGATGATATCTTCGTAGCTACAAGATAAAGCAATTTTCTAAAGCACTGCAAAAAAATTTCCAGATGTGGCAAAATGCTAGCATTCTGTTGTCCAGGATTGGCGTTGGCCACCCCATGTCACCCCATGGCTACGGCCTGTAGTGCAAAACTCTGACTACGATAACTAATTGTCTCTCGCCAGTTGTTCTATTTCGATGATATTTATAAAATAGAGGAAGCTGTACGTTTATATTTTCATGCAGCATTTACTTTTTCCCTCTCCATTATTTCATTATCATTTGCCTAAGTACTGCTCCATGGAATGGGAGTTAAATAGGTGGAAGATTGTTACACACGTTTCTTACATCTTTTTGTTACGCTTTAGCAGTCTTATTGTTTTAAGACAATGGACGATGAGATAGAGTAGTTCCCGGATGTGTATGTCACTGTTACGGAAGTCAACACGTTTTGAGAGTTTAAGTTTTATCTTGCAGACTACATGTAAATGTATTGATATATATAGCTTTTTGTATTGCTGCAGTATGGTAAATATACAGGCAAAATGAATCTACCATACTAAGCAAACAGTCAGAATAGCATATTTGAAAGTCATGCGGGTACATGCGACTTGGTGCCATATTGAAACTGCCCAAACAAACCCAAAACAATCAGAAACTATTCTAGCTACCTTGATTATATTGAAAATGCATGCACCATTTTACGCTAATCTCATTTCAGGCCAGTCTGAAAAGTTCCATGTAAACGCAAAGCGAAAAGTCAAATATTGCAAGTTTGAAACAGATCTAAAAAGTTAGACCACCGGCACGACTTTCTCGTGTAATTTGGGTGAGACCCTGGGATGTGCTAAAGAATACTTCCATTTTCCGTGAGACAGCTTGACAGACTGTGTTTTTTAATTAAATTTTTTTCAACAATTGGAAAATTCTATTCTCTGGAGTGAACGAGACGAATGCAGTTAATATAATCCAATGTAGCTAGCTTTTTCCTCTTTCACATGTTAATCCTTTCTCTTGTTCAAGATCTATCTCAATTTGGCATGCTGGCTAGTTTTATTTCATACCAATTTGAGATTTTTCCGTATAGCTGTTAATCCATAATTCTCCCATTGTTTGATGCAAATATGTTCGAGTAATTCTAGAGCCAATATTAGCAAGAAGCTGTTGGAATCTTTGGTTGATTAGGCTGCTAGATAACAATGCGTTCCGTAGATCAATTTCATCTCTCTGTGATCGTCTTGATGAGTAGCAAGATATGTTCTTTTCTAAAGTAACTATCATGTGTTCTGTAGCAGTCACAGTTGGCATCAAAACACATACACGTTTTTGTAAGAAACTATTCCTAAAGAAAAATAAAGAAACTTGACTATAGAATATAGATGGTGAACTCTCTTGCCAACATTTGTTTTAAGTCTTAGCATAGTCTTAATTTGCTTGATTTTGTTTGGAAAAGATTTCAACTTTTGATTTTGATCTGTTCGGGCTTTTGATCAGAGTTTTTATCTATCAGGAAATGTTCTTTCCCAAACAATAAGGATATTTTATGTCGCAAAAATAGCAAACCAATAAAGAAACTTTTAGAACTAAAATACTTAAATTTTCATGCAAAATTAAGAAACGTTTAGTACTTGGTGGCGATCCACGTTTCTTATAAAAAATGCATGTATTTATAATTATCTACATGAATGTTATCAGGATCATTTGCTTCTAAACTAGCAGACGTGATAACATTCTTCAAGATAACTGTGTGTTGCTATTCCCATTTTAACAGCTATGCATTTTGATACCAATAGTGGCTTTAGTGCTTCAAACTTTGGGCTAAGTTCCTTTTCTAGGTACGAGAAATGTTATTTACCTATGTGATATTGCAGCTGGCAATTCCTAACATGTTCTGCTAGCTTACTAGCAAACCATGTAAAATCAGAACAGAAGCATGCGAAATTCTCAAGTAAGTTAAAAAGGCACCAAAAGTTGACGTTTTATTCTCCATTAAGTGCTCATGAAAGGAATATACATTAACTGGACCCTTTCAAGTAGCCATCTTTGCAATGTCAGTAGCGATGAGTTCTCTAAAAAACTTTTCGAATACTGGCTTTTTAATTTCTTTCATTTACTATGTCATTTTCTAACCCCTATTGCTTTACTAACAAGTAATCTTTTCTCCCTGTGGGAGTAATTAGTACTTACAGTATTACTATCACCCTAAGCCATGGGTGTCCAAAGTTTCCTTAGGGCCAAACATAGAAAATCTGCATGGAGCTGGGCCACGCACAACATTTACAATTTGCATTGCTAAAGTCAAAATAAATGCATGCCTACATTCTGAATCGCATTATAAAACCTTGCTGCAGGGCAATAAAACCTAGGCGTCGAGCCGTAGCTTTTACACCCCTGCTCTAAGTTGAAGACATATTGGAACAAGAATCTTGAAGTCAATTCACTTTTAAAAATGAAACAGTGGCTGGCTGATTCCAATTTTAGCGATTTCACGTTCTCATGAAGCTTCACTTATAGATGCGAGCATTCCCTGTACTGATAAAAGCTTATATTAAATTTTCTAACGCGTACAAGATCATTTAAAGCTCAAGTATATATAAAACTTCATAACGACTATTTCTAAAGAAGCGTTATTCGATTTACACACTAAAATAACTATTTATTGTTCATGACATGTTAAATAGTACAATGATGCCTGCAACATTATTGTAATTAACACCATGTACCTTCAATGTGATAAGACAGTATGATCCTTGTGGCAATAGAAATTCTCCCTTTTGCTCACTATGACCAACTTCGCAAAAAGCAACTCTACAGGTAAGATTATTGGAATACATTTCATGTATGGATCAATTAATACGAGAGCTGTTAATAATTGATGGCAACGTGCGTAATACAGTGCTCCTTGCAAAGTTGGAAAGGAGACAGATAAAGAAAGCTGTAAAAGCCACATATTGCTCGCCAGCAGTATATTGCATCATTTAATAACAAGCAATTGCATATGAATAGATGTAATGAGGCGACATGTAGATTCTCGAGCTCTTTGTTCATGCGAACTTTTTTACTGTGTTGTCTCAATGGTGTACAACTATGTTAACGCCCACTCGGTTACGACCGATTAATCGATTAGCTATAGTACAGAGTCCAGAAAAAGTCACGGCTCCACGGCTCTGAGCCGGAGGAGGATTTTGCCTTCTATGTCATATTTGAGGAAGGTTTAGTAATTTTTATCAACAATCCATCTTCAGCTAAGTTTTCAATTGTAACACCGGCAGTGAAACGCACAGTCCTTCTACAGTTCAAGTTTTCGAGACATACACAACGCAGAGTTTAAGAACTTTGGCTACTTTTGATTGTCCTAGAAGAGGAAGGGCTATGATGAAGATTTGACAGCCAGAGGAAGGTTGGGCATTTTTCTGGACTCTGCTATAGTAATTAATAAAATGTTTACCATTGAGTATACACGAGGAATTCTTTTGATATATGAAATGATAAACACTGTATCAAGTATTATAGTTTATAGCAAGGCTTACTTCGAAGCCAAGCTGTATGATGATGAACTACGGCTGAGATTCCGTTCACATTGTGTTGGATCACTTTTTGATCTTTTCCAAAAGTTGTATCTCAACAGCCTCTCGTTTACATACACTCATGCATTCGACCAACTAATGCAATTTTTTGTACGTTAAACAAAAGCGGAGCACTGATGTACCTCTACTGATCAATTACTGTACAGGTACAGTGTAAACGCAACTGCTCCGGGTAGTTCTGTAGCGGATCGAAAAGAGCTCCGGGTACGGTGTAAACGGAATCTAAGTTGCAAACTGTGTAGGCTGTCCTAATAGAATGTTATTCAACAACAGCTCCTTCGGAATATTTCGATTGGCTCATGAGAAATAAGTAAAATATGTGAGATTTGAAAAATGCTCTTTGTAATCGCTTTAAGACTATAAGCACACTTTGTATAGGGGCATACACAAGGCCTCGTTCTTTAATGTGGACCTCTTTTAGTAACATTCAAGTACAAAAACTTGCTTATTTAGTGGTGTAAATGTTTCAACTGATCAGTGATAAGACAAGGCACTGTGGATACTGAAAGTTTTATGAGACACCCTCATACGAACCACTTGCCATATGGATAACACAAAATTTATGCTAATTCCGCTTCTTTGTCCTAGATTGTTTGCACTACCATTAAAACTGTAGTGAATAAGTTGAGTTTGAAGCAAAAAATCCTCATGGAATCTTGCAATGGAGCTAGAGCCCAGGACAAAAACAGATTTTTCGAATGGACTCCCTCTTCATGAAGAAAACAGAATGTCTCTGTGAAGTAATTGCTGATTTGGTCGCAAAAGATGGCTTCAGCTTCAATCAGATTGCCAAAAGTGAACTAACAAAAAAAGCCTTCAGATTTGCTTTAGACGTAGTAGAAATATATCATTTAGGAAAATATGCATATTTTTTGGCAAATTCTCAGATTGAAATAGTACAAGTATCAAACCCATTACACTGTGCTTCAAAATGAAGTTGCCAATTTGCGTTGTAATGTCCTTGCCCATCTCCCAAACGCCTTTGCCCATTTCCCCTACACACTCTGTATTTTCGATGTGCAAGGAACGAAACAGCCCGTAAAGGATCATGGGAACGTGACAGCATTGACAGCATTGGTCTCTGCGAAAGGTCAGGTGACTTTCAGCCATGCATACTCGGCTCTATACTATGTAACTGAGTCTATATCTCTCTGCAGGAAAGCATTGCTCAATAATTATGTTACATTTCAGTACTAGTAAAGATTTCAGATTAACTAAGGTTCCCCTTATGAGCCATATAGCTAGGGGACCAGATAGTAAATATCTATTTTCATCTGCAATTTCATTCAAAAACTTAAAATGCTTAGCTTTGGTCAGACATCTAGAATTGACAAACTAAGATATGTTCTACCTTTGAATTCAATGAGCGGTAGATTTTGATTGATTTGGTGACAGAATTATCTCGTAACATTAACTCTAATCTATTTCATTATCAAACCAATTCAAATATTTTCATGCATAGTTAGTGCTCTCAATAAGCTGACAAATATTGATAGAGTTTTGGAAGATCTAGATATTTCCTATGTTTGATTCATTAAGTTTGTGAAGTAATTGTACAAACATTAATGCAGTACTTCGTCATTTGACCTGCAAGATTTGTCTGCGTGTAAACTTAGGAGCAGACTAATTTGTTCTCGGTCAAATAATGAAGAGTAAATGAGAATTCTGATAATTCGCTCCCAGTAATATTCATTTCTTTTTCATTTAACTTTAGACAGATACGGCCAACCTGAACCTAAATAGATGAAGGGGTACTAAGACAAGCTTTCCGAAATATTCAATATTGAAAAATAACTGTATGACAATTACTATATCTTTAGTTAATTAAAAAGGTTTACAGTTGCAAATGCTCTGGCTATACGATGCACAGCACAGTGGATGTAGGATTAATTTGATAGCTAGGGAGCTCTAATTGTAGAAATGTAGTTTTAAGAAACTAAGAATATAAGAAACCATATAAGAATATGCGTTTTCATATAAGAAACTGAGAATGTGGTCCAGCTAAGGAAGGACTCTAAATGCTATAAATTTTATGAACTCTAAGTTCTTAATCAGAATGGTTCTGTGGAGAAAATATTCATTCATTATTTTCTAATGATATGTGTCTTGCCAATATTGTTTCACTTCCAGGATATCTTCTGAGGGTGTCGACCCTCCCGAGCTTCCATTTCACTAGTCTGTTATAGCTAGGTGTATTCATAAATAGAATTGTCCCCAAGCAGCACTTGCAATTTTCGTAGTCTAACGTACTTAAGCTTATTTAATTTTACTTGGTCTAGTGAGCAGGTGAGAATGCCAGTATACAAGAAACCAGTAACTTGTGGGAATCTGATTTACATGATAGATAAAGTAGAACACTAAATATAAAAACCTAGAATTTTGAAATGAGCCGATTCAAGTCCTTACGTAATGATGAGTTCTAGTAACCCGAGTGCATTCTACTGTATCTAGCAAAAATCTCACCCTTGCAGACGTTGCATGTCAAGGATATGCACAATATGTAATGTTCTTGGAGCATCTATGAAAGGGGTAAATTGATAAACAGACTGAAGTTACTTTTCAGTGGATGATGATGAAACCATTTACAAGAGCTTATTTTGAATATCAAAATAGACAATATATATAGACAAAAATATATATATATATATATATATATATATATATATATATATATATATATATATATATATATATATATATATATAGACAATATATATATAAATATATATATATATATATATATATATATATATATATATATATATATATATATATATATATATATATATATATATATATATATATATATATATATATATATATATATAATCAGTAGCTAGCGAGTAACCAGGATTTCTACTTTTTCGGTGCAAACAGAAAGGTTGATATAATGCTCAGAAAAACCAGGAGAAAATTAAAATTTGCCACCACCTGGGATCGAACCAGGGTCTCTCGCATTCCGGGCAAGCGTCGTAACCACTAGACCACAGTGGCTTGTTTTAACTCCCCTGGTTTTTAGCACCTTATGGTCACTTTCGGCTTTCGCCTTTATCAAGGAGCTCTAATATATATAATCAGTAGCTAGCATTATATATATATATATATATGATAACTGATGAAGGCTTGTGCCGAAACGTTTTAAAAGTTGGAATTTTTTCTTGAGGGTCTATTTATGTCTTTAAAAATTTCTTTATGATTGGAGCTATTTGAGTGTATATATATATATATATATATATATATATATATATATATATATATATATATATATATATATATAGACAATATCTGGCTATAGGTTCTTAATAAATTTAAGTGCTCATATGCAAGTAGTTTCTATATTTCAATACAAAAAATGCTATTTTTACATAGGGATATTGCATTGTGTAGTACAAACAACTTGAGTCTGTGTAAATTAGAAATTAATCTTTAAACGAGTAAATTGATTTTTCACACTAATTTCACAGGAATATACAAGAAACAGATTCAATTTTCAGTGCACACATGATGATGTGCTCAATTTGAGGAACTATTATTCATTTAATGTTTTAAGTCCTTTTCATGTATTTGTCAACAATACTACTTTGTCCCTTCCACCACCTGTCTCCAGGCGGCGGCCTTTTACCAAATAGTCCAGATTGAAAGTAAACAGAACTGAAATGATTTTATCGAGAAAACTGCCCAGACGGTTGTACAATTCAATGAACATTATTTGATCAAGGATTTTTCTCGCAACGTATCGACAATACTGTGTAATTCAGTTGAAAGAGGCATTTATAGTAAATAAAGCAAAAAACGAAAATGTGAATTAGTGGTACTATGATATTCAAAGGGGAAGTTATATCATCATAGGGTATCCTGTTGAGCATGAGGAAGGGCATGATAATGACAATGCGTCATAGTAGAGCTTCCTATCATCTCCCCACCCCCCCCCCCATCAATCAGTGGTGACACAAAGTTCGCAATTCCTCGGGTATGAAGCGAGGTCACTAGAGGACATATTTTAATATTATAGCAATCTAAAATCTAGTAATAGCATGAAAAAGACTACAAAAGAAAAGCAGTAAGATTGTGAAAAGAAAAGAAAATAAATAACCGTCAAAAGTTCCTTTGCTCCGCGTCTAACCACGATTTTTTGCGTCTGCAAAAACGTAGTAGCTACACCTTATTGCAATACTCAATGCTTTCATTATGATCTGCTGTTGATGAGAACTATCGAAATGCAGATCATTAAGCATAATTATGATAACTGTTACGCTACTACCTGGCTACAAATACTATTGTATGAGAATAATCTCACAATACTTACCTCAGCTGGTTTGTTTTTTCTATAGTAAATACTTTAGGATAAGGCTCTGAGGCTTAACAAATCCTCCAACAGAAGACGAAAGAGAATTGCTAAGTACAGAGGGAGATAAGTTGACTTTGAGTCCATTTCTGCTACGAACGGCATAGAAAATTGTAAGCTGTTGTTGATGGGACGGGTGCATTTGGATTGATCGTTGTAGAGAAGACGGAGAGAGGATTTAAGAATAACACCCCAGACAAATATAGCCGCCAAATGTTTGAAAACTCTGATAACGTCTATTTTCTCCTAACTTAATTGACCAATCATCATGCAAAATGGGCCCAGTCTCAGCATGTGTGGTCAGAATCCTGCATGATGATTGATCAATTACGTTGGGAGAAAATAAAATTGACGCAGCTCTCAAACATTTGGCGGCTATGTTCCCCAGACAAGGGAGCAGTGCTCTATAGAAGGACGAATTTGAATTTGTAAATAATTGATAGCTGAGAAGGTGAGAAAAGACACCGTGCTTTGGAAAGGAAGCCAAGTTTTTGACATGACTGATTAGCGATGAATGAATATGTGAACTCCAAGTGAGATTGGACACAACGGAAAGACTAAATTGTGCGAAAGGAAGTTGGAATGCCCTGTTCGTGACCATTCATGAAAACAGGTGAAAGTCTGGAGGATGTATACGTGAAATAAAGTCTTGTTTCGCCTTTCCTTGATTGAGTAGAGCTAAGATGTCATTGGCCTGCTTTTTTGCATTCGCTGAATTATTAATGAGCATTGAAGCTGACTTGCTTCTGTATATGGTGAAATACTGCTAGAAGCAAAGTGTTGCGAGTAGCATAGCCATCAAATGTTTGAGACCTCTCTTCAGGTGTGTTTTCCTCCAGACTAATTGGCTAGTCAGTATACAAAATGGGCCGAAATTTAGCTGTTGAAGGCATGTGTGGTGAGAATCCTGCATGATGATTGGTCAATTAGGTTGGGAGAAAATACACCTGATCCACACTCATAAACATTAGGCGATTATGCTTTTGCGAATCAGATGCAAAGGTTAACTTAGAAAAGTAACATCAACTACAGAGTAAATACAAAATGATGTACAGGAAAGCAAGCACATTCCAATACTAGGGTGTCGCGTTGTGTCAACTCCCCAGGCATAAATTCTGTCGGCACAATAACAAAAATGTTTCTTTCCTGTCAACAAATTGCATCAAGTTTCATATTATAGGAGTCTAAGAAGAAAAGTGAGAAAGACTGTCCTGCGAAGAGGCAGGCAGCTCATGAGTTTATTACATTTACAGATTAACACAAATTGCTGAGAAATTCAGCACACAACAGTTAAACATTTACGGAGACATTCTTCCATCATGGGAGCCATGTCCATTTTGCTGGAAAGTTCTAGATCCTACGCAAAGAAAGTTTCTAGGAACGGTCCTGGAGGAATGCAAATCATTTATGAAGAGGATAAATACTGCAGGAGATATGACAGAGCCTTTAGGCACATAAGTATGAGTGAATGAAGATCAGAGAGGAAACCATCTACACTAAATGTAATCGACCTGTCAGAGAGTAGGTCACGAATCCATTTAATGACGGTCTAGTGAAGACAAAATATTGATAGTTTAGCGAGAAGACAATTGTGCCAAACACTATCATTGGCCTTGGAAATGTGAAGGGAGATCATTCTGTTCTCTTCTAAGGACTCTGGAGTAGATGGCCAAAGATTAACTGCATAAGTTAACAGGTCGCCAGTAGATCTTGATAGTCGCAAATAACAACGGTCTCCATAGTCTTTTAGACAAGTGAGGCTATTACAAAAGGACAATAATTCAATAGGCCAGACCATTCCCTGTTTTGGGGAAAGAGAACATGTAGGCATGTTTCCAGGAAAGAAGAGAGTGTAGGACGGCTGAAATAGCTTGTTGAGTACATGAGTAAGTTCAAAAGCATGGGATATGATAACTATAGCAGGTATGCCATCAGGACTGTTCGATTTAGAGGCGTTGAGGTTTTTTGGACTTTGTGTATAGATAAATTAATTGGTGAAATTGTGATATACCAAGGGTGGTAGAGATTAGGTTGGGATTCTTGATCATCGAGATTGGAAAAATAGAGGCAAGACTTATGCAAATAGAAGTTTGACCTTGAATGAAGGAGTGCATGAAGAACAGCCAGAGTTATTTTTCAGGGACGGGAGAGACGAATGACTACAGCTTTTGAGACAACTTTGGCCGTCACAAGGAGCGAGGCCCAGCCTAGCAGGAAGTGATGGTAATACAATAACAGTGGCCTTCACATAAGGTTACGCGCTAGAGTCCTATAACGTAGTAAAATGTGACGTCACTTAAAGTTCCTTAGATGCAAATGCTCAGACATGTCTCTAGCTTGAAACCAGTCAAATTGGCCTTTGTAGTGATGAGTGGAGTTAAAATAAGAATTAACCTAGATTTGAGCTGCTCGTATGTCAAAATTTTCTGATCTACAAGGTATACAGTACAGGGTTCTTTAAAGGGCAAAGTAAATAAGTAAGATAGCATAAAACCAGCTTTAAAAGAGCATCATTCATTAAAGCGATCCTTCCAGTTTGTGGATACAAAGTAAAAATGAAAAATTTTCATGGAAAACTCTGTACAGTTCTTTTTGTATACAGACACCTGTGTGCTTCTTAATGCTTCTTAATTCAACCATCTTTTAGCTTTCAGAAGACCAAGTATCAAGTTACCTTTCAGCTATTTCAGGGCTCTTTTTTAGTATATACTAAGCAAATTTAAGATGTAACCAGAATGGATTAGTAGTTTTTAAGTTGTTTCATTGATGTTTTTTTCGTATTATTTAACACCAAGCTATCCCACGTTCTACCTGTTTGTATTCTCTATGAAGTAAAGTCTTACAATTGTAAGTCTCATCCCAGGTGGGAACCAGGTGACCTAGTGTCCTGTCCTGCTATGGACGAGACGGCAGAATGTAACATTGCTTGCTTGAATTTCTTAGTCTTTTAATGTAGATAGAAAAACATTTTGACGATGCTACTGCAACATTTCCGCAATCCAACTTAAGCATGTATATGATACGTTTTGATGCCTGATGTCAGATATTTTTAAATAAACGTCCTTTATACGAGAATGGTTTATCAGAAAGTAGTACTTGGCAAGTTAACAAAGGCTCCGTACTGGAGTTTTGTTGGAAACCTAAGAAAGCAATACACCGATAGGTCGAAGAGTTATATTACTCTAGAATTCCCACATTCACGCGTATGCAATCATCTCTTTTATTTCCTTAGCACAAATTTCACGTGGTAGCCTATTTTGTAGAGTTTTAAGCCTATGCATTGCCTGTCTGTCTGTGTAACATTCCAGTATTACCCAAACTCGTTTATTCTTACTAAGGGAGTCTTAAGACATTTTTAGTACTGAAATCATTAAAAGGCTAAAACAAAATTTTAGTATTACGTGAAAGAAATTTCTCATAAAAGACGTGTATTACATTCAAATCCTCAGTAATTTGGCCTAGGCAAAAGATTGCCTTTGATTCCCATTTTCATGCTGGAAATTGGCAAGTTGGAATTGCACCTGCATGCAGGAAATCTGATTTCCCCAAATATGAATACATTCTCTAAATATTGAGAATAGAGCAATAGAAAAGCTGACCATTTTGTGAATAAAATGATTCGCTGTAGATAAACAGTGACATGAAACTCAGAATATATCTGATTTCCTCATATGCCACTATAGTTTGATGATTCATTTTCACCTGTTACATTCTGAATATGTCTAAGATTTAAGTTGCCTGCAATTGAACGCACATGCGAAGCTTTCAATCGCTTAAAATTGAAGCTCGAAAAATTCATTTTAAATTCATAGTACTTACCACGAAACGATCTCCTTCTAAAAGGCCTCGTCTTCTCTTTCGAGTCTTCTTTATCGTGCCAAAGTGCCGCTCTTTCAAATGCAGGTGCAGTGAAAGGCTGGGTGAAATTCATTAACTGACAATAAAATTAGATATCACAGCTTGCAACAGAAGAGCAGGTAGCTTCGAGAAATGTATATCCAACGCTTTTGCTCGTAATTCATTTATCGTTCTTTCGCTGGCTTACTCATTTGCATGTGGCATTATTGTCATAAAAGTAGCACGGTAATCACAAGATTTTACCAGTTTTTAGCAAGTATTAATGGTCTTAAATAGGGCAAATACGCGTTGTGCATGCAAAGAGAGCAGAGTATCACCTCTCCGTCATATCTTGTGCATTGGGTAATTAAAGGTTTTGCACAGCATGCGTATTTCATATTGACATCATTATTATAGAGTAAACCGAACGTCATATCAATTTTCTTTCCTTACGCCACCTGTCAATTAGACGAAAAGAAGGATGATTGCTGCTTCCATTGAATCTAATTGTCAATGACCTTTTCATTACTTTTTAATTCAATGTTACATAAACCTGTCTTTTCCATCAACTTAGCGATTGGAGTTTCGCATTGCAATCATCGACTGAGATACGGATTGGACTTGGATGAATTAAAGTGGGCAGGTGCATTTAACTTTTTCAATTAATAGTTTTGTATCTTGGCCAAATTCCGGCGTCAAATGGTTGAAATGAGTCATGCACTTGCAATTTCTCCTCTTTCGAAATTACCGTTTGTTGGCAAATGTTAATTTTCCACAATATCATTGCCTTCTCATGCCAGGAAAGTTTGACACAACGACAAAGAAACCTTACGTTCATGAGGAAAAACTTTGAAATATTTCACTGTAAAGAAAAACTTCATAATGTGACATATGCAAGCAAAAGAATCACAATGCATGCATTGCAACTGTAGGATTTCTAAAACTCTTATACATGGGTTAGGATTTTTATAATTATCGTGTATTCCTCGTATTAAATAGTCTCGCCTCTGTTATTAGTTTGCCTTAATAAGCCTTTGCTTCAGCTATTGTCAATTGCCAACTTTAAATCAAAGAACTAATAATAATCTAGAACTTACAGCCATCTAAAAGTAACATTCTAAAACATCTAAGACTCAAATTTGATATTGTTCTATCAATGGAATCTTTATTCATAGTTAATCTAATTCCAAAATTTGGTTTTAGTCAAGTGGGTCTCTCTCCTCGATTAGTTTACCTATTGAGAGAGCTCCTCCTTTGAGAAATTCCCTGCATACAAACTTTCTTCATACTTTTGTTATTTTGTTTGTTTGCATATTAATTCTAGTTCTATTTTCCACATCATTCATGCTGCATGGTTAATATTAATGTTTTTATTTACACTTAGTTAATTTATGTTTAAATTGCTTGTATGTAGTAGGATTTTGAACAATAAAAACTGAACTGAATTGAACTGAACTGAACTGAGTAATAATAATTGTTCAATGACGTGCTTTTTAGTGCTTATTCTGATTTCATTCCCAGCCAAACTGAGCAAGCTATCCCACATCTACCATATGCTTAATAACTTTCTTTGAAAGAAAAATCGTGCTTTAAATGAATTTGTGAATGTTTGAAAGCCTTGAAGCATGCAATAGGAGGTATAATTTTTAAGGCAGGGAAATTCCTGGCTGCTCTCAAGGCTAGCAAAGTCCACTGGTCCTTAATATCCTAATGAAGGATTCCATCATTTTTGAGGAAAGGCAATTTATTCTTAAGATCACTAAATCGTAACAAAGTTAATAAGCGGATGAAATGTTTGTGAGAATGATTAAAGTCAAGTACTGTTGCGTTGGTTTTCCTGCCAGAGACAAACTGGTTTGCAACAAAGGATTATTTTGAAACTATGGAAATATTGTATTCCTCGAAATATCGCCCTCTGCAGAAGAACAGCCACTTCGAAAGAGTGCCCTTCGAATAAGGAACCTCTCTTGCAAAACTGTTTCTAAATGAGCATCTTTGAAATGAAATCCCCCTTTTTTGAGATGGATCGCAGCCTTCTCCATTGTTATACAATAGCTAATTATGTTGCTGTTGTAATGTCATTCACTGTTTTCCTACTCATGGTGCATTTTCTTTGTTTTGTTACCATGCCATTACTCCCATAGTCCCATAAACCTTCTTTCATAAGAAAGTGGTTTATGCGAAAGCAATGTGCCACTGAAAAAAGATAAGAAATTCCAGTTCTAACCATTTGAAACTTAAGAATGTAGGCAAGTTGATACATATATAGAATTCCAATCTTTAACCAAGAACATCGTTTCTTTTGTTTAATTTGCATAGAATTTCTGTGATAATCCATATATTGCACTGTTATGCTTAACTTCACTACAGCACGAAAAAGCGGTACCATGTTTCAGACATACTGTTGTGGCACAGACTGTTGTCGTGTTTTACACCATGTTTCAGACATACTGTTGTAGTACAGTGTTACGCGGACAAACAGGCACTATACAAGCATAAAATACTAATGTTATGCTTGTGTATTGCCCTTTTGTCCGCGTAACACTGTATTGCAGATACATACATACATACATACATATGCATGCAAAATTTAATGCTGTTTACACCTAAATTGATTGTTCATTAATCTGAAAAATAAAAATTACTGCATATTGAGACTCATTTATTCGAGCTGGAATCATTGGGGGGGGGGGTGGAGTTTCCCCACAGATATGTACTTTTGTCAGTTTTGGTTTTCCCTAAAGCAACTAAACTGAGAAATATTCTACTAGTCAGTCAGTAAGCTAACAAGAGCCGGATGATGTTCGAGCAATGGTTTGAAGGTGTTGGTGAACAAGCTGCCTCATTTACCGTATAAAAAGATGAAATGCCTACAGATCTGTGGCATACAAGGGATTGTATTGTATAAGGCAGTATTGCTTCACCAGCTCGTATATCCTTGCTAAGAGAGTTTTAGTGCTGACATTATGGAAATGCTGTGCCTCCCTCTCGAGGAAGTACAGTACGCTAATATGATGCCTACTCATAAGAAAAACAATATTGCCCGATTTCTCTCTTTCAGATATTTGGACAGTTCTCCAAAAACTTATATAAAACATAGCAACTTATGTACTTGCTTCTTGAACGCTTTAGATTTCTAAATCGAAATCATTCAAGCATTCTCCCAGTAGATTCAACCATCTGTCTTCTGCCTTCAATGACGCGCTCAATATATTTAGAGTGTTGTGTTGTTACTATTGCATTGTTTTGTTCGTTCTTTTAACGTTTAGATGACGAAGTAGTATGTATTGTAATTGGCTATATTTTTGGTTGCCTAGGAACGGAGAGAGAGGGTTGTTTTTGGAGTAAGCATGGAGGTGAGAGTTATGGGAAAGGAATTACACTTGGAGTTTTAGAATTTATGTGATCTGAGAACAATTATTGGTTTAGAAGTTGGGATTCGCTTTTGGATACACTTATGCTGTTGCTGTTAATGTGTACGCTTCGCTCGGGATTCGGATCGCACCTACCTTTTAACAAAGGATAAATAACACACAAATATACAACAAGAGCTAAATATTAAATCATTGATATTCATAATAAAGAGTAAAAATCCTAGGATAGAGCACTGGGGCACACCAGCGGAAATATCTATCCAGCTGGAGCTCCACCCAGTCAAACAGGTTTGTAAACCATCATGCTAAGCCATATCAAAGGCTTCAGATGTGCTAAAGTGCATAGATCGAGCATCTAGGGGAGAGCTTTAACAGTACGCTCTAAATGCAATGTTACGTTACTTCGGGAGGGTACACCATTGCCTTACAGTAGCAGAAAACCCCAATAGTGCTGCCAGTGACATGAGCTATGATGTTAAATTTATAAGTTAGTGGGATCTCGTGATTATTGAACGTAGTTTAATCCTGATCCAAAAAAACTGAATTAATGTTTTCAAGGAAGAGAGATCGAATAGATCGTCCAGTGCTTTCCTTTCATTACAAACAAGTTAAGAACATAACTGAATGTATGCGCCTAGAAATTATTGTGGACTCAGGGCTCTCTGTTGCATGTCCTACATATGATATACGATTGTTTATTATATACACATCCATTATCTCAAAATTCATGAATAGGAACCAGATTGTTAAAATATGTCTCCAAATACTTGTTCATGCATACCCGAAGTGAATTATGCAAACTTTTAGGAAGATCTCAGTTTGACTATGGGAAAGCATTTAACATATGCCATCTAACACAAGTAAGTACAGTCAAAATTTTAGATAAAATTTTACTTTCCCAATGTTAATGGGGAAGTTCATGTCTGATCGACATACTGCTGTCTGATCATTATCAGGTGCATGGAGAAGCACAACTCGATAGAGATTGTATGCAGAACGTGGCCGGGAATTACTGAATTCCCATATGATGGTGTAGAAGACATACTTTATGCCATAAGTATATACACCATCTAAATCCATAAGACATAACAGACCCAACACCACCGTTTCATTTGTCGTAATGCATACTTCGTATACAGGTCTTAACTTCACAACAATGGCCCAAAACAAGGAAGTTTAAAACTAGGTTAGCTTCTATCCCTGTTGTTTATCTGGATGGAACAAACTTGGACCGGGACTGCCACTTTTACCATATGTCACTCTCTTTAACGAAAAACTTTTCTTGATAACAACTCAGAACGACTCTTAGAGATAATGAAATTGAGAGTTGGTATTAGAAAGTTAAATTTCCATACAGTCAAGTGTAAATATAGTGACACTGTTTGCCCATTAAGTCTAACACGTGATGGGTATTCAACATATTAAACATCTTCTGTTGCTCTGCTCTTCTTCTGATACTCAGAGAAAACATCTCTTCACTGCAGTTAATGAAGTAATTTATACGACAATTTTTACAACTCAATGAATATTGAAAATCGCGATAAAATTTCTTTAGAATATTGCCTACCTTGCTGTAGGCAAAATGTCCGTTTCATGCGCAAAGATATTTGTCATTGCAAAATTACTGATTGTGTGTACTGCGATATATTTTTTCAAACATAAATTTTCCTGTACGATTGTCTTCCGAAAACAGATGCTTCTGTGTTTGAAACATAAATATTCCCGTATACTCTGTGCTTTACTGTCTACCCATGTTGATATATTCATATTTTCCACACCTACATAACCGCTCCTAGTAGCCTGTAGCCTCTTGATTCGCCTCTGCTCTTATCTAATAACAGGTTATGTCACTTTCGCACTGAAAGTGCTATGGGGTGTTTCCGCTTTTTCGTGCGATAGTGAAATTCAGTACACAGTTTTTTATATAAGAATATAGCCTAAATCTAGAATAAGAATACAAGAATACTACAGCCATGAAAGCTCCCTATAGGAAAAATTGCTATAATGTCGAGGGTGACCTAGATCTCAAAATATGAGATGATGGAAAGATAAGTGACTTAATTTTGAAGAGGGTAGCATTTGCTACTGTAGAGCTCGGACATGTACACAAGTGACTTAATTTCGAAGAGGGTACCACTTTGCTAGTGTAGTACTCGGACATGTAAGCAACATTCTATCACAGCACATTTAAAAAATTTATACACTAATATTGTTGAACCCCATTTTCATTACTGCTCCTCGGCATGGGGTGTTGTGGTAAGACTGGGGTTAATAGGCCTCAAAAATTGCAAAACAGAGCAGTTCGGATAATAACCAGTAGCAGGTTTGCTACTCCATGTAAACCCCTTCATCTTAATCTTGGACATAGGTCCGTCAAAAAGATCGTCAATTCTAATACAAACTCTATGATACTTAATTAAGTCGATTAACAGTCTCGCTCCAGGTTACCTTTTTAATCTCGTTGTTAAAAATTCACATAGCCCATCTCAAATTCTTAGTTATATATATTCCAATTTTAGAATTTCTATGAAAAATGCATCGAATGGGCAAACGGGGTTTTCATACTGGAGTGTTAAAGCCTGGAATAATCTACCAACTGAGGCCAAGCAGACATCCTCTTTGGTGCAATTTAAAAACTCTGCTCCTAATTGCATAATGTGGAAATTTTAATAAGTGCTTACTTTTTCACATTCTAATATTCCTTATTATTAATTACTTTTGTTTCGACGATTGTATATATTAAATGATAAATTTTCGCCCTTTCACCTGATATGGTTATACAAAAGTCTTGAAGCTTCAATCAAAGAAAATATGCTAGAGCTCGCTAGACCCAATTTTGGAATTTCTATCATCCACTTTTGAAATACGATTTTCATGACAGTTACGAATTTCTGTTACAAAGAATAAAGTTATGATGTGTTGCCTTTCAGATCATTTACATGGTATTTCCAAGTTAACTGCATGGCATACCATAATTTTTCTCCTCCAAATATTTACTCTAGATATTCTAGATGTGAGAAAATTCGTGCTAGTTCTTTATTACACTAAATGGGGATATGCACCAACTTGCAAAAGTGCAGGGAAAACAAGCCAAATTACGCCACCAACTTATTAGATACGGTCTCTTCCTGCCAGAGGCCTTTGGCGGGGTGTACAATACAGTGGGGCAAGTGAGGATGGCTTTTGTATTAAGCTGCTGACTGGTCGTCATCTGGAGCTTTTTGAGGCAGACATCTTTCCCCAGTGGCACCCCAAAGGCAATATGTAATATCAACTCATTTTTAGCGGCCAGCCACTTCATGCCGGCACCAGCTTAGTCTATCATGTCATTTCACTTTCATTTTCATTTTTCATTCTTTATTCACGGTAACCCCGTCGGTAAAGGCCGTTTTTCAGGGGGCAGTGAACAAATAAATAAAAAAAAATTAAAGTCTACAATTTACAGCTAATATAATCTAGAAACGAAAATAGAAAATTTAATAACAACGCTAAGTTAAAGTTAAAATCAAAACATAATTATCCTACAAGCTTTAAAGCCTAAGTTTAAAAGCAAATAAAGAGGGCGCCTGCTTGACCTCAGGTTCAAGGCTGTTCCTCACATTTACACCTCGATATGAGAATGATTTTTGCCCATTCCTGGTCTTGAAAAGAGGGATGCGTAGGTCATATTCGGAGTTTCTCAACTTGACAGTGTCCCGTGATGAGTTCTTTAAAAAGATATTAGAGAGATATGTCGGTACGAGACCATTTAAGGATTTGTAAATGATCGTCGCAGTCTCTCGTTTTATGATTTCAGGGATATCTGGCCAGTTTAGCCTTTGTATAAGGGCATCTGCAGGTGCATCATAGCTACTGTTTGTTACAATTCTGGCTGCGCGGTTTTGTAACTTCTGCAGGGTAAGTCTTCTGGATTCCCCACAGCTCCCCGACACAGAGCAACAGTATCGGACATGCGGTTCAACGATACCACTATACATTTGGCTAAGAGTTTCTTAGGGTAGTATTTTCTTAGCATACTTTAAAAACCCTATGGCACGAGAGACCTTAGCACGCAAGAATCTAGTGTGCTCATCCCAGACAAGATGTTGATCTAGTTGAATTCCCAAGTACTTAGTTTTCTCAACAATCTCAATCTGTGAATCACCTATGGCAAAGGAGGGGGACTGAACTTTTCCTTCAGAGATCTTTTCAAGGTTAGGTCGAGATCCTACGACCATAGCTTGAATTTTAATAACATTTAAAGACAATTTATTTCCTTGAAGCCAGTGCTTAAGGCAGTTTAGGTCTCTATTTAGGTAATTGTTGAGTTCATCGATGATATTGGAAGAATATGAAATTGTGGTATCATCCGCATACATGGTAACGTGACTATTTTGAAGACAAAATGGTAGATCATTAATATATATCAAAAACAGAAGGGGACCAGGACAAGAGCCTTTTGGGACCCCACAATTAATATTTTCAAGCTTTGAAGACCATTTAACAGAAATGCATTCTGTTATCCAGATAAGATGCAAACCAGTTATTCTCTAGACCTATGATACCATACTTCGTCAGCTTTTTAAGAAGAATTTCATGATCGATGATGTCAAAGGCTTTTTTGAGGTCTATGAATGCCATCGCAGTATATTGCCCCTTATCCATGTTAATATACCATTCGTTCGTACAATTTAGCAGACAGGTAACGACTGAGTGCAGCGATCTAAACCCAGACTGTTTGGAAAAAAGTAGCCTGTTTTTGTCCAGGTAGTCGTAAAGATGATTGTAAACCAACTCCCCAAAAGTCTTAAGCAATGCTTACTATTTGCTTTTCAATTTCACAACATTAAATACTGAGAGACAGCAGAATAAAAAGCATCGCTTGGACGAGCCAACTAGAGGTAGCGTTTAGTAGTAGAGTTCGGGCCACATGTGGCCCACAGGCCGCCATTGGAAAGGCCGGCTGTAGATTTCGTGATACTGTGCAGCGGTCATAGTAACAACCAAGAACACCAACGCAAAGTTTGGGAAGCCGCTGTCATTTGAGAGCAGAATACTTGTTGGTATCAATCAAAATATGCAGTATTAGTTCTTGAAATATATTGTCGACGTATTAAATTGCAATCAACTTTGAAGATTGATACTTCCTTTGGCTGTTACGGTTATATGTAATCAACTGGATACCACACTTTCTGACATTTGACGGTGGCCTAGCATTACTTTTCGATGATTATAAGTATATTGCGTTTTAACACCTAAGACCGAATGATGTCTACTATTACGCTTGAGCGAAAATAAGTTAACATAAGTAATGAGTAAGTATTCGCAAGCCAAGAGAGTAAGAAGTAAATAATAAACGTCAACGTCAAGGTTATAAAGAAGCCTGGTTTATGTAGCGTATAGTCGGAGGCAATGTTTATTTGTATGAGCAGAAAGTCACTTTGCCTCTAGTTGGAAGATATTAAAAACAAACAGAGCTAGAGTCTATGATTGTCACACTAAGGGGCAAGAGATCAGTCGTACCTACAGCATGAGCACTAAAGACACATCAACACTACCACATTTTGTTTTGAACTGGAAATATGCTGAATGTACTGAAGATGATATGATAAATACCTTTTGCTGCCGGACAGCAAAATGCAAGCTTACAGAAATAATGGCAGTGATTTTTATTTTGCTGTTAAGTAGTGGCATGTCTGAAGCAAATAGTTATTGTGGAAGGAAAATCATTTCTGCCAAGGAGGGTGTTATATCAGATGGGCCAGGGTTATACTTGAACAGGCGCAGTTGCGAATGGCTGATTAGAGGTAAATATTGCCTTACATTTCACGCCATAAATCATTGTGCGATTGTGGACTTTAAGCACCATCCATCTCATGTATGAATAGCAATGACTAGGCAATTTACATTGTATTATAGGCCACATAAGCAGTTGTAACACTATAGCTTTAACTTCAGCTCAGTTCATATCACGTAAGTTCTCTTCATACAATTTATAAATCTAGCAATACAAACAAATAACTATACTGCAAAGATAATAATGTTATAGAAAAATTATGGCAGTATACAAATACAAGGTCCTACAAATTTGTCCTACAAATGACACAATTTTTCATCTTCACTGCAGTAGTTTACTCAGAAACTATTGATTTATTTTCAACATGTTTCATGCCAAGCCTACAGGATGAGTATTACACAATCACAATATTTATTGTATAATGTTAGTGCTCTTATCATACTGTATTTCTAACCTAAAAGGAGTGATGATCACATCTTTTCATGGGTGGCCCCACTGAGAATTTATCAATTTGCATGTAACTTATGCTTGTATGAAACAGATAGGACCAGCAATATATAATTCCTATTATAACTTCCTTCTCCAGATTTCATACTGTTTATTATCAAAAGCCTATTGTTTTACCCTTTGCAGTCTCCAGATTTTGCTGCAGGCTTTGAGTGTATGCAAAATCTTATTTAAGTATAAGTATAAACTAAATAGCTTGCTTTGATTGGTGTTTTATGGTGCTGTGATATGCCAGATTACATAACATCTGGTCATTGAGAAAATCCTGATATACCCAGTTTATGAGTATACTGTATACCAGGAACTATAAGTCATAGTAAATATTCCCTTCAATGGTCTATGCAGGGTTCAAAGTATACAAAAAGCCACTTTGGCATAGTTATGTTATTAGAAATCAAGAGGAAGGACATATTTGCAATGAAACCATACAATTGACCACATTCCTTGCCAGTTCTTGGAATGTGCCAAAGCATGTGCATAATCATGGGGAGTATTGCACATTGGCTGTGCCAATGGAATTTATGCTCTTTGGTTTCATTGCAACAAGCCTCCTCAAACTTCGAGACCCTTCCTGATAACTATAGCCATGTATAATATTGTACTTTTTTGTACTTTCTTGGAGTTCTATCTTAGTGTCAATTCCAAGGTCCTAATTAAAGCCTACTATTTACAATACAATGCACACTTTCTTGTATAACATATAGGTGCTTGTTGGCTTGAGTCAGCAAAAAGCGCTCCCATCTTGCTGGTATATGCATGTACCAAGTGCCCTTTGTAAATCTTGAGGTCTTTTGGATTGAAAATAGTGCCTTTGACTTGCATTTGCACATTTATTCCTTAACAGGTTGTATGTCAATCTAATGTTAATTATTTATTGGGTGAAATATACACTATTGTTTGCATGAATTATATCACAACCAATTCAGATTTAGAACTATTTTCCTCTGAATAGTGCTTTATGATATGAATGGTAAATTGCCTGTCTTTCACCTATGAGCAGTAAATTCACTTTTTATTGTGTTAAGCTTCATTGTAAAAAGCCTTAGAGCATTTTAACATTGTCAGTTTTTGCTCTAGGTATAATACTGGAATCAATAACTCACAAACAACATGAGTTATTTATTTTAGATTTAGTTTACATATTATTCTTTAGCTCACATTATACCCTATCTTTTCAGCACCATACAGCAACCAAACTCTAAAGCTGGTAGTAAAGAAACAAGATATTGAATGCAATTATGATTATCTATATATTTTTGATGGAGGGTCTTACAGTGCACCACTTCTTGCAAGTCTCAGTGGGTATGATGCACCAAACTATTTGGTTTCCAGTTCATCCCAGGTAGTTAATTGTTCATGATTACTTGATTATTTTAGATAGCTGTCAGGACATTTTTTCTTGAGAAGATAAACTTTGCATATTCTCTAAGTGCACAATTGCTCTTTCAATACAACCTATGGCTGCTCACAGAATGTTGATATAATTGAGTCATCAATGCATATTGTTCCTCATAGTCATTCACAATATGACCTATCACAGCTTTCATAAAATCGTTCTTTGTAAAAGCACACCAAGCATTATAAACCCTTCTTTTGGGGTTAAGTTGAAATTTGGTGATAGTTTATTTCCATAATAGAGTTAAGCTTTTCAGCCTGTGCTTTTTTCAGTGAGCCCCTATCAACATATTTAATTATGATACCTTCTATATGTGCACTTAGAACTCTTTGAGGACAGTATTCAAGTAGTAATTCTGGAGAAGGTATCATTTAGCTTAAAATCTAGCTTCATTTGAAACCTAGCATAAGCCTCACATGATCTAGCATTTTTATATCAGCAGTCTTTCTGCTGCATATTTGCTTGTGATGAAAAGAAGGTTGTCAGCTTCACCAGTTCCTTTATGACTTGAAACTCTAGCAAAGGTGTTTCTTAAGGAAGGGGCCAGTTAGAGGATTTATGGTGTATCTAAGGGCAACTAACTCTTAGTCAGTAGTTAGTGTCCACTGATTTTCAATTATTTTATATTTTAGGTTATTTTAGGTTAGGTTTTTACTATATTTTTGCCCTTCTGCTTATTTTACTCGGCACACATGCATGTAACAATGGGGAACGTTGAAGTGTTAATTTCTGTATATAGATTAGTATTATTATTGGTCTTGTTATTCTTCCTATTATTATCAATATTAGTATACTGTTTAATAACTTCTTTCTTTACTGTTCTACATATTTTATGCTTTTTCATTTTTGGTTTGTTTGTTTGTTCTATTACCTAGTATTGTAGTATTGTAAGCCAGCCAAATACAGATTACCTGTTAGCGAGATTTGTATTTGTAGACTTAAATATCATATGAGATGAAGTTTGAAAATTTTTATTTTATGAACAAAGTTTCAGCAAAATCATTAATGGCATTGCATTGCTGCTATCTTTTAGGTTTTGGTTGTTTTACAAACTGATTATGGCCTGGAAAAAGATGGCTTTGAATTAAAATTTGAAGCAACAGATTGTCCAAATAATTGTACTGGATTTGGCACTTGCTCTAATGGTGTTTGCACAAGTTGCCCTGCTTCTCGAAAAGGTGTCTTCTGCGAGGAGGAATGGTGTCCAATGCAATGCAATTCACTTTATCACAAAGGATATTGTGACACAGTATGATTTATGTGTTTTATTTGCTTTTTCACCATTAGCAGTGACATCACTATCACATGCCTCTCTATCTGGTATACTCCATAGTAAAATGGACAACTCTTGATTGGCTGTTAGTGCAACCTCTAATTGAGGAGCCCTCAGAGTTATTGACGTATCAGAAAGCTAGGACCCCCAATGTTCTATCCCTCATTCAAAACATCTGATATATTATGCAAAATAAAATTGAGGTCCTGTTCTTCTGATTGGTCAATACCTTAAGGGATTCCCCATTTGGGGATTTCACTAACAGCCAACCAAGATCTGTCCACTGTGCTATGCTCCATTTGTTCTTTTTACTAACTTTCATTCTGTTTTATAATCCTCAATGCATTTCTTCCTTGAGAGTGTGCCTTTTATTGATAAGAGCTTGCAGCTGGATTCACATGTCTCTAATTGCAGTAGCGTTTTCTCTACTACGCATTGCAAGTCGTTGCAAGTTACTTGAATTTTGCTGACATTTTCACTCGTTAACGCTATTGTTAGGTCTAGTAGCGATAAAACTATGGCGTTGCTTATTGCTCATTTTCTTTTCAAGACTTTCCAAAAGTGCCATTGCAACCCCGGTTTCGCTGGCGAATCGTGTTCTCTTCCATCGGCATCCAATGTTGAATTGAACTCCTGGCATAGACTCTCTTCGAAGTCTTCATATTTTAAACCGAGATCTGGACATGTGACAGGATACTTCACACAGTCGGACTCTCTTTTTGTATTTGGCGGTAAGGTTGTTGTAATGTGCGCTCCTACATGTGTAAGACATTTCTGTTGCGTAGGTGATGGTTTTTAGTTACCACTTATCGTATCTGCAATATTGCAATTATGGGAATTATATAGCAAATTTTTTAGATGCGTTGCTAGAATGATGATGTACTGAAGAGAGAATTTATGAATCGAACCCTCTCGTTCTATCCGTTTTCAAATTGTTTTCCGATGTTTGTTCGCGAACCTTTGCTGACAGAATTCTTATTCAAACTCTGTAGGAAAACTCATTATTTTTTATGCATATCTAAGTTTATGTTGTATCAGGGTATATAATGCTTTGCATTGATGGGCTTGTAGTTAATTTAAATGGTAAGAAAGAATTTTCTGTCTTCAGGACGCTCTTTAAATGAGGTGTACGGAGACACTCTACAATTTAACATCTCTTCGAACACATGGTCAAACATCCATACCATCGATGCACCGGTAGGTTTAGCTTTGATTTTTTTCTGGCCATTACAGAAAATTAGAGTTATCTTGTGTATATTGATAACTCATTTCAATCATAAATCTTTATAAAATTGTGCCTGAATAGTTGCCACCGACTTAAGTGAATCACTCTGATCTTACAGCCTGCGAGATTTCAGCATGCTGGATCTGTTTACAACAGTCAATTGGTTGTTTTTGGTGGAGAAACAGCAAACGGGACGATCTTGAATGATCTTTGGGTGTTTGATACGATCTCTTTGATGTGGAGTCAACCAGCAAATAGCAATGTCAATAGCCCGCCTGGTTTAGTAGGACATACGGCAAATATTGTTGATGACACTTTATATCTATTTGGAGGTAAGATAACTTCTCTGTTCTTCAGAGCATTAGAATGGATTTCCTTTGCTTTTTGAGTATATTTTGGAGTACTATACTGTTTTAACTTGACTTCAAGCAAATGTGTATAAGTTTTGATAAGGGGAACGAGAGTATCCAATAGTAGTGTAATGGGAAACCTTTTTACGACCAACATTTTCCTCAGTTTCTCTCCAATGAGATTTCGCTTACATTGTGTACTACTCGAATAATTGAAAACTCTTTTTGAAAAGAGTATATTCATTTCAGGTATTACTTATTCAAGTAAGTTTTCGACCAACATCTATGCTTTCAACTTAACTTCGAACAGCTGGAAAATTGTCTCCGTTCTTGGTGGGAAGCCAGAACTGTTTCGATTTTATGGGCATACGTCTGTCTATAGCAAAGAAACAAAGTCATTTATACTTTTCGGTGGTGAGGAAGCACACTCAGTGGGGTAAGATATTCTTTCATTTGACAGAGATTTCTATCCAATTATTCTCAGATTCTCCACCAAACATTATAGAGTTTTGTGATACGATATGTGTGAACAGCTGTTCATTACGGCCATTTTTTCCTGACATTGCAAGCGTATATTTTGCATAGTATGCAAGTGGGCGAGTGGTTAGAGCGCTTGATTGCTGTACGGGGCATCGATGGTTCGAGGTGAACCCTCGTACATTAGTTGGGATGCTCGCTGGCTGTCCACCTAGCGGCAAATTACCTGGTGGCAGCACCGGGAAGTTAAAGGCGGCGAGAAAAGGAACTGGCCATCCTCCCTCACTGTGCCAACGGCTCAAGTGTGCCCTCTGACATGCACTCCCCGACGTACTAAATTATATACCGACGTACTAAATTTTACTTTTATGCAAGTCCTGAAATACCAAATTACTTTGTATAGCACCTATATCTATTTATTCTGTATTTTTCTCTCCTGTAGGCAGAACTCTCTAAAAAGCCGCAAGCTGGTATCTTTTGATTTAGAGTACTTATTATGGACGGAATTGACACCTGATCAAAAGAGCGGTCACCCTCTTCCATTGCCGATGGTTTTTCATACAGCTTTGATTGTGGGAGAATATATGGTTGTATATGGTGAGTTTGAGACCCTTTACATGAGAAATTATTTCCAAACTCTATTTGACTTTAGCACAGATAGAAGTGATGCTTCCTGGTGAATACCACCAGGCTTATTACTATATCGATCTTTATTGTAACATCAGAATCCGAGGATACAGGATAATTTTTGAAGATAATGAAAGTACTCCAGAGGGCAATTTCCTATTAAGTATGAACTTGACATTTATACCTTCACTTTGAACTCTTCTAGATTTTTAAAATTGGAATTTCTGTCACTCTATACTCCTTTTCCAATATTTTTTAAGTGTTTGAGTTTCATAGTTTATTTCAAGTTATGATAGTTTAGAATGCATCTGGCCCATCAGACCTAAGAATCGATATGTATGTTTAAGCATGGGATCAATTTTCTTCTGCTATTTCAGTAAGTTGTCTGGCTTCCTAAACAAATTACTGCTCATGAATTCCAGTTCTCTACTTTTGCATAGAAAGAGCATATATTCCTATAGTAGTGCATTCAACGAAAGAGTAGTATCTGCTGTGTACGCGGCAGGTATTTTTTTGCAGACAATCTAATATGCTTTTTCATGCTCTCCTTGTGTTAGAGGTATTGTGAAAATATTATATGAGGAGACCGGTGCTCTAATTTCGCCACCTTTTACATCTATTGTTCTGCATTCATCCCCGAATTTAGGAGCTTGTTTTATCAATCAATATTCCATCAGGATCTTTACCTCTTCCCTTCTGTAGGTGGGGTCGTAAAAGCTTCTGATGAGAAAAAGTGCTATTCTAGTGACTTTTACTTTTACAATATCAAGTGCAACACTTGGGTGTCTTCTTCGCTTATAAATTCAACTTCCACGCCACCGCTACTGAGCAATCCTCCATATGCTGGGCGGTTCTCGCACACTGCTGTGTTGAGGGATGACCAAACCATGATTGTGGTAGGAGGATTTAACGGTGTCACGTTTGGAGACATTCTGGCATATAGGTTCCCTCAAGCTCTTGTTTTGAAGAGGTCCAGAGAATTGATTGAGAAAGGAGGACATTGCAGTTTCTACTCAGAAAAAAGTAAGAAGTTTATCTTCAGTATTGCAGTTCTGTTAGATTGTTGTTTGTAATACAGAATTTGAATATTGCTCGAAAAAGCGAAATACCAACAAACTATTGACATAAATTGTTGTTCACCAAGATTATCTGCACTTGGTTTAACACGTGATTGAAAATGTTAGCTGTTATGATGTTTGCAGCTGCGTGTTATCCCGCACAGTTCTTGTTATGAATACCATTCTTTGGCAGAATTTTATCGTAGCATTTAGTCAGTCCCATGAAATTCGGAATGGAACTCATTAGCTGAAAAGCTATAGACTATTGCAACTGCTTATTGTCGGAGTCCTGGTAACTCATTTTTACTCAAATTGCAAAAATAGCATCTGTGTTTCGCGATTTTCCCGTGATGTCAGTGTGCTATTCGATTGCCATTATGTCAGTTATATTGATGGCGTAATTCAAAGGAAATCGGTTCTTAGGGGAAACCTGTTTGTATCATTTAGAAGAACTGCTTTCATTGAAAGTCCATGTCTTAGTTGTTCGAATGTTAATTTGCGATCTCATTACATTACGTCTGTATAGGTGATTCACAGTAGATATGTTATTGTACTTTATGCCTTTAATGGATACAAAAGTTCATATTAACCGTGAATTTCTGCAACCATAGATCCATGTTATGGAGACCCTGCTTGTGGCTGGTGTTTCAGTAGCCCACTTGTCTGTTTACCGTTACATAATTACAGTTCATGCGATGGTACCTTCGACGGGCGGTACTGTACAAGTCACTGTTCTGCGTATTCTTCCTGTGACGCCTGTCTCCTGTTTGGTAAGTCTGCTAACCACAACTGCTCTTGGTGTGTGCACGACCAAAGATGCTACGAGTCTTCATCACCAGGGGGAGCTTGTTCACCTTCGAACTCAATGAGTTATCGGGGTTGGTGGGGAGAAAGCAGCAAGCTTCTATCCAGTATTGACATGTGCTTCACCAACAACCATCCTCCTGGTTTAACTCAAGTAAAGTATACTGTACCAGTTAATATGGCATTTCCTGACAATGTATCAGTAATAAAAGAATTCAAATTTACAGAGGCAGACATGTTATTGTCAAGTGAAAATATGGAAATTTTTGGATCGGTGTATCCTTACATATTCGAGGCTAATCCTGTCGCTAGCAAATCACGACAGGTCAACATCTCTGGTGCTAGGCTGCAGGCAAAATTGTACATATCGCCAAATCAGAATTCAGCTTCAAAGGTCTGTTCAGTAATCAATTATCATCCTTAGCAATTTCGTATTTTCAATTATGATTAAGAACAGAAGCCTTTTTGGCATGCTATCTGCTGCAGACGTTAATAGTAGAATTATTATTTTTTTTATCATTAGCAGCCAGGATTTCACCAGTTTCTTGTCATTTTCTGTGCATTGTCGTTTTGTTTGATTCTTTTTCCAAAATGATTTTCATTTCGAAGAATGAATGAAATGTAAGACCAAATTTCGAACGTGCACAATGATGATTGTTGTTTTGAGCAGATCATGTTGTAGACTGCATGGCTGCAAAGCACTATTGCATTTCTTGCTGATGCAATGAAGTCATGCTATGGCGCTGGCAACATTATTGGTTCAACGTATTTCAATATTTTAATGCTATTTTAGGCCCTGTTTACACTAGAACGGATCCAAATGGATTCGTACCAATTTTAGCACAAATTAGCTTTCGTTTACACTAGACCTGCTGGATCCGTGCTTATTTGAGTCTGCTATCTAGGCCCATTTGGTATCGCTTTCCATATTGTACTCATTTGGATCCGTTCCCGTTTGGATCTAGTATAAACGGCTGGAACCGATCCAAACAAGTACAGTTTGAAACCGAGGCATGGAACTTTCTATTAAAAGGCCACTTGTTAGCACTAATGCTGCTGAAATATTACAGGGACTCCTCGCCAATTTATTGATTGATTTTGATTGATTGATTTTGATTGATTGACTGATTGATTGATTGATTGATTGATTGATTGATTGATTTCAAGTATTTAAGGAGGTCAAATAGCCCAATCATTGGTATCTGTGCTAATGTAATCGCGATCTATAATGGATCCAAAACTTTGTATCAGAAATACTCTTTCTGCAGCTGAATGGGAGAATTTAGCATCCTTATTTAGTCCAGCGGCTTACTGTAGTAACATATGATGTTACCCTACCGCTCTCATACTTTTCATCGGCCACATGTTTATGTTTTAAAGGAGGAAGTTGCTGTACTGCCTTATTCTAGCTCAATCAAAAAGATCATAGCCAAGCGAAAATCTTCCAGTCGGTTGTTCCCATCACCCAGTACAGACGCTGGCTACTTTCTTCAATGTGCAGTGAATAAATCAGATCTAATTTACAACAAGCAGCTCCTGGTTGAATGGAATTTGACCAGTTCGTCACATATTCACAGTGAGGTAGGAATTTTTTATCGCATTATTACAGCTAACTTCATGATAATTTGAAAGTCTCGTTTTATTCTCAAAAAAATGTTGTCTGTAAAATGGTTTTTGATCCGATGTTTAATGGCATGATTTTAGTCTGCGTGGAATCCATATTTTTATGCTCCATTGTTATATTTGAATTGCAGTTTGAAGAATTTGAACTTGATCTGATCATTTTCGGGAATTTCTGGCCCACTGAATAGGGTAGAGCCTCAAGGAATTGGATCTTTACCTGTGCCTATAAGCAACTGATGCAATATACTACAGAGAATCCAATCATTAAACTTATATGTTAATGAACTAGTCTTTAGTCAAATATCACTTTGTGTTTCAAAAAGACCATAATACCTTGTCTTATCTATAGCTTAGTTAGACCGCGTCCACACGTGTACGTTTACATTTGTAAAAGTGTATTTTTATTTACGTTTAGGGCTCCCATCCACACGTAAACGGCGTTTACAGTGGATGTGAACAGATATTTTCATAAACGCCTTTCAAAGTGAAAATTTTTGTAAATGCTCTATTACGGTGTGTATGTAGCTGGCAATGAACGGATAGGTTTGTAGACGATGACACGCGTGTAAGGTAATTTTCGACATTTCATTTTCAGGTGATCACTTCAAAGTATCTCCGCCCTTATTATAACGGCAATTGCATCTCTCATGTTACATGCCTTGCCTGCATAGTGGACTCTGCTTGTGGTTGGTGCTCTATGAGTTCATCGTGTATACGTAAATCGGATTGGTCTACTTGCAGGAGCCCTGACTCACAGACCTCCCTCATTAAATTGGATCAATCTTCATGTTTTCAGTGTTCTGATGTGTATGACTGTGTCACTTGCTGTCAGGTCAGTGTTTTCGTAGTGCAAACGGTATTGCATAATAAAACAATATTGTAGAAGTAATGATGCATTTCTGCTGTTTTTCCACTTCTTCTTTTCTTTTTGCTCTTCTCAATTCCTTCTCTGTATTCTTTCTGTTTCATTTTATTCTTTTCTGTTTCTTTACCTGTTTCGATATTTGTTTTGTCCTGTTTTTCTCTACTTCTATTCTTTTCCTATGCGGGCTGGTTTTCCTATATCCCGTATTATCTACTTTTTATGCCATACCACTTATATACGATGCACTAAATTGTATTTTATCTCAGTATTTTTACTTGTCTACTTCCTTATGCTCTAGAATCCGCTTTGTTCTTGGAATCCTACGTCGCGTGCTTGCGTGCGAAGGGGGCTTCATGCGAATGCACTTACGTATACTTCGCAGTGCCCAGGTCATTGTAATACTCGTCAGAGCTGTTCTTCATGCCTGGTTGATAGTAACTGCCGATGGTGTTATGAAAAACAAGAGTGCTTTGCCCCTTCAACACATATGTCTAAGTACCCTCATGGGCAGTGCCAAATCTATCAAGTAAGTGCACCCGAAAAATGTCGCAATTGCTCAGCCCACACCACATGTGTATCATGCCTGGCGGATCACCGTTGCGGTTGGTGTGGAACGCAGGATAACCCTTTGATTGGAAGGTAGGCACTTCAGTCAACTTGTTGAGTAAAAGTAGAAATATAGAAAAGCATAGCATATCACCTTGCATTGTTTTTATTGCTTGTCTAATTTCCAACATATCCCTGCTATTACCGGTATTTAGTAGATATCTCGTTTGAAATCTTGAGCATTATGTATTTATGTAATACTTTCCTCGTTTTAATCAATAAGTCATATTTAGTTTGCTATGTTCTCATGTTAGTTCGCACGACACATTACATATACATGCATATAATTCCATGATTTCAATTAGCTGAATGCGTATTTTCCTATTATCGGCCATTGTAGTAGTTCATATACGTTGTTGATATGGAGTTAATTGAATTTGTAAGAAAGTTCTTCTTTGGGATTACATGCAGCATTGATAATAGATGAATCGATTTAATTCATTTCACATACAGAGATTTAGGTAGCACTAAAAGTGTAAGGAATCATGCAGCCCATTTTGAGTAGCCGAACTTGTTTTGAGGTCCACTTTTGGTCAAAGTGACTTCTTCTCGCGGTTCAATATGATCTGCGGTACTTTTAAGGTTGAGTTTCATAGAGTAAGTGTATTGTGATTATCATTAGATGATGTCAATCTTATGTTTTCGATCGCTATATGTTTTAGGTGTCACGATGGCGATTTTGCCGGACCACGTAATAACATGAATTGTTCAGTTATAATGCAGACCAACCAAACAGTGCTATGGTCGTATGATCGATGCCCAGATACTGATGAATGTCGACTTAAATTGGATGATTGTCATGGGAACGCAACCTGTATTAATACTGATGGAAGCTATGATTGTATTTGCGAGCGTGGTTATACGGGAGACGGTAAAATAGCTTGCAATCGGACGTGAGTTGTTTGTTAATTTTTTCTTTTCTCTCCTGCTGGTGCTTACAAGTTACTCTACTGTATATGTGGATTCATAGGA
The DNA here is from genome assembly GCA_964019165.1 of Mastigias papua. Taxonomy (NCBI): domain Eukaryota; kingdom Metazoa; phylum Cnidaria; class Scyphozoa; order Rhizostomeae; family Mastigiidae; genus Mastigias; species Mastigias papua. The sequence continues at coordinate 5,027,671 of OZ025270.1, read as the reverse complement.
ACTAGACATTCTGTTTTGAGGGTGTGTTTGTATGTGTTCCTTGCCTAGGAATTATACATTTCTTCCTCGATTGTCCGGCCGCTGTGGCCAGTGGCTTTCCGGGACAGATGCGGACAGTCAAAAGGGCTGGTTAAGTTTAGTCCGTGAGTATTGTTCCAAATAGAAACCATATCGTACTATGTAGTACGTAAAAAGCGTGCTTCGTTAGCATACCCCAGATGACAATTTTTTGCAACTTTCTATATGTAGATGTTATCACGATTGTCAACGTGGCTTTTGTGACACTAATCATCAATGCAAATGTGACCTTGGATGGAAGGGAGAGAATTGTTCAATAGATTGTGGATGCAATGGTCATAGTACATGTAGAAATGGAATTGGCATCTGTGATGCTTGTCAGGGTAGGTTGCCCACACCTTCTACCGAATTCAATTTTATACAAGCCAAGTATTTATTGATTTGTTTCAATTTATTGCCCGTGCACACCAAACGGGATTCATTTGGATCCGTTCCCAAACTGGTACGGATAGGCCTTGCGTGCAAATGAGACTTCTTCTATCCAATCCAGTTTGGCTCCGCTATACGTACAAGTTTTGGATCAATTAGCATAGCTTTACTAATTTGAACCCGATTCATATAGCTGAAGTGTGAACACATATACCCGATCCATAGTAGTACGGGTATGGAACGAGGCTTGGTTTTTCATTCGAACACACATTATTTGTGCTTGGCCTCAAAGTTGAACATTATATGAGAACATATCCATACATATGAGTACTCGTTTCGTATCTGTACCCTTTGGGGTCCGACCTGTGTTCACTAGGGTCCACACGGATCTGCTCTCGTGTGCATGAAGTCTTAGAGTGAGTGAGTGAGTGAGTGAGTGAGTGAGTGAGTGAGTGAGTGAGTGATTGAGTGAGTGAGTGAATGGGTGAATGAGTGAGTGAGTGAATGGGTGAATGAGTGAGTGAGTGAATGGGTGAATGAGTGAATGAGTGACTGGGTGAATGGGTGAATGAGTGAGTGAATGAGTGAGTGAATGGGTGAATGAGTGAGTGAGTGAGTGAGTGAGTGAGTGAGTGAGTGAGTGAGTGAGTGAGTGAGTGAGTGAGTGAGTGAGTGAGTGAGTGAGTGAGTGAGATGGATGTGATGAAATCTTATCTTCTTTGTTTTTAGGATACACCAAAGGAAAGTACTGTGATGAATGCGTAGTAGGGGCGTTTGGCGATCCCAAATCGCCCCAAGGCTGCAAGCCTTGTGCGTGTAATGGACATGGCATAAGTGAATTGGGCCACTGTCATAACGTAACTGGGAAATGCTATTGCAAGGATGAAACATATGGAGACCATTGCGAACTCTGCAACTCTCCGCTATCTGGAAGTTCATTGTAAGCAACTTCACTTTTGGATACCAGCTCATCACTCTTTACAGCTAGGTCTTAACTGATTCTTATCCATTCAAATATATCCAGATGCGTATGGGAAAGGTAAATTAAGTATTCTCCTTGGGATTAACAGATAGTGGAGCCTACTTCAGATGATGCGCTTGAGATAAAACCCTGAACTGGGTTCCATAATCTGCGGTGTTATTACTAGAATGTATCGTCTGGAAAATTTGTGTTATTCTTATTTTGTAGTTTGGCTACCACTGATTTGAAGACAATTTTATGTATTCAGTAATGGACTAGCATAATTGTGTATAAATATATATATATATATATATATATATATATATATATATATATATATATATATATATATATATATATATATATATATATATTTGCCCATTTATTCCTTCCTTTATTTATCTAGAATTATAGCTTTCAAACTCTTCGGCACAGGCCGTCATCAGGAATCATCAATATGTGAATAGTCTGTTGCTACTACAAAACGTCCCTATCGCACTAACATGTTCTCGCTATCTCGTGCTATAATCATAAATATATTTACTTATATTTATAGCTTATATTTGTATGTATATTTGTATAGATAATGTATATTCGGTATATTTATGCAGTGTGTTTGTGTATATTTATATATGAGAATCTCTTTTATTGTTCTTTCATAAGTCTTCCCTTTGTTTGCTTAGGAATGGTGGAATCTGTTTCCACGGATGCCAAAGAGTTACTGTCATAAAAAATGCTACTTATGGCTATCTGTCAAAAGGTAATAAGGATAGAAGGGATTGCCTTTGGTTTATTACCCACTCTTATGCTAGCAATCATAAAATTCTGTTGAATGGGACAGGTGTTAGCAACGAAACCACGATTACTTTAACAGCCACTAGTCTAGAGCTGTCTTGCCTTGACTCACACCTTAACGTTTACGATGGAATTCCTGGAAGGAGCAATTCAAAGCTCATTGGTAGTATATGTGGACATGATGCTAGAGTGACCATCCCACTGGAGGCAAAGTCAGGCGTAATGGCAGTACAGTATCAAGGGAATAACACCAATAGGACCTTCTATGTTCGCTTCCAAATAAACAGATGCAGTTTCAGCTGCACTGGGAATCGTCACTGTGTGCAGGATATATCTGGATGGACTGGTTGCGTTTGCAAACCTGGCTGGATGGGGGCCGACTGCAAAGAAGAAGTTTGCCCAGCAAACTGTAGTTTTGCAGATAACAAGGGCCGTTGCAACAAGGTAATTATGGATTAATGTTAAAGTGATTAATTCTTCTTTTTGTGATTTTACTATTGGTATTGTACCTCCAACTTTCAATGAAGTAGTTTTTCTGACTTGTAGTGACAATAAAGCCTTTGATATTGCTTTCTGGTTATGCTAGGAAGTTATAGAAAGACATCTGCAAGAAACGTTCCTTCAAGGCAAATTAACTGATAGAACCGTACGAATTATACTTTTGAACCTTCTTTTAGACAACTGGCAGATGCACATGTACGAGTGGTTTTGCTGGACGTAACTGTAGCCAGCCTGGTGGACCAACCAAGCTGCATTTTGAGGATAGGAATTGTCACAATGCAGTTACCGAACCTCGTTTTGGTCAAACGTTTCTAAGTTATGGGTATGGTGGTATGCTGTATGGGGGCCGTGGTCTGGGATCTGTTTTGTTTTCTGATGTTTGGTCAATCAATCTTAAGGATCAATCTTGCCACAGACTGAAATCCTATAATCAGCCGCCACCTAGATATTATCATTGTGGAGTTGTTTTCCAGGTAGGTTGATTTTGAAATAGGAGACAAGTTGTTGACGGAGTGTTTGGGATATGTTTTGTAGCGTATTTGGAAATTTTTGCTCATTATTCTTTTGAGATATAGATATATGATGACAGTTTTAAGTAGCAAACGATCAGTTTTTTTCATTTACCTTTAAGCTGAGTATTGCAGGCCCTCCTTGGAAGAAATTGCCACAAGTGTGTAATATTATCGCAATGAACAAGTAGCTGAGTGATACAATTACTTATCTTTCAATTTCTCTTTCACTTCTAAGCCATCTAGGACCTCTTTGATTTTATATCAACCAGAACAGGGAAGACTAGTAGTTTTTTAAATCTAGTAGACTACAAGTCGACAGGTGCGAAGCACCATGAATTAATGGACTAACAATATCAGATTTTGTATATTTTGTACATTGTCTGCACTTTGATTTGAAAACAGATAGATATCCCGGTAGGCATAAGATAGAAGGCACAGTTTTATGAATTCGAAAGGCATGCACCATTGCGTGCAAGTGCGATCGTATGCCTTTTCCAAGTGGGCCAGTATTTGAAACTTTCTTTACTTCTAAGCGACTTGATTGAGCAAACCAATCAATGTGTCTCTGGCTTTCATGTATTGTTTCCAATATTGTGTAGTGCCTACAGCCATTTGTCGTATTACTGTGGTCGCTGAAATTTTTTTATAGAACAAGATGTTAATGTATGGCGGACTTACAGAGAATGGTGCTTCAAATCAGATGTACTCATACGATATCGTTAACCAATCTTGGACAGATATTCCACTTAGCAGTCTGAAGGTATTTTATGTGCTTTTATCTTACGCAAGTTATTACACATTTGAATGAAATGATTTCACAAATATGCAAAATGGGCGTTGCTTTTTGCAGCCCTTTATGTGACCTTAAGTTGCTCTGTGATGACAATCTCCATAAACGGCAGCGATTGTGTAGGACTGTTTAGCGTCTGGACAATATAGGACTGCATTTGCAATAACTCGAGTTTGAACAATACCGGATCGAAAATTGACCATTTCGGCCTTGCTTCTCTATTTGATACTTAGTTGTAAACTGAAGGACTGAATGGATCTTTGTATATAAAGAGTTTTTAAGTGAAATGAAATGAAAGAGACTGCGAAAAGCCATTTACGTTTCGAATTCCAGCTTGTTACAACGAAGTGCCGGTGGAAATACGAATGTTGAACTCGTTAACCACGTTCGACTGCCAGTTACAGAAGCATTTATTGAGCTGCTAGGTTTTACATTAGTAATAAAAATAGAGCAATTAAAAGATATAGTAATGTGCACACTTTTTCATAAGAATATAGTCTATTAGAATATTAGGGCACAAAATCCTTGAAATTTAGGAATAATTTAAGACTAGTGCAAGGATTAAGCTTCATCAAGGCTAAGATATTTTGGCTATTTGAGTTTTTTGTAGAAGGCAGAGCAAGTGTGAGCTTCATTTGTCCAGTCTGGGAGCCATTATGCTATGATGCAACACAGAAACTCTTGGGGAGTGTCCGTTACTTAACTTTTAGTACAGGAATATTACCTATACGAGCATTAATGCTCAAAATCACTAAAATTTGAGAACATCATTTAAGAATAATCTTAGGCTCAAAAGTCAACAAATTTTAAAGAATATTGAAGCTCAGCAGACAATTAGGTATTCTTTTAGAAAAAGTATATAGTAAAGTAGTTCTTTGTTATAAAAGGTTTATTTATCCATCCCAGCCAGGCGCAGTGCTGCCTTCCCTGTACAGCCATACCTGTACCCTGGTTGAAGATTTTATCTACGTTATTGGCGGTTTTGATAAATCTCGAGACAGTATGAATGAGCACATCTTGGGAATCAATGTGACATCGTATAGTTGGCAGCAACTGTATGTTCCCACTGCTGTGAAAGGTCTGTCATAGTCATTTTCTATGGTTATAGTAGCTTTTTTGTCAATTTCTTGAATTGTTGAAGCCAAAATACCCTGTACTTTTATCATCCAATTTTCCATCTCCCCCAATATAACGAGTATTATTATCAATTTATCTACTTATCTAATTTATCAATTTAGTATGTACTACATAGCTTTCAAATGCGGGATCCAAGGGGAGCCGGGGACCGTAGCCCCCCAGATGGTAGTATTTCGTATCGCAAAACATTTGCGTTCAGAGACATACCACGTTAATTAGACAAGAAAATGAATAAGAAGTGAAATGTGCAATCAGCACAACACTCCAGAAGTTCTAGAAGAGCGTGGCTATGAAAACCCCCCTTTATTTTCTTTCCGAAATGGCCCCCCAGAAACCAAACTCTGGATCCCTTATGATAGCTTTGTGCAGTAAAATGTGCTGCACGCTTTTGTAACTAGGAACATAGCTGAAGGCCTAGTTCCAAAAGTTCCTTATGAGTGGACCTCCAATAGTCAAATTGTAATTCTAAAAGTCCCTTAATTTTAAAAGATCCTTAATTTCAGCTCACACTTAGTGCCATAACAATGGTACAGACATATGTAAAACATTGAAATCCTCAATTTTACCTGTAATTTTGCCGGTAGCGTAAGATCGACGAAAAGGAAAATACATAATGGCGCTAGTACGGTTTGACGCCTCACAGTGATAACAGGGGGCTACACCCATCAATTATACACCATTCGTTAGCTCTTCATTCATATGCTACCCCATTTGCCCCATAGGGCTGACAAGAAAGAACTAACGCTAACCCCAACCCTAGCCCTTACCTCAGCTCTAATCCTTTGAAGCAAATGGGGTAGCATATGAATGTACAGATGAAGAGCTTCACATGGTGTATAATTGATGGATGTAGCACCCTGTTATCACTGTGAGGTGCAAAACCGTACTAGCGCCCCCTCAACCTAATCCTTTCCTTTACTGCTAACCCTACCCCTATAGGGTAAATGGGGTAGCATATGAATGTATCGATGAAGTTCCTTTGTGGATTTTCTAGTGAAAGTATAAATTTTTTGAATATTTCAACATTCTACATGTAAGTTACTTATAAAGTGGTTCCTTTTAAAAAAGCATGTAGAGCTAATCAGAGCCAGCTGCTAAAAGTAATACACTCTTTCTTTTTTTTTCTTTTTTTTTTTAATACATCAAGTAGTACATCTAGTACATACATACAGAATAGAATATTTAAGATTACAAATACATGGTGAAATGTCATAGCAGAATAAAAAAATGCGGTGGTATAAAAATCAAAGCAGTTAGAAATCTGAAAAGCCCCGCTATGCACTCTTAGTGGAAAGGTTGAGCAGAGAAGGCACTGTTGCAGAGTAGAATTCCTGAAAACAATAGTAGGTAAAACGGTGTGCCTATCCTATGCAATGATGTAAAATGTGGTGCAGTAAGTACTGTAAGTAAAAAGGTAAGTGAGAAAAGTAAAAGACGGAGAGTGAAAAAGACGACCACGAAGGGACTCGAACCCTCAATCTTCTGATCCGAAGTCAGACGCCTTATCCATTAGGCCACGCGGCCACCCGTTGAAATGAGTGTGCAAAGTGGTTATTATTATCTGACTCAATCCCCTCTCTTAATTATCCCGTTTCTTGATGCCCAATTATGTGTGACTCAATCTCCTCTGTTCATTATCCTGTTTTTTCGATGCCCAATTATGTCTGTTTCTTTTTTCATGGAAAATCAGTCAGTAATGAGATACTCGGCTGAGACTGTCGGCAGCAGAACTACTCAATGTTATTAATGGTTTTTCATCTTAATTGCAAATAGATTTTTGTGACTTAGGTCATTTTTAGAACAAGCGCCTTGTCATCTTACATATAGTAAATGAATATTAAGCCTGGAAACTGCAAGAATTTGACTTAAACCATGATTTTCATTGTACTTTACTACTCTAACGTTACACACTTTTGTATACACGCTTTTTTTAATAAGGAACCTAACTAAAGTTAATAAGGAACCTAACTAAAGGCCTAGTTCTAAAAGTTCCTTATTTTCGGACCTCTTTTTATCAAATTCTAGTACCAAAAGTTCCTTCATAGTTCCTTAATTTTCACTGCACATAGATTGCCACAAAATGGCACAGACACTAACAAAGCATTGAAATGCTGAATTTTACCTTTAATTCTGGCTAGAGCTCAACATCAAAAGCACAAATGCGACAGGAAATAAGTTCTATATATGCAAAAGCATAATTTCAGTCAAGAAGTATCATGTCTATTCCATTGATATCACCCAATGTAATGTAATCTTCACTTGCATCTGAGTACAGCACTCGGAATTTGAAAATGTAGAGTTCCTTAGGGATTTTTCCTTTAGTGGTATAAGTTCTTTAAACATTTCGGCCTTCTACATGTAGGTTCCTTATAAAGTGGTTCCTTATAAAAAAAGCGTGTAAGAAGTTAGGGTCTACTGGGGTAAACAGGGACGCCTACGCTGGGAGACAGGGGGCAGCTGCCCCTCCTGCCCTTTTCCAAGGACTTTATTATTTTACTGTAAAGTTATCTATGATGTGCCCTCAATAGGTACCTTGCCCCCTGCCCTCGGTGCGGGCAGGCGTCCGTGGGGGTACAGTGGGTAACCCAGAGTAAAATGGATAATTGACCATGCGTAAATTAATCACATGTTGTCTTTCTTTCATAACTAATTTATGTGATTTCTTATAGAGAGGTAGATATAAGGCGAAAAAATACGACAATGCTTTTAAGTTTGCAAGACATGTTTCGGATTATTCCAATCCATCATCAGTTGCTCATTACATTGCAAAAACTTCTTGGTACATAAACAAACGTTAAATCATCAATCGAATTTATAAATCGAAAAAGTAATCAATGTAGCGAAAACAGGTAAGAACGGTTAAGAAGAATAGCTAAAAGCTTAATGAAAAGTTATAATGCTGAATCTGCTTATTTAAATCAGGTCTTTCCCATTGGATATGTAACGCTTCTTTAATTTTAAGTTTAAAAGAAGTGTTTACAGAATCCAACACTTTAAAACAACTATCGTTACATGCCTCTTTAGAGAGAGGTATTGTACCAGGTTAAAAAAATGGCACTTTGCTTTTTCATGGCCATAGGTCAATAATAATGATGCAAATTATTCACTTACCAACTTTACCCCGGGTTACCCGTTTTACCCCAGCAGTCCCTAGTCTATAGTCTATAATAAGAAAATCGAGGCTCGAAATCGCTGAAATCTAAGAACAATGTAAAAATAGTGCAAAGATCAAGCTTCATCAAGGCCTGAGTTTTTTGCTTATTTGAGTTTTCTGAAGAAAAGCCAAGTATGAGCTTCACTTATCCGGTGTTGGAACTTTAGAACTTTCTCGTTAAGTTTGATTTAGAAATGACATAATGCCTAGTTATCATAACATTACGTAATGCTTAATCATGATTAAACCGCATCTAGAAATTTCGTATGTAACTATATAAAGGGGTGAATTCATAGTTGAGAGGATAGGATAAAAATCATCGTTGTAAGCGAATATGGTTGGTAAACTGGAGGGATGAACGTATAAACAACGCTTGGTTTCTGTGTCACATTCTGCGGAAGTGAGAATAGTGGACATGCTAACGGCCTGAGTGGATAGAGTTCTACTCACTTGAGAATCTTTCAGTGTCACGGGAATTAGGGGGCCGATTCCCCACATCCGGTCTGGGAGTCATTATCCTATAATGAGACTCGGCAATTATTTGGAGAGTGTCAATTAGACACTTTTAAAAATAAGAATATAGTCTATACGAGTATTAATGCCGAAAATCGTTAAGATTTAAGACTAATTTGAGAATATTCTTTGGCTTAGAACCAGAACGTTTTAAAACCGCTGAGGCTCAGTGCAGAATAGGTATTCACTTAAAAAGTGTGTAGTAAATCTCACTACTGGATTTTTAAGTTCTAAGGAGGTCGATAGGTTGGTTACATGAAAATTGGGATTTCAAGTGTGTATGAACTTATCACCTTTCTTATGTCTCAGAATCCCACTGAACTTCCTTTCCTTTTTGAGCAGCTCAGTACTACTTTCTATTGAACCATTTCTTATCCATAAACATGTATCTCTTTTGTTTAATTTGCCAAGATTTCCTATGAAACTCTATCTATTTCAGTGTTATGTTTTTGTAGTGCCTGTCTTGTCTATGTAACATTGTAGTATGAAGCAAACTATATTATTCTTACTTAGAAAGTCTTTAGAAAACCTTTAATACTGAATTCATGAAAAGCTGAGAAAGTTTCAATACTGCATGATAAAGACTTTCTTATAAAAGCGTTGCACTTGGGTTGCACTCAAAGTCTGATTTTGGATTTAATGCCCATTGGTGTTATTCTTGTTTATCTTAGTTTTTGTTTATTCAATTTCATTCTAAAGCTTCCTGTTTATAGTGGTCAGAAGATGGAACAAGCTTTTATTTTTATAGGAATATATGGCCACTCCTCCGTTTATGACCAGGCTACAAGCAACATTTTAGTATTTGGTGGAGTTGTTTTCTCTCGAGACACAGTTCATGAATCGAATTCCTTGTATGCATTCAATTTGTTGAAGTCAACTTGGAATCTGTTGCAACCACATAAGCAAACGGTAATATCAGACAGTCTTCATTTACATAACTTTCTTATGTTTGCCTATAATTGTACAAGGATGCCGAGAGACGACGAAAAAAGGGGCAGATTATATCAATTAAAGTTGAAGTTACAGTACTTCATTTTGTTTTGTGCTCTTCTTTGAAGTGCTTTGGATTTCACAGTTGATGGATGATTACTTTGTTCAGTAAATAGCCCTTTGAAAGCCATTGAGCACGTCTTGTTGCAACTAGAGATACCCCTTTAGTAAAACCTAGAATTTGAGCCCCCAAAATTGCATATAATTACATATTCGTCTGTTCTTGATGTTACCTTTATGTCATATTACCATACCATTACCGCAATGCTCTTTTGCATTTTTTACCTGTTAAGTTTGAAATGAGTGCCCTCGGAATGTCCTCACCCGTTTGAAAAAGCGTCCTCTCAAATGAAAGCCCTCCAAAAAGCTAGCTCTTGCATAAATGCCCCCGGTGCTCTTTCGAGAAAGTACAGAATGTGCAATGGAAATGAGTTGTTGAAGAAGAAAATGAACGGTGAAAGCCATATACACTCGGCCTGGTAGTTAGACAAAGGCCATTTCGCAGATATGCATGTATAGGGTGAATATACATAACTTTTTGAAATTATTCGTTTCAGCTGAATCCATTGTATCAGCACACAGCTGTTCTCATTAATGACACAATGGTGATAATTGGCGGCTACTCGGATGTTTCTCGACAAGGATACAACCAAAATATATTGCTATGGAAAAGGAGTTGCAATCGCTGGCAAACTTTCAAAGTTGAATGTAGGCCAGATTCTTATGACTTATCATGATGTTTGATTTTACACCTAAGGCAGGGGATTTTTTATATCGTGTCACATTGACTCCACACATTGGCAACTGTTCTTTTTTGTATTTGTAAATGTTTTGTTTTGCGAATCGCCGCATGATTTCATAGACGTGTGCAAGTTGAAATAGATTTTGCTGGCTATTGAAATTTAAGTATCAACATAGATGATATTTCCTATTGTTGTAGTGACCTTCCAGGCCTATCCCGGAAAATGTGGTTAGCATATGGAGCTTTCGCGTTTGAAATTCTACTTCCAATAGTTAAGCAGTCCCCCCCCCCCCCCTCTCTCCAACTTATATCATCAAATTGTACAGCCCCTAGTATTGTCATTTTGAAAAATCGTCTGTTTAGTATGCTTCATAATTGTTATTTATTTCAGATGACCAATCTTCTACTGCTGCATACCAACCAACAATTCAGCATTCAGCAATCGTTTTTAGCAATATGATTTACGTCTACGGTGGGTTCAACACACGTCCTTTCAACAATATTCAGCAACTGGCCTTACCTTCTGATCCTTGTACCTTCTTCACTGATCGAGATAGCTGTCTAGCCTCCACTGGCTGTGACTGGTGTGAAAGCCAAAGCTATAGTGGCAACGGTACATGCTATGGATTGGATGAAGCACCCTTGCAAACTTGTAACAATTCAGGAAACAGCACTGCTCTTAGGTGCAATTCTGCATTTCTTCAAAAAGTGGATTGTCGATCATTTCTATCGTGTTACGCCTGCTTTGCTGCGTTCCCAGGAACGCCAGGGTCACATTGTCGCTGGTGTATTTATGAAGGCTGTCGCCAGTCAGGAACCAGATGCACTTATAGTAGTCCGAATGAGCAGATACAGTGTGTGGATTACAAATGTGAAGCAGCCTCATGTGAAACATGCAGAACTGATTTAGAGTGTATGTGGACGCGACATTTCAAATACGTGACAGAAACCTTACGGACGTATCAAAGGAGTGATCCTCTATTTGCCTGGAATTGCTTCCGCAAATCTCTCGAAAAGAGTGGCAAGTATCCAGCTTCTGACAAAGACATGATGTGTCCTGCCAGTTGTTCGAGCTACAAAACATGTCATTCTTGCATGGAATCTACTGGTAAGCCAGCTACTCTCTTTCGCGTTGGTTCTTGCATATTCTCATCATTCTATGTGGTTTCTATATCGCACGATATCCTATGAGCAGTATATACTTGAATGTTTTCAGATTCCATTCATTCACTCATTAATTTCCTAACAAATGACGTTTTAGTCCGGTCGTTCGTCCTGGCTGGGCATCAGTGGAAAACTTTTTTGCATAACAGTAAAATCGATGTAATTATCAAGTATAAAACAGACATGTATTGGCTAGGATGGTTTCAGTTCAGATTTTAGTGCTGTCATGAAGTGTGTAGAAAGTTAAACTCTGATTTATAGTTTATTCCTTTCTCGATATGGCGGTAAAAGATCTGATTGTCCTAGGTTAGCCTAGCATACAAAATGAAGCGAACTTAAGTATTTCTTTGTAAAAGTCATTTGTGTGTATGTAGTGCGTATTTCTTGTAGCTGTGTTTTTAATTCGTTACGGAGTTGTCATGGTATCTTGCACTCCGTGGTATCACCCTTGTATTCTTGTAGTTGTAAAATTTCTTGTTGAATAGAAAGCAATTTCATTGATTTGTCCTGTCTTTCCAAGAAAGAATTATAGTTGTAAGTTATGCGAATAGATACATGCACTGTTTTACACATGAGCTCCTTTGGGCAATGTATCTTTTTGACTTTGTTTTGAGAACTCATGCATCCATTGAAAGGAGCGCAGTGAGATTTTGTTATCTGGCATTGACAATAGACTGAGCAGTTTCCTGGGGGATGGTATGCGTTCGAAGTCATTAAATTGGAATCAGAATACTGGTTTTTTTATATAAGAGTTTTGCCCAGCACTGTAACTTTCTCAAAACTCAAAACTTTCCAAGCAAGATAAGTCGACACTTGCATAAGACTATTCTCACACAGGCATAGAGTGCCACGAGAAACCTATACAGATTATAAGTAAAAGTGACATTAAACTTACGGGAAAACTTGAGGTCTAACTGTATATAGACTTATTGACTTTCTTTGGTCTCAAAAATCCAGTACTCAACTTTCTCGATGTGTTTAAGCAGTCGAGTACTGCTTTCCTATAAACCATTTTATTATAAAAAAATTTATAATCATACTGAAGAAGCCTGCGACTGAAAAGGACCAAGGTGATAAATGAAGATTTTTTAAATGATGAGAGTTTCATGGTAGATGGTACTCATGATGTCGAGTGGACCATTTTTACCCTTTTGACAGGTCGGACTATATTGTTTTATGGTGTTTTCTTTCCTGACATCTTGTTGTGTGACAGCCTGCTAATATTAACCAGTGATATTTGTGCATTTCTCATCTAGGAGCCGAGGGTGGCAGCCAGGTCTGCTATTGGAGCCAGCAGCTGGGATTATGCTTTCCCCCAAGTTTCCAATACATTTATTGTAATGTGGGTGATTGTGGAATCATATCCAAGGACAAATCTTCGTGCCCTGCCTCATGTTCTACAAAAACTTATTGCCACAACTGCATCCAAAGCAATGGTTGTGGTTGGTGTGCAAAGCCAGGTACTATGGGGATTGGTGTGTGCATGGATGGTGGTTTGACAGGTAAAGACATGCTTTTGCAATCCTTTGATAATTACAGTTTCCATCTCCAGTTGTCTCGCTACAGAGTAATGTCCTGCAGAATTTTGCTAAATTTTAGTTCGAGACCAACCTGTTTAAAAAGAAAATAGTGCATGCGCAAAATAGCCAAAGCAACTAAAAATATGTTTGATAAAAATCATAGTTAAATCTCATGAAGCGACTACGAGCACTTAGCAAGACAAACGGACTGCACTAGTCATCACACTTAAGTAAATAAGAATGAGAAATAAGAATACCGCTCATAGAAAATAAGTAGCTTGCTTTTTCAGTTGTAATCTCAGCTGTTTGATTCATCATCTTATTCAGAGAAATTTAAAAAAATTCTCTGAAAAATTGCATAATAGTCTCTATTCACTTTGCTCTTTGTTGCCATGGGCTTCATTGGTTTGAATTTGGTGCTAGTCATTGAAAGTCTTGCTGCCTTACACTGATATGTTATGAGATATGAGACCACAAGCTATTCACAAAATAGCATACACACATATGGCAGTCAACTGTTTGTATGCTGTTGCGATTAACTACAGAACACTCATCAACTGAAACAAAGACAAAAGTGTTGGATTATTCCAGAATTCACGCTGGATTTCCAGTTACACTTTATTTCATATCATGCTAGATGATATGATATAAGATACTTTCTTGCTAGAGTTCTAGCTGAAAGAATGTTATTATGGTAGTTTTGGTCACGATGCTTCAGAAGTCAGCGAGTGCATGGTAGTCCATACTTTTGCCTGTAGTTTTGATATGTCGTTTAGTGGTGTTGTCCTTAATCAAGAATTTTAGAACCGCAACGACGAGAAAGAGAGGCATGATGCTTTATTAAGCTTCCATAGGTTTTCTTTTCTTTTTATTTATATGTTCACAACAAAAGTTCATACTGAAGATGGTTCCTGTGATTGATACGAAACCTTTAGGCCGAAAAGTTGCTGGTTACCCTACTAATGGCTGTGTCTTAATATTTTTCATGTGGAAGGTTCATTGAGGCATCATGACTGTCTTTCACGTCGTTCTGGTTCTAGAATTTATCATAAGACTGCCGTTCGCGACTATTATTTTCTCAAGAATAAACTGTTTGCAAGAACTTAGGAAAAAGCGCCCGCAGAAAAAGATAGTGAAGAAAGAGAGTCCTTCTTCCATTTTTCCAAAACAACAACTCACTCCTTTCGTAAGCAACTGAACTTCTTATATGCCTTTTCTTTAACAAGACAATAGCAAAAACTGTTCTGTTATTCAACAAATAAACGTTCTTCATTAAACTCCTAGGGACCCAAGAGCCAATGGGGCTCCTTTGCTCACAAATCACAATATGCCGCATTGTTCCTCCTGCCCTGCAACTGGCTTGAAATCTTGCACTTATTTGATTTTTAGGCACCACGTCTGCTGTCGGTTGTGGTCATAGTAATACTTCTGAGAAATACTCACAAGATACCTGGGCCCCTGTAATCTGCCCATACGAAAATGAATGCCAGAATGGCAAGCACAATTGCAATTCGCGCCAGTATTGTGTAAATACAGAGGACAGCTTTGTCTGCAAGTGCAAGCCAGGATACTCTCTGGTGGATGGGTATGATTGTTCAATTATTTCTTTCACTATACATGATAATATATTTTTGAATTAGACTCGACGCCATTTATGTCGACCCCGATAGACGGCAACCCCGATAGCCAGGATAATTTCTGTGTACACAATTTAGTGTCTAAGTGCATACGTAGATGAATAGTTTCCAAATTGGTGTTTAGGATTAGACATGATTAAATAAGACAAATAATAATCTTAGCCTAGCTTTCTTTATTCTTGGATTTTTTCCATGTATCATGTATCTTTTAGCTCATTCGCTCTTCAATGCCCAGAAATCTTATTTTGCATTTAAGTGTAAAAGTTGTGGCCTTACACCCAGATTTCACTTATAATCCTCTTGCATGAGCTTTAGCATTGTTGTCCCCATTTGAGAAAGATTGAAATATTGTATCGTTTTAATCAATAGATTTTCAATTCGTTCCTTTTACAATACATGATCAAGAAGAGTGTCTATTTATTTTGCTGGTCGTTAGACTTCTAATATTTAGTATTATGATTAAAATGGTTATAGTCATGATTTACAAAAATATACGTGAATCAAAGGCAGCAGGATTTAGGAAAGACATGAAGTGAAAGTATGAGAAAGTGAAATACCCGATAGGGAATCTAGCTCGCGACGCTCGACTTTGTGTGCCGAGTGCTCTACCAACTGAGCTTTCGGGTGATGCTTACGAATCGTTGCTCAAGGGTTTATCATTTGCTGGGATTGCCCTTAAGATCATATTTGATTGTATTGTGTGTGATCTACGTTGACCCTGCGTAACTTGCTGATTTTAAGTTCATCTATGGGCACATCTATATCCGCAATTACGTTTTGTATACTACTTGGGTCGTCTTCATTCCAGTTTATCGACATGGTTTTTTTCTATGTATATTGGAGCTCATTTTCTTCCACATTCCGATATGTAGATGACTTTATCTTTGGATATGTCAGTAACAGGTTGAATCGATCTTATCTAATTACCAGTAAAATTTGTTTCTCAATGCTCAAATCTGTCTTACTTTTTCAGTACCTGCTCTCCTGTATGCTCTCAAGGTTGTGAAAAGGGCTCCTGCATTCAACCAAACGTTTGCATATGTGAGTTTGGATGGACGTCGCAAAATTGCTCTATACAATGCCAGTGTAATGGGCTCAGTAATTGTCTGAATGAAACTCACCCAGATGTTTGCATCGAATGCCTTAATAATACCCAAGTACGTACATGAATAATCAGCAGCTTTTAGTTTTATAGTTTTGGAATTTTTCCCTATTTCTTGGAAGTACTAAGGAGAATTGTTTGTTTTTATATAGTATAAGATACTGTGTGAAGTTGGATGGAATGAACTCCATTTCAATGGAGTGGGAGCATAGCCGTTCAACGTTTGAGAGCTCTGATCACGTCTATTTTTTCCCAACCTAATTGACCAATCATCATGCAAAATGGGCCTAGATTTAGCAGTGGAACGTATATGTGGTCAGAATCCAGCATGATGATTGGTCAATTAGGATAGAAGAAAATAGACTTGATCAGAGCTCTCAATCATTTGGCGGCTATACTTCGAGTGAAACATTTACTGATTGATATTTTTATATTAATTATGTATACTGTTCTGTGTTTGCTAATCAAATTGCTTTGCTATTTGGGAATATATTTGCCTGCCATCCAGAGAAGTTATGGCAAGTATTCATATCAGAATAATTTTGAACCCAAGCATGTCCTCTTCTATTCCCTTCAGAATCGGCGGTAACTTTGCATATAGTAGCAATACGCTTGTCTCTTTCGCCTTTTTAGCTTTTTAACAATGTACGTTATGTATGTACACATAGCTTTGCATTTCCAGATGGTTCTAGACTGCTTCCTTGTGTTGTAGGGAGACAGTTGTAATGAATGCAAGGCATCTTTTGTTGGTGACCCTACCAGAAACGTTAAGTGCACTCCGTGCTCAGAGCATTGCAATGATCGAGCCACAGTCTGCGTTCCAAGCTCGTTGCAAGGTTCTATTCCTAGTCATATTAGCGAAAATCTGACTTTGGTGAGCTGTTTATGAGAATATTCTCGTGAAGTTTAGTGTGATTTGCCCTTGCTATTGATTTCATATGCATCGAGTGTAATTATTGTTGTAGATTCTTCTTTTCATTCTTAATTTTTATACGTATACATATGTACACACACGATATATATATATATATATATATATATATATATATATATATATATATATATATATATATATATATATATATATATATATATATATATATATATATATATATATATATATATATATATATATATATATATATATATATATATATATATATATGCACGCTTACATGTTTCTGTATATGCATTATGTATCTATTCGAGAAATAAGAGTGTTCAATTTCATTAAGCAGTATTTTTGCAAAAGATTGTGTTGTCGGAATGCTTGTTAACAAGAATACTTGTCTGCAAAACATTTTTAGAATCTTAAACTGCTCTATCAAGCGCCGTCGCCTTTTTGTGCCAACGTGATTTGTAGAGTTACCTGAAAGTTGTAAATCTGTATGCTCATTTACATCGATTAGAAGTGTAATAATCTTTGCTAAATATTCATAATGATTTTTAAGGATATTGATCCGAGTATTTATATCGGTATATCATATAGTCATTACTTCGAATATCAGTACTGAGCTGCTTCGATGATTTTGTCATTATAATTCGAGCATTTAACTGGAAGTCTGTATATTTTTCCCTTAAGTTGCTTGATCATGTTGGAAGAGGTCCTACAGATTCGCGGAAAATGGTATGTGTGAATTGTCAAGGGAACAGTGAAGGTACAAAATGCGAGAATTGCAAAGATGGCTATTTCAAAAAGGATTCGAAGTGTCACAAGTGCGTAATTTCAAATTTGTATCTGCTTGTTTCCATTGCCATGTGCAAAATCATCAGTTGCGGTCTTTTTTCATTTGTGTTTACTATTTCATCTTCTACGCAGTCCGGATTGACAGTAGCTTTGTTTCTCGAGATTAGTTAACGTATCATTTTTTGATTTTTAAATATGTATACGTGATAGCCCCT
The DNA here is from genome assembly GCA_964019165.1 of Mastigias papua. Taxonomy (NCBI): domain Eukaryota; kingdom Metazoa; phylum Cnidaria; class Scyphozoa; order Rhizostomeae; family Mastigiidae; genus Mastigias; species Mastigias papua. Next base: position 5,009,804 of record OZ025270.1, on the reverse strand, counting down.
CAGATCTAATGTCTGTTTTACAGAGGGCCATGTTAGAAACTTACAAAAATACAGTAGCAAATTTGTTTCATTTATTACAGCGTGTACGTACATTCGTGACGTATACAGTGATAACAGGAAAATAACTATATTTCACTTATACCCGACTTGGAAAGTTGCAGAATCCTGTTAAATAGTTTTGTCTAATGTGTAGTTTATCTTCGTTTTAATTAATTTGGGGATTTTTCAGATGCCAATGCAATGGTCATAGTTTAACATGCAATAAGGAAACGGGAGGCAGTTGCGTTTGTCAGCAAAACACAAAATCAGAAGGTGTAGAGTGGTCTAAACAGGTACGTCCCTACAATGTTTTTATATAGCATTTCCCATCTATGTCGCTTGGTTTTTGATTTTGTTCATGTTTTGCGAGAGGCTTTACAATAAAGAGGAAAGCTCTTGATTATAAGAAATCTTTCTCGTATTCCATGTTCTTGAAATGATTTAAACAAATACCATTTAACAATGCCTCAGCATTTTTCTTGGAAGTTAGCACTCGTGCTATATTACTGCTTTGCATTTTTGGCCCTATGAATTACAAAAGACCCATTAATGTATTTATTTGGTAGCAATCGTGTGAATTTTTCCATCTTTGGATGTCAATTTTTACTCTTAATAACATTCTCTCTAGTAGCCAGGTCTCGATTTTAGGTAAAGCATCCTCATTCGCTTAATTTATTGCAGAATGTATGTACGTACCTTAGGGACCTCCCCCCCCCCCCTTCCATTCTATGTCTACCCTCTTCTCTATGTGATTTCTCCACCTTTCCCCTTCTTCTTGTCAATGGTCTTATGCTTGCTAGCATACTGATCCTAAATGTTATTTTTTCAATTGATTTACTGATTCCTTCTTGTAAGAAATTATATCCCTCATCTTCCAATTCAATCTCAAGGAAGGTTTTCTTTGTCTCAGAAACCTTCTTGTCCCATACTAGAAAAGCATGATCAACACACGGAGCATTCTGAGAGCTACCCCTCCCACTTTCGGCAGTCTCTCCATTTATATTGTCAAATAATGCAGTTTTCCTTTATTCTCAGTTAAAAGAACGTTCTATCCCGTCCCCTCCTTTTCAAAAGGGGATGATGCTCTTTGACACTACATATTAATAATAATTTAGGTGTTATTAATATCAATAATTAAGGTCATATTAATTTACTATACCTTTCCATTCTTTCAAGTATTTATTTGAAACATCCCTTTTATAAGTTATTAATTGATATTGATGCCTGATCCTATAGTGCAACCAATGCAAAGATGAAAGCTTCCTTGGAAACCCAAAGGATGGTCGTCAGTGTTTCAAAAGAATGTCTAATGAAATAGCATTGACCATTGGAAATGAGAAAGTCAATATCGGGAGTGATTCGACAATCGAGGCGCTACCACCAAACAGAGCCATGTTTGTTGCCATACCTCCTCGTTATACAAATGTCGATATACGATTGAGCATTGATGTCATTCAAGGTGGTGTTGACCTGTATATTTCTACAGTTAGCGAAAATTTTGTTGTAGAAGTCAATTACACGTCTGGTGAACACTATCTGATTTCACCAAAAGAGAAATCCCACAATGTTAGTGCAGGGAGTAATTATGATGGGATTATGCAAACTCAAAGCTCTGCTGATGGGAACGTCGGAAGCCAGAGGAAGCGCCGTAGTTCTGCCCTATCGACGTCCCCAAGCACCCCAACTTCTGTCGCGTACATTGACAATGTTGTTCATGCACAGCAAAACGAGTTAAGTATGTACACAGAATACAAAAATGGATTGCTTCTAATCAAAGGAATACGGCAAAGGCTGATATTAGGAATAAAACACGATTTTCTTGATTTCAAGACAGACCGCTTTTATGTTTGTGTGGTTACTCGCGGTAATTCAGGAAGTCGTGACACTGCCGGGTATATATATTTCATGCAGGACCTGCCACAAATCGACCTGTTTGTGTTTTTCTCGGTTTTCTTCTCAGTATTCTTCCTGATTCTTTCTTTCTTCTTTCTGTCCTGGAAGATTAAGCAGTTGTATCACGGAAGACAGGCTGTGATTCAACAGCAAATTGCGCTTGAAACTATGGCTAGTAGACCGTTTGCAAATTATACTGTTAACTGTGAACGAAATGACCCGATAACTGTTTATGCAAAGGCACACTCAGAACTGCTAGAACAGTGTTCTGGTCGCAATCGAAAGAACAACAGACGTCGACAAAAAACTCTGTTTCCAATGGCAGTTGAATTTACAGATGATGAGGTAGCTGCTGTTGTAACTATGTTTGTTCAATTCCCTGAAAATGAAGAATCATCGTGGAACTTATCGTTAGGGTCGGCGATTGTTCAGACAACTCCACAGCAAGTTGTTCAAGCTTCCAGTCATGGATACGACCCTAGTAAGTTCACGACTAGATTCACAACAACTGTTAATACTTGATATAGCAATCATAGTTAGCAGGTCTTTTAGCAGCTTTCGGCTAACTTACATTTGGTGTGTCAAGGGGCTGTAGAACAATATTAATCACAGCTCATATGATGAAATAGCTAGATCTGTTTGGTAAACCCAGGATTTGCAACAATGTTCACTTACACAGGAATTATTTTTTCTTTTGTATAAAAGTTAAACTTTGGAATAAAGAGAGAGAGAGAGAGAGAGAGAGAGAGAGAGAGAGAGAGAGCAGCCAAACTACCGTTTGACACTATTTATGTTCTACCATGCCATTGTTCCCCGTAATATTTTATTGCAACAACCGAATTGAATATGGTTTCAAGATCCCGCAAGCTTGTATAAAGATCCTGTCGCTGCATCTACCTCAGACATAAAATAAATCCTTGAATTGACCTCCGCGAAAGGACCTCTCAAATTAGTCCCCATCCCTTGAACTACGAAGTGGTAATAAATCCCATCTACTCGAACAAGCCCTCATCATGGAAGACGATGAAGACATTGTCATAGACTGGTTTTTGTTTTTGGATTTATTCTTTTGTAATGTTAAAACAAATTGGAATCCATTGAGCACCTATCAACGCAAAGGATTAGGAAGTGAGTTAACCATAGCATTCTTGGGAATTTCTACTAGTGGGGAAGTTTCTCAAAATGGGGCGTAAGGATGGGGAGAAACTTTGTAGTCGTGCCCTGAAAAACACATTTTGAAAAGTATGCAGCATTCATTTTATGTTCACAATAATAAGTTCGCACTTCTTTCTATATGATGCTTGGGGAATACGAAAGAGTACCACTCTTGCCTTGAAAAAGTTCTTGAATAGGCCCAAGCAACCGGGAAAATTCTTTGATTTTGCCGGCCACTTCTAGAGAAAGCATTGGGTTTACTGGCGACTTTTCCCCAATGTTAAAAAGTTGCCTGATTCGTTGAAGATTAAACCCATAGGGAGCTTTTTCGAGGATTTATTGTAGTAGTTTTTAAGAAGTTCTCAGAGAAAATTTATCTGAGTGTTTTCATGTTAGATAAATTGTTACATGCTTTGTATACAAAGCAGTTACGCCAGGCCAGTGGCTTGCAACTGTTTGTCGATTAAATCCGTTTATGGAAGTGCTGATGCTCTCGCTTCGTTTAATTCGATTTGAATAATGATTTGTGTTTTAAGTCTTTTTTACTTTTGACCGTACGCAGGGTCTTCCGATGTATGTTTAATATTAATGTGAAATATCTGTTGCAAATTTGATATTTGATTGTATATATAGCTTTGCGTTTTTTATAGAATGTGGTTAATTTTTTGACTTCAGTGTTTGTTTTATCGATTTTGAAATTAGCTCTAGCTGGCATTTCGAATTGGCCGAAAACGAGACTGGTAGCAAGTAGACATCTAGAAGGGAGGCAGAATTTTCCATTGTTAGAAAGACAGTGACTAGTTGGCTAGCGTACCAACTGTAGCACACATTGAACAAATATTTCGCTTGTGTTCTTCCCCTGTGCAAACTAACGAAGAGATGGTTAGTGCGAACAAATGACTTACCCTTGAGCAGCGATTCGAAAGCTTTACCCAATAGCTCAGTTGATAGAGCACTTGATGTACAAACTCCAGGGTCACGAGTTCGAATCGCGCTTGAGTCAGTTGTTTTCTTGCACTTTCACTTTAGTTTCCCTTTATCCTGTGGTCTTTTCACATATGTTTTTCCCTTTGATTGCAGCTTAAACATTGCTGTGTTACCTCGACGTAAGCTCCCCGTAGCAAATACCTTTTGTTGCTAGTGTGTAATTAGTGTATGCTTCTGAACTAGAATCCTATGCTGGTTTTGTAGATATTTCCCCATTTTCGTAGTATCTAGGTTTTTATAAAAACATTTCAGTTAATACTCAGTTGGTTTGGCTATCGTATTCATAAAATCAACCGCATTACATCATGCGTTACAAGTCCTCTCGTTAATTAGACATGAGGTAGGTTAGTGCAATAGGGGCCGTTTACAAAGGACGCCCAGGTACAAGGGGGAGGGAGTCTTGTGAAGTAGGACAAACTCTGACATAGGGGAGGGGGTGGACGGCCTTTGTGAATTTTTTCGAATTATCAAATGTTTGAGTTATCTGACAGTAATCCTATTGCAGTGGCTCCTAACCTTTTGTATTCTTGCACCCTGAAAAGTTTTTCCCCTAGCCTCCCACCCCACGGAACAGATATTTTGTTCTGTAATACTGCTGGTTTAGTTCATAGGTTTTTGTCAAAATGTTTGGATAGATTTTATAGAAACTAACACCTTGTTAACTAGGCCAAAGACAGAGTGGCTTGCGAAAGCACTCGTGTCTACATTCGTATTCTACATTTAGTGTTGTTTATCGCACTTGGACTCTCAGTGCTTGGGAAAGACTGAGGAGTGCCATTTGGCGTTTATTGTATTAGTTGTTTCGTCGAGGCTCCGTGGGGTAGAGCCAGTATTATTGCTAGTTTTAAGGTTAAGTTAGTTTACGAGATTAGGTTAGGACGCATATATAAATAAAAGTATTTCATAGCATCGAGTTTAGGATTCAGTATTATTGCCATTGCACTATGCATAAATATAGCCTTGTCATCATTCCGTTAGATTAGCTACATGACCGAGCATTACACAGCATTCTTATCTATTGTTTAAGGAAGTCTAGAAAGAACCAGGATTACGCAATGCTTCTTTTGGATTGAAATCTGCATCGTAATCATTAGTTGGTTAGCAGCAAAACTGCTGACACAATATTAGGTGTTAATAAGTATATATAGCCCTCGCGCATTAAGTTAGGGAGGAGAGAGTTGAAGAAAGAGTTGGAGAAAGAGTTGGAGAAAGAGTTGGAGAAAGAGTTGGAAAAAGAGTTGGAAGAAAGAGTTGGAGAAAGAGTTGGAAGAGAGTTGGAATAGAGTTGAATAGAGTTGGGAATAGAGTTACAGTTAGAAATGAGATGAGTACAACTTAGAGCCAATGGCGAGGACGTATGTCACTCAGCCGAGCCATGTATATAGATAGACATTAGTTTAAATAGTTGTAATAAATATGGTATACCAAAGCTGTCTACTCTCTGCAAGATGATTCTGATTCGACAACGACTTAAAGACCGCTCGCAGCCATCACAGAAGATCACATCGCCTTAGCTCAACATGTAAAGAACAGTTTGGTCCAAAATGAGAATAATAATCATCATCACCAATTCCAAATCATTTCGTTCACTTTCACATATTTTTCATTTTTACATTTCACAATGGTGTCAGAAGTGGGATAATAAAAAGGTGCTTGCAAAAGACCGCTTATCCACAAACCACAATTTTTCGCTCGATGAAGACATTGGTTTGGAATTTTCTTGGACCAAAGGCGACGACCAACCGGATCATGAGTCCAACCGGACGCACACCCTTGAAAGGTAAAGAACATTCCATTCGTTGATTAGAAGACAAGAAAGATAATTTTTTTCGACAGACGTAAGGCGACTAACACTGGCAGTGATGTTACAGAGTTTGCACACCCTTAAATAAGATTCGAATCGAGGACGATTCTTTATTTTGGATAGGGAGGTATGTAATACTGCTGGTTTAGTTCATAGGTTTTTGTCAAAATGTTTGGATAGATTTTATAGAAACTAACACCTTGTTAACTAGGCCAAAGACAGAGTGGCTTGCGAAAGCACTCGTGTCTACATTCGTATTCTACATTTAGTGTTGTTTATCGCACTTGGACTCTCAGTGCTTGGGAAAGACTGAGGAGTGCCATTTGGCGTTTATTGTATTAGTTGTTTCGTCGAGGCTCCGTGGGGTAGAGCCAGTATTATTGCTAGTTTTAAGGTTAAGTTAGTTTACGAGATTAGGTTAGGACGCATATATAAATAAAAGTATTTCATAGCATCGAGTTTAGGATTCAGTATTATTGCCATTGCACTATGCATAAATATAGCCTTGTCATCATTCCGTTAGATTAGCTACATGACCGAGCATTACACAGCATTCTTATCTATTGTTTAAGGAAGTCTAGAAAGAACCAGGATTACGCAATGCTTCTTTTGGATTGAAATCTGCATCGTAATCATTAGTTGGTTAGCAGCAAAACTGCTGACACAATATTAGGTGTTAATAAGTATATATAGCCCTCGCGCATTAAGTTAGGGAGGAGAGAGTTGAAGAAAGAGTTGGAGAAAGAGTTGGAGAAAGAGTTGGAGAAAGAGTTGGAAAAAGAGTTGGAAGAAAGAGTTGGAGAAAGAGTTGGAAGAGAGTTGGAATAGAGTTGAATAGAGTTGGGAATAGAGTTACAGTTAGAAATGAGATGAGTACAACTTAGAGCCAATGGCGAGGACGTATGTCACTCAGCCGAGCCATGTATATAGATAGACATTAGTTTAAATAGTTGTAATAAATATGGTATACCAAAGCTGTCTACTCTCTGCAAGATGATTCTGATTCGACAACGACTTAAAGACCGCTCGCAGCCATCACAGAAGATCACATCGCCTTAGCTCAACATGTAAAGAACAGTTTGGTCCAAAATGAGAATAATAATCATCATCACCAATTCCAAATCCATTTCGTGCACATTTCAATATTTTTCATTTTTCAATTTCACAGTTCAAGTCCGCTGGAGAGTAATAAATAGATTACGGACCTTGCACCCTTTTGGATGATGTCTCGCTCCCCTAAGGGGTGCCAGCCCATGGAATCCCTATTATATAGGGAAGCTATACAAGGAGAATTTTAAATTTTTTCGAGGTGTCCATTGTTCCAGTTATCGGGTACTCGAGTTATCGAATGCCAACTGAATTTGCTGCTGCTCCTCCTTATTTTCCAGTGGATATGATAGCCGATTGATATTTTGCAGCAAATGACGAGCCAAACCAGATCTGATATGGGATTCAATCTAAATATTATTATCAATTGTATTTACGGCTTTACATTAGGTAAACTAATTTTACAATCATTTTTCAATTGGTGATTATTATTACTGACGTCTTTTATCGTACAATGATAAAAGGTTCAAAAATCATTAACGTATCATCACTGCAGTTGTTCATGAATATATGTTTGTGGAAAGGTCTTAAACTGTGTCCTTGTTTATCTCCATCTGTTTTGCTGAGAGAGCTAAAGAGAACAAGGATGGAGGTTTGCGGGAAGGAGAGAAATAAAGAGGGAATGGAGGGGATCGTTGGATCTATCGGTAAGTTTGCTAAGGTGTTTCAGTAGAGTAGAGATTACCTGTTAATAACTTCTCCCTTCCAAACACTACAACAGCGACGGTATCAAGTGCAAGGTGAATTGCATACACCAGGCCTATTAAAATGGAGGCCCTTGGACCATATGCGGCCCTGATACGATCTTCTAGTAGCCGAACAAAGTGTTTCTTTTTGTCATTACTGTATCACTAAGACGCACCCTTTACCCCCATTTGCCATTTATAACCGAATTTGCTAAGCTAGCTGCCTAGTCATCGATTTCCAACTAGTCACTATAAATCTTTAGGCCAAGTTTTCTTAACACATACTTCAAGTATTTTTTTTTTAAACTTCATCACATATCATATTTAAATCTACAAATACAAATCTCACTAACAGGTAATCTGTATTTGACTGGCTTAAAATGCTACAATAATAGGTAATAGAAAAAAAATGAATTGGAAAATTGGAAAAACAAACAAACCATCACATATCATATTTAAATCTACAAATACAAATCTCACTAACAGGTAATCTGTATTTGGCTGGCTTAAAATGCTACAATAATAGGTAATAGAAAAAAAAATGAATTGGAAAATTGGAAAAACAAACAAAAAAAAAACAGCGAAAATTTAATAGGTAAGGAGCTCCGGATCACACCATGGTTTGTTTCTCATGCAAAAGATGTAGTATGTTGTGCGTATGACTATGGTTGACAACTTAGAAATGATAAAGTTGAGATGGTGAGTGTCGATACCACTGTCATTACACATTTTAAGAAACGAATTTGATGAAGTACGAAATATCCCAAGGCAGCTAATGCAGAGGTTTACGAATTTTATTTCCTTATAATCAGTGGCAAGATCAGATAGAAGGGGACGATATTTGAGTTCTTTTCGATGAGCATTATTGTTTAAATTAGTTTCGAAGCCCACAGTTAATTCTATGATATACAGGATATTGTCAGCTGTTGACAGAAGAATGTCAGGGCGAAGACTATTGCCAGTAACGATGCAGGGAGAAAGGTAGCCAGGGAGGTCGACATATAGTTTTGCATGTTGTATGGACTGAAGCGTTTCAGCGAGAAATTTTAAAGCAGAGTTATGTCTCCATGTGAAACGCCCTTCAGTTAGATACGTGTTGCAACCAGCAACAATATGAAGGAGTGACTCAGGCTGAAGGCAAAAAGAACAATCAGACGTAGCTGAAAGGTTCCATAGAGAGAGGTTCTTTCTAGTAGCCAGCGTGTTGTTTAGATACTTGATGGTAAAATTGAAGATATTTGGTGGTAGTTTGCTTTGGGCCTTAGACCACAGCGAAGTCAGCTTTTGTAGGGAGTGCTCAAGGAGGAATGATATAATGAATCCCTGTGACTTTAACTGAGTCTGAAGTCTATTGGTATGTTCAGCACGAATGGATTTCAAAATCTGTTTTGTGTTTGAGTAAATATCGTATTGAATATTTGCCCCTGAGTTAGTATTTCTCCATAATTTGGTTATTGTTTCATCACAGGATGACTTCAAAGAAGATCGTAGTGTTGTCTGACATTGTAGAAATTTTATAGAGGGTAACTGGAAAGCTTGTCCAAAATAATTACGTGAAGGAATAATAGAACTTAATGTTGCAGAAATTGGAAGATCAAGCCATTGGCGAACATACTTTGTTACAATGTTATCAAGGTTTTCACATATCCATGTTTTACCTAAATCTGTTACTGTTAAATGCCAAGAAAGTTTTGAAAGAACATACCGATCATATAAAAGTGACCTGTTTCTGGGATGAATATTTAATGAGTCAATAGTTTTAAGCATTGTTTGAAGACTTGATTTAACAAGTTCTTTATGGTCCTTGTTGTCCTAATAATAATTTGAACTTCTTTACGATTAAGCTTTTACTTTTTGTGTAATATAAACTAATTTTGATCAACTGCTTACAGCAAATAGTGCGTATGCGGCCACAATATCTATCGTTTCCATACCCAACATTTCTAGTCATAGTAACTTCTCTTTCATAGGAATCTCCAGATGAAAGATCTCAATAAAAAGCCCTTCAAGTTTCCAGTATGAATTGGGCATTTATTTAATTTGTGACACAGCTCTGTAAAAGAGGAACAGGGATTTTTTAAGAGGATCAGTGGTTAGTGTGGAGTAATCAATGCGCTTTATTTTGAAGAATAACAGTCCTTGCACATAGTCTTGTGTGTGTGTTAAATTATTTACATCGATTTTATTTCTAGTTTACAAATATACATATATATACACGTAAACTAATCTAAATCGATAACTAAGTAATCATAAATAAAGAAAATAATATTTTTTGAATTTTATTTGCAGTCTAAATGAAAAGATACTAATTTCTATATATACATTTACATACGCTGCATTTGCAGTTAGGGCCCTCCCACTTTTTTAGCATATTTTTAAACATATTTAGATTTTCTGCCGACTTCATATCATTTGGCAGTCCATTCCACACTTGTGGGCCTAGGGATCGGAGGCTATTTGAACCAAAGGTGACTTGATTTGGTCTATAATGTTGTAAATTGTTGGTTCCTCTTAATGAGTAACTAGAAGGTTTCACTTTGAAAATGTCTTGCATAAAGGAAGGGTTTAGTTTGTTCAGAGTTTTGAAAATTTCAATGCACAGAAATTTTCGTCGGAAAACACGCATAGTACACCTTCCAGACTTTGAAAGTAAAACGTCGTATGAACTAAGTTGGTCATTATATAAAAATCTAAGGGCACGTTCTTGGATTTTTTCAATTTTCTGCAAGGAATTTGCCGATGAAAAGTACCATACTAAAGGGCAATAATCAAAATTAGAATAGATGAAACTCTGGACAAGAATCTTCTTTTCATCAAAAGCAACAAAACTTTTAAGTCTTTTTAAAACATTGAGCTGTGATGTAGCTTTTCTACAAATTTCAGAGATATGCTTTTCAAAATTTAGCTTATAGTCTAGGTAGATTCCTAGTAATTTTACCGTTTCTTCCGATTTTATTAGTTCACCGTTGATAATTAAGTTTTCTCCACTTGTATTAGTCTGATCCTTTCTAATAAGAATTGCGTCAAACTTTTCTGGATTGGCTATCATTTGATTTTGCTTAAGCCAGTTCAAGGCTACTCCAGCTTCTTTCTCCAGTACCCCAATCAAATTTGAAAAAGTCTTGGACAAAAAAGCCAGAGTGTTATCATCAGCATAGTTATATAGAGTCGCCTGTTTGATGAATAGAAATAGATCATTAATGTAGAAGTTGAAGAGAATGGGCCCCAAAACAGAACCCTGAGGCACACCTGATAAAATAGTTTGGAAAGAAGAATAAGTATTATTCATTCTGACAGACTGTTTCCGCTTTATCAGGTAAGAGTAAATAAGGACTAGAGCATTTTCATCCAAGCCATAAGCATGTAGTTTGGCAATGAGTAAATCATGTGGGATAGAATCGAATGCTTTTGACAGATCCATAAGGATAGCCCCTACAAAATAATCGTTGTCCAGGTAAATCCTCCATTCTTCGACCATTCGTATTAAAACACCTTGAGGTACACTGAATTCTCAAGCCAAATTACTGTATGTTGCATGTGTTTCTATGCTTTATCTCCTGATTGAAGAAACAGTTTGCAATGCCTTTGGACTCTCTAATGGAGAGCCACACAGTTTCACTTTAGCAATGAACAGATCTTGTGGCATACAGCCAGATGCATTTGCTGATACAGCCAAGTCCACTGAAATGCGTTTATCGCATAGCCAATATGTGCTTTGTGGCATGCATTTAGTATCTCTTAGCCATTTTGGTTGATACAACGTGTATAAGACAACAACTGCATAACATACAGGGGCAAAGATTGCTTACCATAGCGAAAGGGTATGGCTTGCTTGATGAAAGGCGTGGCATGCGTGAGGAATATGGAAAGTGAGTAAGAAATGAGTGGGCAAAATCTGTAAAACCACTTGATTTTATTCATTTTCAACATACTTTACAAAACCAGATGCAAAAAGTGCAAGGAATGATCGACAATTTCAAGAATTGCCCTAGGAACATACGAGCAGCCAAGAAACTTGCCCACCAAACTCCTCTGTTTTATCAAGGAGGGGGTCGTGCTGCATCGCCAATACCCCCAGTAGTTTCACCTCTGATTTCCAATCGGATAGTACCCAACATTGATGCATGGAGCGTTTTCAGGGAGGTGTGTCGCGGGATCACGTCTGGGTTGAAGGTCAAACTAATATGTTGTTGTTGTTGTGGGTAGTCATTATCAAACACGTTTACTACCAGCATGGCGACCAAGTTGCTGTGCGTTAGTCGAGCTAGGTTTCCAGTCATCAATACTAACTTGCCCAAGCTGCTCAGCAATGAACTAGTTAAATTAAAGGTATTTGAGGACATTTTAATTCAATTTTTTATCCCTTCCAGTACTTTGGTTGGACTTGTAAAAGTATATATCTGTACGAAAATTTGTAACTGTTTTTTGTAAGTTTTTAGTTTTGTTACATTCAAAGAAGCCCAGCTCTGATTCAAAATGTTGTCTTCCAGTGGATTCTAATGTGCAGCAGTTGAGAGTACTGCATGAAGTAATCTTTTCAGCGCTTCGTTAACATCTTTGGAATTTTGTCTAAGTATCATTAAGAGTACCGCAGTGTGGCATGTACTTATGCTCCGAAGATCTTCGGTGTGCACTAAGCCTTTTCATTGTTCGACGTAGAAACACACCTGTTCAATGGAGTACCTCGACACAGTTTCCATAGAATGCACCATGGCTGCTTATATCCACATCAAGGGAATAGGACTTTTAATGACGCCTTTTTGAATTAAGAGTATATATTTACATAGTTTAGGCCAGGAAATGTTTGACGTTTCAGTTACACTTTTGTTGCACTATTATATATATACTGTCGTTTACGTATAGGTTGCACATAAACCTGTTTGGCTGAGCATAGACCATAGCAGACCCCATCCAGTCCTGAATCAATAAATTGGGTGAACTGACCAATTTCAAGTCAGTAATATGCCTGTTAACTCCAGACTATTACTGAGCCATCTGTGATAACATTTGTTATTTTCCATCCATCGCTGAAACTCATCAGAAGACACCTTACTTCCTTTTGCTCAATTAAATCATTATCACTATTGTTTTATGCTCCTCTCATTGAAGTACATTTTTCATCCCATTGAATGATTTCTTCAGGCAATCACACAGTTATCTCGGTTTTCCACAAATGGATACAGATGTCAAAAGGTAGACCCCTCATTCAAGCTTCAACAGTAATTTCTCATTAGCATTAGTACATAGACATATTTAGTTTCATGTTCATTTGCAATCTTAATGCTATCTACAGAGACTAGGTGTCATGAAAAATTTTGTCTTTAGCCCTGATTGATTTTTCTCAAAGCATTCCATCATAGTCAGCATAATCATAATTTGAATGCAACTACACAGAAAATTTGCTTAATTGCCTCTTTTTACAGCCTGCAATTTTACAGTTAACTTTGTATTGTCCAAGAGTTTGAGGCACACCATTGCTAATGTAGCATGGTTAGGTATTTTTCCATCTTATTCACAGTCATTGAGACTTTCTTTTCAAGAGTTTCAGTTAATGAATGTCTGACATTTTCATTGTAGTATTTCAATAAAGTATTAATTGCAAACAGAGGAGAGATAGCATGCAGGGTATGCAAGATTTGGTTATTTAGTTTTGGATTATCTGTCTATTGCTTTGTGATTAGTGAATATAACAAATACTTATATTCATGATTTGGTTGATGACAATACCTCAACTGCAGTCAGAGCATACCATTTATGCTTATGGTATGCCATGAGTCTGTTAACAAATCTGTTTCAGCAAATGAAATTGTTGCATTGGGAGTGAACATTTCTGTGTGAGTTTTTTGTTTTTGATGTTTATTTGCATATATATTTGTATATGTACACATCTATCTGAATGTATGAATTCTCAAATTTTGTAGATCATCAAGACATGTAAGAGGCTAGGTATAAAAACTGTGGCTGTTTATTCAGAAGCTGATGCTAATGCAGTAAGTTCATGATTTGGACCACTTGTTGTCAATTAGTCTGCTGGTTGTTGTGTAGCAACCATTGTCATTTTTATCATAAAGCTCTTTAAGTAATACAGATTATTTGTACTATGCATCTGATTGCTAATGTAATGACTGAATGAAGCTATATTAAATTTTGATTGCTGAATCAACCTTCACCAAGAGTAAAATAGTTCATGTTTGATGCATGATTAGTTTCAAAATGACTATAGACATTTTTGTGTGACTCCAAGTGATGATTTCAAAAATCGAAACATCTTGTAAAATGTGTTTAGAGGATGCTCCAGAAAAGCAAAGCCAGCACATTTCCTATACAAGATTTGTTTTCATAGCCTATGTAAAAATTGTTTGCATAAATTTTTCTGTACTTTTTCATTTTATTTCAGACATTTTTATTTCATACATTTATATTTGAAATATCAACTAGTCTGTTATTTAGTCAGAATTAGTATTTAGAACTGTAATAGGACTTTGGCCTAAACAGAATATATTTATGTTACCCTATGCTATGCTATGTTATGTTTTGTTTATGTTATTTCTTTCTGCATTGTGGAGTCTTGCACTAGGTGCAATTTCTATTGATATGTGGCAAGCAATGCAAAATAGATATATATATCTATAAATGCACATGTGATTTGGCTAATTTCAAGAATGAAGCATATGATCAAACCTGCACCCATTGAGGTGTGTGCAGAGGCACAATTGTGCATTCTTGTGCTGTAAACAGAGAGCCCTGTTCCCAGTTTCAGAATCATTTGAATAAGACAAAAATAACATGCAGCTTTGTTCATTTTACTCACCAAACATATCTAATTTTCTGTATAAATTTGTTTTCTGTGAGTGGGTTTTCATAATCATTATTCCTGTTTAAAGTTTTCTCATTGTTTATTCTGTATTAGATGCATAGTCACATGGCAGACGAAGCTGTTCTGATTGGTCCACCGCCCTCCTCCCAAAGTTATCTGAAAATGGATGCTATAATTAATGCTTGTAAGCAAACTGGTGCAGAAGCTGTAAGTATTTGGCTCTATGGTTGTTCAAGGCTTATTATGTTTCTATGATTTATATTTGTTTTATATATGATTACTTTGCTTCATTGATTCATGGGTACTTTTCAAATGTACTATTACTTTTATGAACATAGCAGTTTGTGACACTCTTCTATGTTTTATCAATTTTTTCTTCTTAGTCAAAGGAAACATCCTATTTTAGATACTATTTAATCATTTATTACCTAGTGCATTGCTTAGTAAAGATAGAATTGTCTCTCTTCTCTCTACTCTTGCAGTCTGTTGTTTACTATGTATTATTGCTATTTCCCTGGCTTGTTGATATTTGCTACAGCAGTAAGTGGCATAGCTGGCCAATTTTTCATTCTTTTGCTCTCACATCATTGGCATAAAGTTACAAACATTGCTTGTTTTAGTAGTTTGATGGTGTTTCCGTGGTCTTCACCTGTTTACTTACATGCCCAAGTAGGATTAGTATTATCATAATTATTCCTATTGAAATTTTGTAATATGTATAGCTCATTGATATAACAGTGCAACAATTATTTTGTGTTCAAGGTTCATCCTGGATATGGTTTTCTATCAGAAAATTATGTATTTCATGATGCATTGGTAGGAAACTTGTTTGCATATTATTTCCTGGTTTCAGTGCTAACCATCATTCTTATATATATTTTCATATATGTTTTCGTCATTGAAAGGAAGGACATAAACTTGAGTCTTTCAATGTGCTCCCCATATTAGTCCTCTGTAGCCATTGTCATCAATGCCATATTCTGTTCATTAGATATAAAGAGCCAATGTCTAATTCATTATAGACATTGTTCAACATTTCATCTTAATGTGCTTCCTTGAACACTTAGGACAATGTGAACTACACCAAAAGGATTGGCAACTTTCTGTACTCTGGATATTATGATGATATCATATGTTTGTTTCACATTAAATATAGCTGTTATCAAGATATAGAGTCCCCTCCCTTGAGAAAGCTTTGTTCCTGCTTTTGTTATATTTAAATATATCTATTAAAGCATCATATAGCAGCAAGTCTGTTTCAATGGTGCATTCCATTCCTTGGTATTCTCAAGTCAAATCATTACTTACTCTCTTTGAAAATAGTATTCCCAGATTATGGCAGGTACAATGCATAATATAAACCTGATGAGTACCCTGCTCAATTATCTGTTTGAGATCAAGTTTCCATCAGTATTGCCTTCCTGGAAAATAATTTATAGTGTGAAGAGGATTCAGGAACTTCATCACTTTATCTCTACCAATCATTTGTTTACTTCAAAGGAAAAAGAAGGTATCACCTTTATTGGCCCATCACCTTACGCTTTGAAAGCAATGGGTGACAAACTTGAGAGTAAACGAATTGCTCTGAAAGCAAAAGTGAATACAATTCCTGGATATGATGGTGTAATAAAGGTAGTATTATTTGAGTTCTTATATTCAGCCTCTTTCAAGTGTGAAATGATACATTTTCGAGAAAAAGATCAGCATTTCCTGAAAGTGTCTCCATTTTGTAGATTACCTTAGAACGCTAAATTAGACCGTGACCAAAACAAGTCACATTACATAAAGCCGCATTTTGTTAAGCCTACTCTTTCAAAAAACGCCTTTCCGTTGTCATTACTTAAACCGCACCCAAATTCATTAATTAGTAATAATCTAAGACATGATGACATACTCTACCCTCAAACGTAGTGTAAAGATGTTAGATCCTGAGTGACAAATCGCCTAGAATTGAAAGAGTTTGTTTTGCTTAAAATATTAAACGCCATTAAAAATCTCATTGATTTCGCTTTTCAATTTTCGTGCCATTTCAGGCAGAGTTACATTTCTAATTCAGAAATAGTTGATAAGAGACAATGCATCACATTAATTAATTGTGCCGCACGAAATTGTGCCGCATTATTTTAAGCCGCATTTTTGTGCCTATTTCTTCAAATGCGGCTTAATTAATTGGCGGTCTATTTTTGAGTTTTAAGATATGACAAGCTATTTTGCTTTATATTGAGCTTGGAAGACCTTCTTGCATTCCCTTAATAATCCTTTGACAGTTATTCAAAGTAACATGTTCCATTTACGACTTTGGTTTCTTTTTGGAACATGTTCATTTACTCCTTCAATGTCACTACAATAGGCAATTATTTTACAGGATGATGACCATGCTGTTGCAATTGCAAGGGAAGTAGGTACGTATTTCTGCTGCTTGTAATGGCCTTTGATTAATCTGACATTCAGAATGTTCCAGCAACTTTGGATGCTTTATTTCTCACCAAATTTGTGAGAGAAGAAGTATAGTCTAAATATTGGGCAGACATTAATTCTGTTAATTTGTAATCAAAATCCAAGAAAAGTATACTTGAATAGGGTTTTAACTCGCACACTAAACGGGCAAGTTACAGACTTTTTAGAAGAGAAGCTTATCGGTGATGTTCAAGGAGAACTCCAGGAAGAAGGTCAACAACAGATAACCTGTTTCTTCTGAAGATATTTGTACTGGTTCACGGCTTTCATGGTCAGAAATTATAGGTATGCGATCAACAGCGCGGGTGAGCAGATTGGGGTGCGTGATTAAAAATCATTTCAGAACATAACATAACGAGCTTTCTCTTTGCAACACTGAACGCGGCCTATTACTAAACATTAAATTGAAACATCTGGTGCATTCCAGATATCATTCTCAAAAGGGGAAGTATATATATCACTGGATGCGTAATTTATCACTCCTAAATGAACTCTTGGGGACCTGTTTGCTCGCACGCGAGCTATCGCATGCCCCCCATTGAAACCCTGCTAGTTGTTTGTCTGTTGGGTTTTCAAGAGCTTTCGATACATTTTTACGCAACCTGTGTCTTGAAAAAATTAGGACTTCCTGGAAAAATTTTAAGAGTGGTTGGGCAATGTATGCAAGAATTTACTCGTGTGTTCAAACTGCAAAATTAATCACCAAGTCTGATAAGTATGACACACCAGTGTTCTTTGAGACTGTTTGTTAAGCTTGAGTTTCTTCCTGTGATTTAGTTGTTAATTAATTCGATAAAATTTAGAGAGTATAACAGGAAGAAGCATGTTCTTGACAGACTGTTCCATTTTACACTGATTGTTAGGGGAATGTGATAGATTTCTGCTAGTGTGTACACATATAGAGTGAACTATTTATTGTTAATCTAATTTAAGCTTTGGAAATGTGATTGAAACAACCTTATAGCAATTGCCTGATAAGTTTAAATTGAATTAGGTAATGAAAGATCCGAATAATTATATAATAATTGGTTTATTTACAGTTGGAAATTAAAGGAAAGTTAGCTAGCAAAGCTAGTTATTAAAGCCAACTATTTATATAAAAGATGCATAAAGCATCAATATGACTTTGAAATATAAAGAAAGATTTTCTAATTGCTTTACATTTTCTGGTAATTCATGCAAAAACCTTTGGCCTAGAGCCTAGAAATAATACAAATTCATTTCCGTATGACGTTGTTCTCGCTTTTGGCAACTGCAAAATACTCCCACTTCTTAGATTATATTTTTCATTTCTTGCAACAAAGATATCTTTCATAAAACGCGGATTCAGGTTTTCTTTGGTTTTAAATATTTCAACCAGCAACGACTGCAGCTGCTATTGGAATGATTGTATATGTTCGTTGAGTGAAGTTGTATATCAGGGCCCAATGGGACTGTTCATTATGAAATTGTGAGGGTACATTTATCTATGCTACTCAAACTGTTGGAGTGTTTGTTTTAGAGGGACTCAGATCTCATCAAAAACTCTTTTTCTTCTTTATGATATTTACATTCTAATAGAAATAGTATTGAATTATGGCTATGAAGTGATGAATATGTTTTCCAAGGAGACAGATGTATGACTATGTTGATGTGAGTTTTTGCCGATGATTTGTTAACTGTAGATTTTTAATGTGAAGCAATACCAATAGGATTCCTCAGGGGCTCGACATTTTGTCATTTATTAACTTTATAGGATATCCAGTTATGATCAAGGCATCTGCTGGTGGTGGAGGAAAAGGTATGAGAATTGCATACAACGATACTCAGATCAGGTATGTCCTTTTGATTTGTTTATGATACAAATTAGACCTATGTTATTTTATTTCCTTTTTTCCTTTCATTGCAGCAATTGCTTTATTTAAAAGTGTTAATCATCCGGATATTAGTTAGCAACACAACTTGATCTATTGTAATAGATTGTAGTAACTGTAGTAGGTAGACGTATGCAGTGACCATCATACCTATAAAAGCCCTCGGGAAGTCTGTTCCTCTTTGACTTTTGGAAGTTCTAGCATTTTGACTTTCTATTCAATCTATCATAGCTGCTCTAGCTTCTCTCAAGTTCTTTATGTTGTTGCATTCTGGTCGCGTATTCTCTTCATTGAGAATATTAGATTATGTTTAATTGTTTTAAAACTTGGGTTGTTTTTCGCTAGCAGTGGTTTATGCTTGGATGTGTTCTTGACATTGTAATTCGATACGTAGTCCTGTAGTGGAGGGACTTTTGACTGATATCTTGACTTATGGGCAGTTTCCTTAATAGTTGAGAATTTTATATACATCTTCTGCCTGAAGTTCAATCTGTTTTTCACTATTGATTGAAATTCATCTTGTTTCTTTTCCCATAAGGGAAGGCTTCCGTTTGAGCTCTCAAGAAGCAAAATCGAGTTTTGGAGACGACAGACTTCTTATTGAGAAATTCATTGAACATCCAAGACATATTGAAATGCAGGTACGTATAGGTATCACAGCCTGTCATCCAAGTATCATAAATGATACATTTCTCTTTTCAGTATCATAGCATTATTTTTTATACATAAGTCAGTTATGTATCTGTAATCTTTTTAGATTTGCTATTTATTCCTATTCATAGTTTTAACTGCTTGTCGTTAATGCAGTTATGTTGTCTCTTCTTGTATATTCTTCGATGTGTGTGCTTTGTATTTCTATTCTCATCCTGCATTCAGTGATAGCGTAAACGTTCCTTCGTATTTCTCATTGGTTTATTTTCTCATTGCTTCTTTCTGTTTGCCTCGAACTCTGCCCCTCCTTGTCTATACCTATACACCTTTAACCATTGCGTATATCATTTTCCTCTTTTCGTACTTTCTTTATTTGTATTCTTCTTCAGTTTTGTATTGCTGATCGTTTTGAAGATTTTATATTAGTTGCACTCATTCTTCTCGATTCATTGTTTTGTTACTTTCTTCCCAATAGATAATAGGAGATAAACATGGAAATGTGGTATGTATTAGTACTTTTTTCGCACGAAGCAGCAGAAGCATTCTTTAAGACACTGGAAGCACTAAATTCGTGCGATGTCATGACTGCATGAAATTCTGTATAACCTACAGATTAGTCGCACTTTAATATTTGGCTGGCTCTAACTTACTTTCTAACATATATAATTAGTAAAGACCTTAACTGCTAATTAAGTGTATAATTATATAGGATGCCAATTAAATTGATTATATTGTGCACCCGTGCTGAGATTTTCCAACAACATGCTGCGAATGTAATATAAATGTTTGGCTCCCTTAAAAATTCATTAGTGTGATTTCTTTGAGCAGATTTGTCCCGCCTATTAAGGAATTTTAACTTCTAAGTTGTAAGTTTCGACCTATAAAGGTTTTGTGTTTAACATCAGATATATCTGAGGTAGTAGGGAGATTATTATTGTCACACTACGGGAAACTGTGATTGGTGAAGCGCTTTGTAGTTGGAGTTCTTTTATGAGGTTCAGCTGTATGAAACATTTGTTTTCTTATCATTTTAGCGCTATCTAAATGAAAGGGAATGTTCTATCCAGAGGAGAAATCAGAAAGTCGTTGAAGAGGCCCCTAGGTAAGATATTAAGTGTCAACGTCGTATTTCACTAGCTTGTAGTTAATGTTTTTATTTTGGCACTGTCTTCGAAACGTAAAATTTTTAGCATTTTGTATCTAATTCTGTTTTATCTTCAGCCCAGTTAATTTCTGCAAATTGCAGTTTGTCCGAGTACCTATTTTATTTTGCTTTCACAGTTTGTTACTGCATACAATATCTGTATCAAATGATGTAAAGTATAGCTGATATAGGAGTCTTGAAATTAATTTTAGTGTTACCTCTATGAACAGTTTCGATTCATTTCCTCTTCTTTCAGTCCATTCCTGGATCCAAAAACACGACAGGCTATGGGAGAACAGGCAGTGATGCTTGCACAGGAAGTTGGATACTCCTCAGCTGGAACTGTTGAGTTCCTAGTAGACAAATACAAGAACTTTTTCTTCTTAGAAATGAACACCAGGCTTCAAGTAGAGCATCCAATCACTGAATTGATTACGGGTCTGGATATTGTGGAACTTATGTTGAGTTCAGCATCAGGTAAATCTGACTGTTCCATGCACGTCCTACTTGATTTTTCAGAAATTCTATTCACAGTTTATATTCGTTTTTGGTGACTGCAACTTTTGGAAAATAGAAATTTTGGCAGCTGAATTCAGCTTGCAATAGATCATGTTCTGATTGTTTCAATTTTTGGAGCCTAACAATTAACTGTTCATATGAAAAGCGATTGCTCTATTGAAGTAGGTAACATATTTTTACCACAAAAAATATAGACAATTAACTAAATAGATAGGTCTAAATCTCCTATGATTGCCGTAGATGGAAAGGACATTTTGTCGGCGAATGCCATCTACGACAGCCATTTACAATAATTTTTATTAATGCAATTTCAACGAAAAAAGAAAATAAGCATACAAAGCTAATCTAAACCAGATGTCTCAAAAATGAGACTTTCGCACCTTAGAGCAGCTTAAAGCAGGTGCTAGACTCTAGCAAAAGTTACACATGTGTGAAACCACCAAAGCAGCATATTTTCTGCAGTAATTCCAATTCTTCTGTTATACTCTTCGTTCTGACGCTATTAAGCTAAATCTTTTCGCAGCTATTCTCTTCATTTATATCATTTGGTTTGAATAGAATTGCGAAGACTGCTGGGCATTTCCATAGCTATCACGTTTCACTGCTTATGAATTCCTTACCTCCTAATTAAATATAACAGAGCTTATTTCATCATATGCACTTTCAGCCTTCACGTTGAAATACTGTAGTTTTAATTCGTCGATGCGGCGTAAGAAATGCTGGAATGCTATAGACAGATGTCTGCAGAGCCGGAGTCCTGTTCATCTCTATTCCCTAGTTCTTCTGTACTGTATGCTTCGTAGATATTGCGGATTTTTCTTGTCAACGATTCATTCGATATATGATACTATTCAAAAATTTGCATTCCATTCTGATCTCACCATCCCAAGCCTAAGTCCGAGAGATTTGATAGCGTTTCTCTTCTTCTGACGCCACTTTAACAGTCACGTATCAACTTATGCAACTTGTGAGACAGTTTTCGTAACGAGAAAATTACATGATACCTTATCTGGTATGAGCTTCCATATAATTTAGAACTCGGTGTGTTGGACTTTACAGTTATTCATTAGTAGTGGAAATATGAAATGTTTCCATATTGCAATTAAGATTGATTGGAAGAAAATAGTTTTGTCTTAATAAGAATGCTATATATATATATATACATATATATATGTGTGTGTGTGTGTATATACATATATATATATATATATATATATATATATATATATATATATATATATATATATATATATATATATATATATATATATATATACACACATGTTGGCAAATATTTCGTTGTTTATTCATAGGTCGAGAGCTGCAGATGAAACAAAGTGACGTCCAGCTAAATGGATGGGCCTTGGAATGCCGAGTCTATGCTGAGGTATCATTTGTTTAATATTATAACTAGTGACAGAGCCTAGTTATTTTAATTCAATGAAGCCCACTCTGTCTTCCGTGGTCTGTATAATTCTCATATGGAAATTGATGCAAGAAGCGTTTCTTGGGATTAACTTTTACACTCAATGTAGATAATACCCGAAAAATGCCACAGAATCAATTGGTAGGGACTGGTGTTGCCATTAAATTATCATACTTTCTTTCATATGAATTTTTAGTATTATGGCGGCCCCAATAATCGTCCTATATTGTCATTCATTAAGCTCTAAATGTATTGCTTTTATCATAGGATCCATATAAAAGCTTTGGACTTCCATCAACTGGTCGACTTTTCCAATATATACAGCCAGATCATATAGAAAATGTGAGTATCGTGCAGTTAACGAGTTGTTAGGACGTAAAACAAGGAAAGAGTGAAAATCATATTGCCGCGAAAACTTATGAAATCATTTATCATTTATCAATTGACATTGACTCTCTGTAAGTTAGTCAGCATTGAGCCTTTCAATGCGTGTTCTGAATAGAGCACTTGTTAAGTGAGCTCTGCTTTTGTGGAAAACTTTTTGTGTGAATGTATACTTTTGATACAAATCAAGAGCTAAATGACAACCTAAGTAGTCAAGGCTGTGCAAATTTCGCACGGCAGAAAGTTAGCGTTATTGATTTGTCAAAACTCCTGGTCCTGGAAGTATGACTGTGTTTATGTTTATGTTTACGGTTACGTTTATGCGAATGTTTATGTGTACGTTTGCGTTTATGTTCATGTTAATGTTTGCGTTTATGTTCACATTCATGCTTATGCTCATGTCTACGCTTACATGTTATGCCCATGTTTACGTTTGTGTTCATGTTTGCGTTTATGTTTATGTTTGAGCTTATTTTCATTTTTATATTTACGTTTATGTTAACGTTTATGTTAATGTTTATGTTTATGCCTTGCTCAACTTGAATATAGCTCAATCTTCTTGAATACCACTGAACAGGTTCGATGTGACTCAGGCATTATGGAAGGACAAGAAATCAGCATCTATTATGACTCAATGATATGCAAGGTATATGCTTTGTTGATTTCTTGTGTTTGTTTAGGACTATTAGGGTCTTTCAGGATCATTTCTGTTGGAAACAACTGTCAGTAACATTTTAACGGGACTAAAGCTAAGATATGTGCAAGTTAATGTCATTTGCCAGTCATCCTACCTTTCAAACTATGTTTTACTTAGCTTGCAGATCATTTGTAGTGCATTTGAGCTATATCTGGCTAATTTGGACTTTGCATTACATCCTCGTTATAACCTGCAACGCTTTAGCGTTTAATGTAACGTTCCAAAATGCTAGGGTTCATGCAGTCCGGAAAAATTAGGAAAAAACTGTTTTGAAGGAAAGGTCAGGAAAAGTCAAATTTTTATCATCAATGCAAATGAATTCTTTGGTGCCTAACATACAACTCTACATATTGCACGGTTTTTGTGATATTTTTGTTCCAGTTTGAGGAAGTTGTTAACCAGAGTCTGCTCTTCTGTAGCATCGGCTGGTCAGGAAAAACATTATGTAGTTCTGATATTTCTGATATGTAAGCAGGAAGAACACCTTCATTTTCAAGAAAAAAGTCAGGAAAAGTCAGGGGAAAATTGTTGGCAGAATGTGTGTGCACCCTGGAATGAGTAGTAGTGGGAAAGCCTTCATACCGACCATTGTAAAAATACCCAGGTTTTAACCTTCTCGGTCATTATATACGTTTTGGTATGCCGTACTCTTTTTCACCGATCAAGACAAGCTCCCTCTGTTTGTACCATACTTTGTGGATTTCCTTTGTGTCCCCCTTTCCACGCCCGCCATGCAGATTTTTTATTCATTTAATATAGTGTAGTTTTGATGAAGTATCTTCGACTGCACTTTACAATATCTAAAAAAAATGTTAATTAGAAATTATTACAAACAACTATTCATTTAATCTCATCAGAATGAAATCTCTTAGACTTGTTTTCCAGTAATAGCTGTTACAGGTCAGCAAAGTGGTTGCTGAATTTTGCTGTGCCGCTGCTTGGGCAATTGCTTTTTCGTATTAGTTCTTATGTGCATAATCTCAGTGGTTGTAAATCGGTAGCAAGAAACTGATAGCCGAAGGTGGAGAGAAAGTATTTTTTTCAAAAGCCTTTCGGTTTTTAAAGAAAACACTTATCCGAGTCTCTGTTTCTGCTATTTCAATCTCCAAAGTAGTTGAAGTAGCTCAAAGAAATTCTATAGTCCCACTTGTTAATATTGGTGGGTATCTGTTTACCCCGCTTACAGCGTACGGATTACACTCGTTAAAGAAATACCGTTTTTTTTTCTTAGCTTATAACGTATGGCAAAACTCGAAATGATGCAATCGAAGCTATGGAGAAGGCCCTTGATTCGTACGTCATTCGTGGTAAGTTGTTTCTTTAAAGTTTTGATTTATTTCTAAAGCAATCTATGCATAGAGAGTAATCTGACTTGCTCATTTGAAGAAGTAGTTAGGTAAATGGATCTTTTCACAATGCTACCAAGCATCAGCACTATATGTCACAACATGATAACAGAATTTATTTTCTAGCTGTTTTTCTTTAAATTTGCAACTTTGTGTAAATTTTAGTCACATTTGACACATACTGGTCACCGATGCACCGATTGCAATGAGTTTCTGAATGAATTTGTGGGCAATGCGTCTTTACAAGATGATGCTAATATGTGATACATTGTGCAATAGCAAATGAGTATGCATTCATTTGTTGCTTTTTCTTCTATTTTTTTTAATAGTTTGAGGTATACTTGAGTTCATTCACTGATACCAGCAAAACAAGCAAAATATTGCTTATCTGAAGGGCTTTGCTAGTATGGTGTACTTGTAAAGAAGAGCATCTCATAAAAGTTGACATAGACGACCATTTTCTCCTCAGGTGTTATACATAATATCGCTTTACTTCGAGACATATTGGATCGTCCAGCATTTTTAGCAGGAAATCTAAGTACAAATTTTTTAAATGAAGAATACAGTGATGGATTCAAAGGTATGTTAGCCATAGAATCGCCCTTACTTAGACTTTTTGTGATGTTACTCACTGCGATCTAATTATCAATCTTCTTTAATGCTAACTACAACTTGGATTCGTTTGGGTTCATTTGGACTCATGTGGATTCATTTGACTTCGTTTTTAATTTGTTTGGATTCGTTTCAGATTACGTTCAGCTGTGACTCTTATCACAGTATATAAATTAATTTTGAAGGGATCTAGATTATTTAATCATGTACAAGTACAGTTAGGCTATTTTGGGTTTTGTTGATGATTGATGGTAAAACATAGGCTGCATGGAAATCAGGGAGAAAGGATTTCAACGATTCTCCCCAGAATAGTTTTAGCTCTAAGTATCTTGTAGAGTCGTGAGAAATTGAATTGCAGATTCATTTACCTTCAGGTGAGTTTCTTTGATTGGAATATTTGTTTCAACAGGCAGAATGTTGACATTTGATGAGAAGAATGAACTTATTGCTGCTGCATGTCATCAATTTGTTCACCGTGAAGTACGGTCATACGAATACCTCAATCAATCAAAGTGCGTAAAGTTTGGGTTTCATTCAATTCAGAATGGTATTGTTGTTGATAAGGGAAACAATATCTAGTAAACGAGCTTAAGTTGCATATACCTAGAAATGGTTAATTTTGCTCACCTCCAAATGATTACGAGTAGAGGATGAATTCGAGAATTTGTTCATTGTTCCCCATTTTAGCATAAAGTTAGCAGAATCATATCATGAAATTATGAGATTTTATTTTGCTATCTTTCCTCTATATTATCTTACCTCGTAGATTGACAGCTCCACCAGCAGATCTTAAACATTTTGAATTAGTATGCACCCTGGATGGAGAAAAATTTTCATGCAAAATTGAAGTGATTGATCACGGGATTAAGGTATTCATAGTTTTTTACTTAAGTCTCATTTTGAAAGATATCTTTTGCTGAGTATTTTAAGGTTTTCACATTACGTTTTGATCTCCTCTAGTAGATTTTTGGACTACTCCCTTTCAGTGTGTCTGCTTTGTGTAATATGGGAGCTATCCTGTGGCCAGAAGGAAGGGGAACTTTACATATAATGCTGGATACTTCAATTTGTATAAATAATGAAATGTTCCCCCATTAGGGGTGATTACCATTCTCTATGTATAACAGTCTTTTCTTCCTGAAATTCAGTAGTTCAGATATGTATATAAATATATATATATATAAATATATGTCTAGTGGTTAAGACGCTTGCCCGGAAAGCAAGAGATCCGTGGTTCGATTCCCGGTGGTGGCAAGTTTTAATTTTCTCCTGATTTTTCTGAGAATAATAATGTTTCTGTCTGCACTGACAAAGGAGAAATCCTGGTTACTCCCAAGCTACTGAGGTCATATATATATATATATATATATATATATATATATATATATATATATATATATATATATATATATATATATATATATATATATATATATATATATATATATACAAACTAAACCTAAGCCGCATCCACAACGTATATAAATTACATAAATAGAATAAACCACAAATATACTATCCTTTAAGTAAACGTTTCGATCAGAATCTTCATCAGAATCTTCATCTTCATCATATATATATATATATATATCCTAGGATGAAGGCTTTTGCCGAATCGTTTGAAATTGCGTAATTTTATTTCTTGAATTCTGTTTATACTTTAATATTACTTGGTTGGTTGTAGCTTTTTGAAGTTATATATATATATATATATATATATATATATATATATATATATATATATATATATATATATATATATATATATATATATATATATATATATATATATATATATATATATATATATATATGTATATATATATATATATATACATACACACACTCAAATAGCTCCAATCACAAAGAAATTTTTTAAAGAAATCAATAGACACTCAAGGAAAAAAATCCAACTTTTGAATCTTTTAAAAGTTGGAATTTTTCCTTGAGTGTCTATATATATTCATATTCATATTCATATAAAATTTGCCTTCTGTACATATATAGTTTTGGCTATAATTGGACTTCTTTTCAGGCAAATATCAATGGCATTGATGTACTTTTCATATCACATTCACCAAAGCAAAATACGTTATTGGAGGCAGAGGTCAATGGTATTCCATGTGTTTTCCAGGTTTGTATTGAACGGATAGTTCATAATTCATAATAAAGCTTTGTCTTCGGTATGGAAGGCGGTTATTGCGTAAAAAGTTTCTGAACGTACAGTATTATTATGTGTAAATCTGCGACACAAGCATGCTTCTCCCTGAGGAGGGGCCAACAGAACTTTGGTATAGTATTTCGCATCTGTATTGTTATTTGTTAAAAGACCATTCAGGGTAGCCATGCTTTTCATGCTCTCTATGCTATCATTATTGCAAGCATGTTTTGTTTTGATTTGTACGTTTTTAGATTGCATATAAATGCAACGGGTTTTCTTATTTCCTATTTGTATCCCATTGATTCCTCGCATTCTATGCCCCATTCTTCTACTATTGAAGTCACCATCGTCAAAATTGATGCTTTTTCACGTTAACTTCATGTCCAGTTCAATTGACATCTGTGTAGTGTTTATAAATGCATGTGAGCATGAAGACTATGACATTTTACTTTCCTGATTAGAGACTCGTTCCCTGGACACTTGACAGAGACACGCTTTGTTCTTTTATCATTATTATTATTGTTTTGAGATGCTTCATTGAGTTTGCTTAGTGAGTAACATGTGGTTTTCTTATTCTTCGTCTGCATTCTGAATTGATTGGTACTACGTACATGGAGACACTACAATATGTAACTTTTAAAATGTATGTAAAAACACAGAGGATCATATATTTACTTGCATAATACAATGTTGCACTTTCGATCCACCTACGTCATTATGAAAGTGCAGTTTCTTTTAGAGCTGTTCGTATATTTTTGTTGTTTTTAAGACAGTTCTGTTTTATTTGAAATACTTGCTTCTGTGTTTATATTGGAGAGAGTGTGGTCCCCTGTCGGACGTTTTCCTACGTTTCAGGTTTTTTCAATTCTGGTTTCGCTTATGGTCCAGACTGCTAGATCACCACTAAGTTATTTTCAATCAAATTTTGCAAGTTGATCACTGCTTGTTTTTGACTGCCGCTTTTTATTTCCACAGAGATTTTCAAGATATGTTGGTCAGCAATTCAATGTCATACATAAAGGGACAAAAGTAAGCCAG
Organism: Mastigias papua; assembly: GCA_964019165.1. Taxonomy (NCBI): domain Eukaryota; kingdom Metazoa; phylum Cnidaria; class Scyphozoa; order Rhizostomeae; family Mastigiidae; genus Mastigias; species Mastigias papua. Next base: position 4,981,028 of record OZ025270.1, on the reverse strand, counting down.
TGTTTTCATTTCTGGTTCAAGTAGAACTGCTAGACTTTTATCCTATTATTCTAGTGTACCTTGCTACGAGATTTTCAAATCATTTTTCTCACTTTATTGCTCCGTGTTACACCATGATTTTTATGTCATGGCTCCTCAAAGAACCTTTTCTCAGAGCATGCATTATCCTCCATCGTCTCAAAAATAGCTCTAAGGATAGGTATATTTGCGGCAAGATGATTCTGGGTGTATTTAGGCATTTTTAATTCAGTGCTCTTTCATTTTGATGTATCTATTTTGTGAAATATTTGTTTCCTCAAATATGAGTCCAGCATAGAGCCACTATACTTTGATATTATTTGGAATATTAGAAGCAAAATATCATTGAGTTGCAACACTATTTTTGATGTGGTTCAGATTACTGGTTGGCAGTTATGCATTTATTGCGTTATGTCTTTGAGATACTTTTTGTTTCAGTGAAACAGTGAAGCATGATTTTTAGTTTAGTTTTCGCTTGTTTGTTTGCATGGGTTTCAAATTCATAGCAATATTTGTTTTGTATTGAGATTTCTCAACTATGTAAAGTGAAATTTGTTGTAAGTTGTAGTCGAACAGACACCATCAATGTTGGTAATTGATTATTGGTTCTCAGCTCTATTTTAGGAAACTATCAAACGGGGACAGTTAATAAGACGTTTTTATATTGTCCCATTGTACCCTTTGAAAATGGTTTTCCACTGAAGACTGCTATTTCTCTGTTAATGCTATAATCAATTATTGCTAATTTTTCAGTTCCCTGTGATTGTGAGAACAAAACTGCAAGAGGAGCTTCATAGACACATGCCTGAAAAGCCGGAGGTACATATTTTTGGTGATCTTCTTCAGATTTTATACCTTCAAAGTGTTACTTTGTTTTCACGTACTGACTGGACGCAATGAGTCACGGTGAACGTTTCCTTATTGTGGCACGTGTCCATTAACTTAATCCTTCATCATCATCATCATCATCATCATTTATACAACGTTTTCCATCTTACGACGGGTTGCTGTTTGCGCTCTTCCATGACAAACGCCTCCATTTTGTACGATCTGGCGCATCTTCTTCTTTCAACCCACATCTCTTAGCTTCTCGTTTCATGTTATCTTTCCAGGTCATCTTCGGTCGGCCTCTGCCTCTCACGACATCTTCGTCCAGTCTCCACGCTATCTTGATCGGATCATCATCTTCCCTCCTCAGTACATGACCCAACCACCTCAGTCCACTTCTTCTCACTACTTCCAGGACAGAATCTTCTAATCCTAGCCTTTCCATTAATCCAAGCATGCTAATTATTGATTTGCAATCAGTCATGTGGTGCTAGGAATGCATGGAAATGTGACTACCCTTGTTTCCTAACATGCTTTTTGTTGTGAGCGTGGCTAGATTTGGCAATGAAGCATAAGTAGGTGTTTTTTGGGAATGCTTTCGAACTTCTACTACCGTGAGTCTCCCCTTTGAGCAACGATTTTATAGTATGACCTGGTAGCTCAGTTGGTAGAATACTGGACATACAGAGTCGAAGGTCACTAGTTCAAGTCCCACTCGAGTAAGATATTTTCCCGCACTTTCGCACCGCAAATCCTTTGCTCCGACCTTCATGGTGCATTGCATCATATACCTTTGTTGCTGCATCATCAGTTTTCAGATATCTTCTTTGGAATACAACAGGTCAATTTTCACAGTGTTTGCAAAGCTTTTGTTCAAAGTCGATTTCAGTAGAATGTTTTCCAAATTGAAGACGTCCTCACCATGTCCCATGTTATTTCCTCTGCAAAGCACACCCCCTAATTTATCGGAAAGTTCGTCTACCTCATCGGACCTAGAACATTTAACGTGTATACTATGATCATTTTAGGATTAAATAGTTGCCTCTTCTACCTCTATAAAACGCAAGCCTTTGCACAGGTGACAGTTGTGCTTTCGGACCTGTTCCATTTTCGGTATACAGAGGTCGCACTTTATGACGTAAGGGCAGGAAAGCCAATGAAATTGCTCATAGTTTACTTCTTATACAAACTACCGTTCTGTGTGTCGGCAAGTGAGAATTTGGACGGAGGTCCAGAATGTAGGGTGGCAATGTTTTGTTCAAATATTGATATATGAATATGCTTGGTATCAAGTCTGCTCAGCCTTCTAGAGATCATATGCATTCTAGAAATTGGGTTTATTGTTCAATTTGGAATGATAGAAGATTACAATTTATTCACCAGATTATTTTTAGTTGGTTACGATACGAGCATGAGTATTTTTTCCGTAGATGGATCACACACCATTCCTCCGTTCCCCAATGCCTGGCACTTTGAAAGAGATTCGATGCAAAGTTGGAGATGAGGTATTTCTTTGCTTTACATATGCTTAATGCGCATTGGTCTTTCATTTCATGATCATAACCAGAGTGGAAGTTTTATACTATGAATTGTAGAATTATTTTTTCAACTTTCAGGTGTTTGAAGGTATGGAAGTGGCAGTGGTAGAGGCGATGAAAATGCAAAATATGCTGCGAGCTGAGAAGACTGGAAAGGTTTTTGTTTTTATACAATTCACAATTTTACAGATGCAAATTACTTACTATACTATGTAGAATATACTTGACTATACTACAAGAACGATACCACTGAGTACAAGATGCCATTACAACTCCACAGCCAGTTACATGAACAACACGTAGCAAAACAAAATCAATGACACAGCTATAAAATTACATATAAATACACATAAATGACTTTTACTAATAAATAGTTAGGTTCTTCTCATATGGTACGCTGGGGTAGCCTACAACAATCGGACCCTTTCATGTCTTTTCAAGAAAAGGGTAAGGCTCAAAAAGCTCCGGTATTGAAATATATCATTCCCCTCTTGTATGAGCTATTGTATTGACTTCAGGCCTCTCCAGTTCACACATATGCTTGACCATTTGCATTGTTGAGTATATATGTTTGAATCACTGCCTTGCCTCTAATGCAGAATATAATATATTATATACTACATGGAGTTTCTTTCTATACCTGCTGGTCTTTTTGTTCGTTTAATAGCAAACTTTCAGATTTTCTCACCAGCATTGAGTTAACACGAGTACTTCATATTTATATTAGCAACATTTAACAGTGCTATTACTATAAAATCAATCTATTCCTTCTCAAATGACAAGCAGATATGCAATTCGTGGAAGCCAAAGAATAAAGGCAAAAGCCCTAAAGATGACTTGGCTTGTTTAGACATTCAATTTGATCGCTATGAGGATAAAATATTCTACAGCTTGACTAATGGCCTCTCCTAGTTTATTTATGGGGCATATATGTAATTGCTTTAGCTCAAGACGAGGATAGTAGCTGTCTTTATACCAAAAGATGGCCTTGATTTTTTAATTTTCACTTTTCATTTCATACTATTCAGACATGTGAAAGTTTCATTATGAGCTATAAGAGCTGACATGTTAAAAAAATATATTAATGAATATATGATATAATAAAACAAAGAAGTTCTGAGACAACCTTTTGGTAACTCAAAGAATAGACAGCAAGAAGACAAAAGAAAGCATTACTTCTGCTTCAGTGCATCAATCTCTTCTTTTGACAACCATTTGAAGGCACTAAACTGAGGGCGTCACTAGTTTCACTACTCAGGCTGTTTCAAAATCTGGCCTCTCAGTATGAGAGCGACTTTTGACCAGCACTATTGTTTGGAAGCGGCAATTTTAGATTAGTATCAGTTGAGTGTAGTAAACACCCGTTACTTTCTGAACATATTGTAAATAAAGTTTGCATACCTTCAGATGCAGGTTTATTCAAAGATTTATATGTCAGTGCTGCTGTTTCTTTTAGATAAGCAGAATCCAGAAAAGTTCCAACCTTCCTCCAGCTGTCAAATCTTCACCACAAACCTTCCTCTTTCAGAAAGTCAAAAGTAGCCAAAGTTCTTGAACTCTGCATTGTGCATGTCTCAAAAAATTGTACTATAAAAGGGCTATGCATTTCACAGTTGATTTCACATTAATTGAAAACTTTGAAGGAACAGGATTATTGATGCAAGTTACTAAACCTTTCTCAAATACTGCATAGAAAGCAAAATCTTCCTCCAGCTCAGAGCCATGGAGCCTTGACTTTTTCTGTACTCCATTAATAAGGTTAGGAATCATTGGCCAGCCTAGATTCTAATTAATTGGAGTGCATCATGCACTCATCATCATGGTTATTCTTGCAGCTCTACACTTACTACCCTTGCTGCTCTACTATACATATTAGGTATGCGTAGGGAGCTTCCTTGTTATGAGATATTATCTCATATATCACATGATGGAACACCTATACTGGACCAGGCTTGTGCTTTGGCCCACCCCTTGTATATTTATTATTCATATTGCACCTTTTTCACATAGTGACATTTCAACTTTTGTCTTTTTGCTAGGTGCGTGCAATTTACTTTCGTCCTGGAGATAGTATTGCTGAAGATGATCTCATTCTTGAAATAGAATGAACACTTGTAGAGATCTAGTTCAATAGACCTTGCCAGGATTTGTGTGTATTGCTTACATTGAACATTCCTTGCAAAAATGAGATGCCATATTTAAATTACGTATTTAGGTTTTGCAGTTTTGGTAGAAACTACAGACTTCTCATGATGGGAATCAATGGGAGATCCTAACTTACTTTTGCAAGGGAATTATCTGGAAAAGGATTCTCTCTATCCCTGCTGCATTTGAGTAGAAAGCACAATAAATTGCAAAACTTTTACATGAATTTTTTCTCACATTATAATCATCATTCCTGAGAATCATATGTTTATTACCCACATACAGAAACCCAACTAATTATAAATGATGACTTTCATAGTAGTACAAAATGTGCACTTTCCAGCAAAGAAGCTACACTGACATACAATTACAATTCAATGTACTTTTGGTGCCTAGTAGAAGAGGGGTTGTGTAGTTGGGAAAACTGCAGAATTCCCCAAAGCCTAATAAATGTGGAGTTAGAATAAAATGGTGGGTTGGGAAGCTTCCTCGTAATTATATGAGAAAATTTTCTTGAATCAGTTTCAATATTAGTTGTTTGCTAGGTTGCCAAGATCATCAAAATTTGAAGCAGATGTACTGCTTTATATGGATGGATAATAAAATTGTGGGGACAAGAGAATCAAACAGTTGTGGAGATAGTTTTTATGACCAATCAGACTTTCCAAAAATATCCCACATGCAGAATCTCTTCCATTAACTTATAGCTGGTAGAGTTGAAATGGTATTGTCCTTGCAGGAAAAATTTTGAAAATTAGTCAATGGGTGTCTATTATGCACCAAGAATGCATTGTTTTTGAGGTCTTACTTCAAATGTTAATGCTCACCTACTGCTATGCTTGCTTGTCAATCTGTATTTGGATAATTTACAACTGAGCCTTTTTAGAGTCTACAAGCACATTTGAATTTCTACATCATGTAAGGTTGAGAGGGGATTCATGGGTGTTAAATATAATATTTTGTATCATACTATTTTGATTTGTGCATCATGTTAGTTTACAAGGTAGTTCATCGTGTGTTGCTGAAAATGCTTTGTACACTTTACATGATATTCTAAATTAGTGGTGTAGCATGTGTTTCCATTGAAATGAGATCCAACATGCTATCTCTTTCTGATAGAACTTTTTCCTTCCGTGCAATGTGTACAGTAATATAGTGGTTTTGGAAGCAGCTGTAAATCTCTGTGCTCTAATATTGCAAGTGGTATTAACTCATCATTATTTGGGATAAACTGGTACACCCATTAGACAATGTAAGGACATGTTGAAAATAACATCCTTAGGACTTAACTGATAGTATACTCTCAAAGTAATCCTCAACAATATCAAGCAGTTTCCAATTATCAATACAAAATCTAATGACTGTTTGCTCTTTTGAAATAGTCATTTTCATCAGTAGGTGGTAGCTAGGTGAAAGGAATATTCCAATTTTGCAATCCTTTCCATTTTTCTCAATAATAAATGGTTGCCAATTTTTTTCCAAGATGTTTGCTATGTCTCCGTCTGCTATTATGAGCCTTTTTACAGATGTTGCACAAGATTTTGGTGATGCTTTTGATGTCTTTATGTTTTGTTCAAAATGTTCCCAGAGGTTCCCAAACAAAAGTCTTTTCTTTGATTCATTTGACCTACCTTTTGAAAAATTGACTAGTGGGTGGAAAAAGTCAGAAAATACCAGACTGATTGGTGCAATAGGTGCAACACAAATTCTGCCACGGTCATTAGTAAAAGTGCAGCATGCCTGAATGTTGAAGGGAGTTGCACAGTGTGGCTCAATTTTCAAAGATGCACAATCATTTTGATATCCCTTACTTGACTTATCCTTACACAAATAAGATATGTGAATATGTGGAATATCTTTGCATCTACCATTGGGATTAAACTTCAGTGATAATGCATACACTTTTGTTGGTATTTTAGAATCTAACTCTCCAGATAAGAATTTCACTTTTAATTTCAAATGAATATTGGTCTCAAAGGATTCTTGCAGGATAGTCATATAGCTTTCATAGCATTCATATTGAAAGTCAATTGTGTCACACTTTTGCTGCATCTCATAAATGGCGGATTTCTCTAAGGCAAGGAATGGCTCATTAAGGAAAGTTGTTGGTAAAATTCCTCGAACTAATTCTGCTGGAACTTGTATGTCAGCTTTCTTACCAAACAATTGCATCTTGCCATCTTCATTAGATCTTTTGAAAATCCTGTCAAAGTACTTGGGAGAGGCATGACCAATAATCAAATAGAGGAACAATGCTCTATCCTTGATGTCTTGATCATTGAAATCTTTGTGTAAGAACCAAAGAAAATCTGCAAGCTCATGCAATAACTGTAAACTATCATGATTTGCCAAGATTGCTCTACAAATAGACAAGATATTACTTCCAAGTTCCCAGTCCCCAGATCTGCTAATAGGTGACCTTGCACATAATGATCTCATCCACCTGACAATTCCCAAAGGCCACAAGCCTTGTTCAGAAGAAGATAACTCAATGAGTGGAAAATAATCATTAGATGTTGCAAGAAAATTTGTCAAGTGTTGTTTCAAAACAAAACTTGTCAGCTGATGAATGAGATCCAGTCTTATACTGCAACCAAGTTGACTTTGGATGGCTCTGATAAAATTGATTGTATGTCCCATAAAGTGTGGGGACTGTATTGTAAGGTGGATAATGTTGTCTTTGATTCTATGCTTCATTGCAATATTTTCAGTCTTTGCAAATTGCAAGAAAAATACTCTGTACAGGATAGAGAGATGTAAACCAATAATACCCTGATTTGCCAATTTAAGAGGAATTTCTAGACATTGAAAATAATCAAAAACTCCTGGGTACATTATGAGCACATCTGACAATACTTCTAATTTCTCCTGCAAAATGTATGGACTATCCAGAGCAAGTTGCTTGCTTAGTCTGGCTGATAAATCTAAAATCAGGGATCCCACATCATCTGTCAAAAAACTAATCTCTTGGAGTATTTCAAGGAGCCACTCCAGACAAACTGCTCGAAAGCCATTAGGAAACACTGGCAGGACTACCTTATTAACCAGACATTCTGTGATAACCAGGAGATCCTCCAGATTAACATATTCATGCAGTTTCTTTAAAGCAAGCAACAGTCCTAAATGAAGTATTTGCAGGTTAGATGAATACCAGCACTCATTCATTTTGTTTTGCAATGCAACTTCAGGCATGTCCAAAATTGAAAACAAATGACTTACACTCTGGCCTGTTTGCCACAAGAGTGCTGGTGACAAGTGATTCAATTCCCCAGCTATGTATGATGTCATTTGTTGTGCATCTCGGGGAACAACTTTGGCAGTGTGATACTCATTCTCTATACCTAAAGATGTATTCTCATCAGTGCCAAGGTGCAATGAATTTTGCATAACAATGCTAAGCAATAGCATGTAATTCTGTGAAACATAAGATTTTTCTTCTTTTGAAAGGTCAAACAGCAAATAAATATTCTTTGAGAGGATCAATGGAATTGCAGTTTCAAGTTCAATCAGACATTCACTGGCAACCTTTCTAATCAATGTCTCACCAGGAACATTCACTCTTTTGCACTTGCTTAATAGAATCTGTGTTATTTCTTCAACTAATGATGGATTAAACTGGAACAAATCGAATTGAATAATCAAAGTGGCTGTTGTAACTAAGCAGTGGGCTACATATTGTTTATCGTGGTTCCCTTCAAAACACAGAATACTCTTGATTGCACCAACAGCTTGCTCTGCTGGTTCTTGTTTTTGTATCAACACGTCCCCATATTCTTGGAGTATAAGCAATAGCTCGACTTTAACCTTATCTGAGATATCCTCATAAAGGCCTTGCAACAGGTCCAAGAGAAAGGCCGAGCTTTCAGATATCGTCCTGTTCTGCTGTCGTTTGAATTCGGCAATTTTTCCATACCAAGAAATCTCCAGTGCTTTAACCATAATGCCGCCTTGTCTTTCTATTTATCCATCCTATACACACGCTATAATGAGGTACATTACTTACTCAGCCTTTCAATATCTCCCAGTACATTGTAGAAGTAGGAATGTACTTTGCAATACGGGGTAGCAGTCCACTGTCCACGAAAAACACGAAAACAGGTTTACTTCCGTGCCAAGTGCCAACTATTGCGGAGGCTAATGTCTCACGTTGGAAATGATCCTCGTTTGGCATTTGACTTGTGTTATGCATATCATTGGTGTTATGTTATGGAATGGAAATGGAGGACGAAGATTGTTTTGTGACCATTGGTACTGCATTTGAGATACCAGAGGAAGATGAATCGCCGAAAAAACGTTTTGATAAGCATGAGCAAATTGCTGTTGATTCAAAAGGTCGAAGGCGTTTTCATGGTGCCTTTACTGGCGGATTTTCTGCAGGTTACTTCAATACTGTGGGAACGAAAGAAGGATGGACCCCAACAACATTCAGGTCGTCAAGGTCTAACCGGGTTCCGAACGATGCAAAGACACAAAAACCAGAACACTTCATGGATGAAGAAGATTTTGGAGAACATGGGATTGCCCCAAGATTGTTTATGACTAAAGAGTCATTCACTCCTGCTGACAAAGAAGTAGCTGAGCGTAAGAGGGCAATTACCCAGGCTGTCAGTGATGGCGTACTTAGAAGTGCAGTTCCAGGCGGTATCCCAATCCATGATCTTATTTTACCCTCCAAAGTATCTACTGGGATAATGCTATTAAAGAAAATGGGTTGGAAAGAAGGCCAAGGTGTAGGAGCAAAGCAAGACGTCTTTGAAGGAGCAAAACTACCTTCAGAACCTGTAAAGAAGGTAAAGTCCAATCAGTTAAAGTCCCTAGGTTAAAGCTGATACATATTTAGATTAATTGATAGTACCATATTCCCCAGCTCTTAAAGTATACATTACATTACATTTATGAAATATAGTACTGAAGTTGTCCCTGGGCAAACTATTCCTAGGCCTGCCTGCCTGACCAGACTGCAGAACTTGTGATGTAGCTTGTGTTGAATGAACTACCCTGTAAATTTAACTTTCTTGTATTTATGTATTATTATTTTAGGTCTAAAATGTGTATTATTATCTAGTCTACAAGATATCTTAGCACTTTTATACGAGTTTTTCTTCCCAGTACTGAGTTTTCCAGGTAGTTGCTGTTATAAGTAAATAGTGGGCTTGCTAATTGCTTTGTGAGTCCAATCATATGATTAGCAATCCCACAGTTGCATTAGCTCTTAATGTGTACCACCTCAGTAATAACAAAGGGGGAAGAAAGTGCATCTTTAAGTTTTACTAGTTACCTAATACCAAAGAGAAGCTGAAGTATGTGATCAGCATTGATACAGGTGTAAAAAATGCTTGGTTTAAAAACTATTCTGAAACAATACATGACATGCCATACATGTACTCTTAGGTCCCTAATAGACATGGGGAATACTTATTAATTTGCCATGTTTTTCTAACCCTCCCAGAGCTTATTAGGATCCCCCATTTATCATATCTCAAGAAATGACAAATGGTTTGGAACTTTTTCCTTAGGAAAAGAAATTTCTTCTTCCACTAAGTGGTATTGTTTCTTTCATCAACTGAATGTGTCTTTTAATGTTTGTCAGAAGTGCAATAGACAGTTAAAATGCAATTAGATTTTAGAAGTACTTCCAAGCCCTCACCCCTCCCCCATTTATTAAAGCTCCCCATTTATTAGATTTTAGAAATATCTCTGACCCCCTATTTATTAAGATCCCCTGTTTATTAGGAAAAATGATTATGGGATATTCTTGATAGCATTGCATTTATAGGGGAACTATTGACATCCTCACTCTCTTCTGCTTGTGGGACTTACTTATCATTCTATGTATTGGCTGATATTTCCTTTTGTTCATAATTGTGGCACAGATATTTGCTATCACAACTGGAGTTGATTAGTTTATGTGAAATGATGTCTACCATGACTGTTGTGTTGAGGGTATTTGAACCACGCAGTCATTTTGCTCAATCTGTATAGATATCTAACTGTAGTTAATTTTTTAGGTTTATGGGTGCTCTCTGCCATCTGCTTTGCCAGATGAGAATGCTGTTCATGGCAACAATTTGCAAAATAGCCTTGCCCCAAAAGATTTGCAGCCTATTGACTTCAGACCAAAGGATAATACTCATGGAATTGGATATAGTGGAATTGACCCAAAGAGAGTTATGCTTTTTGGTTCTGATTCTGTGTCGGAATCCTTCAAGCCAACTGGTGCTGAGAAAAGGGGGATTAAGGGCCAGGTTTAGTATCCAATCTGTTTCAAATTTTTCATTTTATTCCAAGTTGAAGTCTACTACAAATAGCAAATTGTTCCTTAAGGAAACCTTTCAATGCACATGCAATCACATATGGATGCAATGACACAGGCCATTTGAGATTTCATGTGAAGGAATCATAACATTTGCATACCACAATTTAAGTATATCATTTGGAAAAATCTTTGTTTCCATCTCAAAATTAGATATTTGCTTCCCTTCTGCTATCACCATTGCATTACAGATTAAACGGTCCATTACAGATGAAAAGAACATGTAGGAAGTCCACATTAGGACCTCAATGGTCTTTCCTTTTCTGAGAATAGAAGTTTGCATATCACACACCATTCCACACTCAACAGCTCTTATGGTTTGCAATGCACTGCATGTGAACCATATTCCTAACAGAGAAGGTTGAGATGTTCACCCCCATATAATGAATACATTTTTCACCACATTTTGCCATATGTTTTGTATCCAAGTGAAAATCACCTTGTACTGACTTTTATCACATATGGTTAATAACTTGCTTTTTAGGCATTTGGTATTGGGGCATTTGAAGAAGAAGATGAAGACATATATACAATGGATGACATGTCTGATTATGATTTTGCAGCCGTATCAGAAAGAGAATCTGCCAAAGCATACAACTTTGGATGGTCTGGACCTCCTAAAAGAAACAAAAGCAGTGGTAAGAATTTGAGCTTCCTCATTCTCTGAATTTTCTTGGGATTTTTGCTACTATCAGAAGCCTCAAAAATGCAAAGATTACGATCATAAATCCATCATAAACTGAAGTTCTAGCTAGCAATTTGATATTTATTAATTTTACACTGAATGATTTCCTAAGCTCATGTCAAATAGTTTTATAATATGTTACTTGACACTTGTGTTTAGTCATTTGTGTAAAGCAAAGTTTTGTTGAAAGGTTGCCCCATAAAGTCTAGGTAGAAATTGAGAAAATTGTGACAGGCACAAGGACATCATCATCATCATCTTCATCATCACCTTCATCATCAGCTTCACAATCTTCATCAGCTTCATCATCTTCATCATCATCATCATCATCATCATCATCATCATCATCATCATCATCATCATCATCATCATCATCATCATCATCATCATCATCATCATCATCATCATCATCATCATCATCATCAAGTATGCATTTAACGACACAATGGTCAATACCAATGGTAGAACACAACATTATTTCGTTGAACTATGTTTTGCATAGATCAAAGAATACGTCTGAATTCGCTTTTTCAATTACATTTCGTGGCAGACTGTTCTATAATAGTACAACAGAGAAAAAGAGCGAGTTTTTAACAACGTCAACACGATCAAATTTTACACCACACTTCACAAGAATACTCCAGATAGGACGAACCAATGACAAATGCAATTTCTCTTTGATGTGACTCAAGCAGGAAGAGAAATTTCTTTTAAGCAATCCTAAAGTTTTATTTGCCTTACCTATCATATGTTCTTCCGTTCCATTCCATGGCATTTTCGAACTAAGGTGCACCCCAAGATATTTGTATGAATCGAAGTTTTCAACTGGTACCCCATTTATGTGATAGTTAGAATGAATAATATTTCTATTATGAGTATCTTTCATTTAAAAACACTTCGAGACATTGAAATCCATATTCCACCGTATACCCCAATTATGCAGCAAATTTAAGTCACCCTGCGGTACCCTACTATCTTCTTCAGACTCTATCCTTCGATATAAAGCACATTCATCAGCAAATAGCTTAGTATTTGATTGTAAACCATCTGCAATGTCATTTATGAATATCAAAAATAGTATGGGCCCAAGAACTGTCCCCATCATCAAAATCAAACCAGATCAGAACAATAACATATGGAATTGAAGTGGCCAGATTCGTTAGCGATAGATTATGGCTAATCTCGCTGCTGACATTTAAAAGCATCCCTGACATTGGAAAGTTCAAAAAGGACATAAGTTCATGGAGATCAGACTTACGCGACTTCGGAATTTATAGCATTTTCATGGATAACTTGGAGCACTTGTGCTGTTTCATGTTACATCCACAATATGCGGCACTTCTAACCAACTTCAATGTGCCAATATAACGTGTACCCGCATCTGGCTCTATATTTCGGTTCACCTTTCGGTCGCTATCCGACGTTTCATACTCTAACGAGTGTCGGACGAAAAAAACTTTCAGTATGCTAAAGCAATGTTCCCGCTTTTTCGTGCTATAGTGAAGTTCTGTAGTACCAACAGAGTTTTTACCAATATAACATATGATTACCTTACATGCAATGATATGGGTACTGCTTGCCATGCAATTTCATTGGATAGTTAACAAGCCATTATGATATACACCAATGGTAGATGGATATGCTCATAAAGTTTTCTTCTTCTATTTTTGCATGTTGTATATCTAAATAGAAATTGAGACAATTCTGGAATGATTTTGTTTGCAGATGCAATAACTGGATTTACGAAAGCATCAATCCCAACTGCCATCAACAAAATATTTAGACCACCGTCTCTACCACGTAATTTTATCCCAAAACACGAGTTTAAAGGCTCAGTGCAACAAACGCGTGGAATTGCCCAGCATGGCACCTTTTTGACTTCAAGTGATCGATCTCTACTCCTTGGAGAGAAAACACCAAAGAGAACTATCAGATCAGTTTTCGACATCGTGCCAGAGAAAGACAAAAAGAAACTTGAAATTGTACAGAGTGGTCTAGAAGACTTGAAGAAAGTTGAATGCTCGACAAGGGATGTTCCAGGTCATACTCCAGATACACATTCGCATTGTGAAAAGAGGAAATCCAGATGGGATAGTGAAAATAAACTAACGGGAGACGTTGGGGGAAGTACTTCAGATAATTCTGCTGTGTTCAAGCCATTTGAGAATGACCCAAGCAAGCAGAAACGATATGATGCTTTTTTATTGGCAAAAAGATGTAGCACAGATATTGAATTAAAATATGATGGGTATGATACATTTTCTTATCTTTAGCTAGCTTTTCAGTTAATACAGAAGACCCCTCCATTAGTGAGATGAGAGCTTTCGGAAGTTTTGTTTTGAATCTATGACCCGCCACTGCATCCAGCAGTGAAGAACGACTTAAGTGCATCTATTTCTATGAACATTTTTAGTTGCCAAGGAGCAAGAGATCTTTCCCTTATGCTTTTATCAGTAGTGTTTAATATTGCTAGCATCTGGCCTAATCTATTTCATCCTAGAAATTAGATAATTAGCTAGAATGGTAACTGAGAAATATGCATTTTGTGTCTATAGAGTTATATGTATTTGTATCTGCAAGGGACCATAGTCACATTGAAATATAACACTATTCTCAAAGTATTGTTATTTCGGGATGCATGGTTGTTTTGAACCCTGCTTTCATGATCCCTTGCACTGTACTTCCATTCCATTGTTGGCTTGATGGCTCACAGGCTACTTGATAATCACTGATGTGTTAGGATAGCAGAGCTTAATCTCTGTATCTTGGTCAAATTGTATGCTCATATTTGAAAGTAACTAATATAGCGTCAGCAGCACTGTTTAGTGCATTACAGTAATGATCTATTTCGGGTGTGTCTCAAAACGCTGAGAACCAAGTTGTTTGTAGAGCATGGAATTACGACACAATCTATAGGGTAGAGTATAGGATAATATTGACATTCAATAAGTAAATTCTTTACTTTAAGGTCCATGACGGAATGGGAAAAAGAAAGGGAAATGGAAGAGTTTGCAAGAGCATCAATTTTATACCGCCCAATGGCCACTTCGATGTCGTCGCGATTCACTAGAGGGTCACTTGTTGAAGATTCAAGAAATGATGGAAAGAAAGACAAGTCAGATATTGGTGAAAAATCGGATTTTGAGAAGGCTGCTAAACTGAGCCTTTTTGGAAGGCTGACACGGCAAGCTCATGATTGGTATCCAAGTTCGCTACTATGTAAGAGATTTAATGTGCCCGACCCATACCCGCATTCACAATTTACTGGCACTATTAGTATGGAAAGAAAACTACAGAGTAGTTATGTACCCAGTTCTGAATCAGCCACACGAACTGAGGATTCAAAGATAGAAGATAATTCATTGGATGAAATTGATGTAGGAAGTCGCCAGTTTGTCTCAATGGACAGACAGAGGGGCTTAGGGCATGAGGGAAAGGGTGGTCATGGAGTAAAACACACAGTTAGTAATGATTTAGTGGCCAGGCCCAGTTCTGTTACAACTTCATCTGCTACTTCCGGTCCATTGTCGTATTTGAATGATGTAGATAAAGAACGGAGAGATGAAAGTTTAGGACTTGGACACACGTCGACGGTTGGCAAGAAAGAGGAAGATACAGAGAGACCGCCAATGGACCTGTTTAAGGCAATATTCGCTGATACAAGTGATACATCTGGTGATGAATCTGATATTCAAGAGGAAAAGGCTCCTCAGAATGACCTACACAAAGTATCTGAAGGCACAAAAGCCTCAGGACCGTCAAGTATTAGTACAAGCCATAAGGAAATTGTATCAACAGGGAATAGTTCCGAAAATACAAACGAAAATATTACCGATACACGGATGGCTGAAGTACATCGTCGATCTTTTGAAACGAGACTCGAAAAAAAATATGATGCTGGTAAATCATTGCCCCCTTGTGAGGCTGAGATGTCATTGGCAGGTCACGCTGAGCAACAATATGTAGCAAATGATAGGGTGCAGCGCAGTCGAACAACAACTGACACAGAGGCGATGAGCAGGAGGATCGGAGTTGATGAACTCACCAAAAGTCAAAAGAGTGACAGAGACAGCAAAGGAAATGATGTGAGAGGTTATAGAGAAGAGATGAAAAAGAAGAAGAGCGACAGGAAGCAGAAGATGAAGAAAACAAAGAAAGAGAAGAAAAAGACCCAGAAAAAGAAATCTAGGGAATACGAAAAGGACAGTTCATCGGAATGGTCTTCCTGTTCAGGGGACGATTATGCATCATCAAGAAAATTTAGTGCCCCAAATGATAGGCATGGGTTCTCGACCATAAACAAGGGAGTTGAGAAGTCAAAGATAGAAAATATAACGAAAAAGTGCGATGTTGTTAAAAGCAAGAATCCACACGTACTAGAATTATCCGGTGAAGTATCAATCAATGATAAAATGAAACATGATATTTATGTGGATAAATTCAGTAAAAAATCCGAAAGATCTGGAAAGACTCTAGAAATAAAACAAGACGATACATTGTTACATAAAAGCTGCGAACGGGAAGCCCCGCATAGCGGGAAAAGTAGTATTAACTCTTTGGAAAATCCAAAACAACCACTTTCGGCTAGAAGCAAAGGAAAGCCTAAGAAAGCTGTACCTTCTGCAACTGAAATTTACCAGAAACTAAAGAAACACGGCTTAACTCTGAAGAGAATGTCAGCTGCCGATTTTATGTAATATTTCGTAGTTTCGTAGTATATTAGCTTAGCATTGTTATGCACATTTGCAATATGATCTGTTCGTAGTATGATCTGTCATTGTTATCTGCTCAAAGGCGTCAGAAGACACATATGAGATACCCTGTAACCCTGGGGATTTTGAAACACTCCCATTGAAGAGAACAGCATCTAAGACTTTATATGCTGTTGTATTTAATACTGTATCTACTTTACACGCTTTTTGTATAAGGAGCCACTTTATACGGAACCTGCATGTAGAATACCAAAATGCTTAAAGAACTTATACTACTAAAAGAAAATTTCCTAAGGAGCTTTACAAGTTGAAAATGTTTTATCACAGCAAATAATCAGGAAGCAGGTTACATTCACATGTAGCCAAAATCCACGTAGATTGTTTGCTATGCTTACATCAAAGTGTTTCATTGAGTATGCTTTGGGCTTTTACATTTTAACGTTACACTTTAACATTAATAAAACTTCTTTCCTACCTTCTTTGTGTTTGGTCATTAGTTACAGCCAACATTAAAAGCAAAATTTAGGATTTTAATGCTTTACTTGTGTCTGTTTTGAGACGTTAAATGTGCAGTGACATCAAGGAATTATTATGGACCTTTAAGTACTACAATTTGATCATTGGAGGTCCAAAAATAAGGAACTTTTGAGACTAGATCTTGACCTAGGCTCTTCTCCTTTCGCATTTCTTTATTCCATTCCTTCCAGACTATTGAAGTAGCCTCTTATTCAAAATGAGACTGTCTAGTTTATATTTTCATCAGTAGGAGAAATTTTAATAAACATAACTATTGATCAATTGGTAGCATGGAAGCGGATGCAGCATCGCATGTGAAAAAGTTAATCTTAGAGAAAGACCACATTGAAAATGAAATTAAAAGTTACCACAATGTTCTGCAATCGGTAAGGTGGTTTTTGGTACATTATTTGGGTGTTTGGTAAATCAAGTCCACATGATCCTAGGTAAAGTTGTTAGGTCCCCGGACTACATTTACAGAGTATGGCCTTTTTCGACAAGACCTGGGGTGTGCACTAGCAAAACGCCATGCGTGCAAGTGTGCACTTGATTTTAGGTGTGTACTTTAAGTGTGCACTTGGCTTTTTGGCTTACAAAGTACGGCCAGTTTAAGTTACCTATGTTCTGGAATTAATAGGACTGTAAGAGCTTAGCCCCATGGGGGTTTCACTCCAATAAAATTTTTAGAACCACACCCTTTAATTATCAAAGAAACCCCTTTTGTAAACATGTAGATGTATCCCCATTGTTGACAGAAGTGGCAGACGCAATCAATGATATGTGTATGAGAATTGTCGTTACTATATACGAATTTTTTGGACGAATCTAACTTACCAAATATTCGAGAAGTTGGGGCATTTAATCTCCAAATTCCCCATTAACTCCACTATTGTGTTGATGTCAAATAGAAAGTTGCACCAGGAGGAGAGGTACATCTCTCCATTGGAATCAAGAGTACTCTTGACTAGAATCAGATTGGCAACCATTTATGCTGAGGTGTATAATTCAATTAATCATAATTGCATAAATTGTTATATCAAGTGCTCAACATTTTCACAACAAGCATTCCAGAGGACTTCCAAGAAGGAACCATAGAGGCATAGCTATTAAATGAAATTGGGATATACCACTGTATGCATTTCTGTCAGGTCAAGCTGCAAAATTGCACAAGGTTATGGATTAAAACAACTATTCATAACACCTTGAAATACAACCTCACTGACTTATTGGGGAACACTACCCACACAGCCCTCCCCTCCTAATTGTCTACATGCCAGTACAAGTTATCCCACTTTATAAGAGACAATACCACAAGAGAAGAGGCAGCACCAGAATGGAAGTGACAGCAATGAATTCTTTACTTCTCTGTGGGCAAATACATAATATTTTGTGACCTTGAAAACATTTGTATCAAACAGCATGCACATATCAGAATAATTGTTACTTCATTGATATCATTATGATAGCTGGACAGTATTTGCAATGAAATTCAAATTCAACAATTACACCACACCCTATCACATAATTACCATGTTTTTGGTTGTCAAAATGCTGGAGAAATGGACATGGTAGTTTTGCGGTCATTGGGGTGCAGCAGGAGTAGGGGTAACACTGCCACTACTGGGCAGTTATTAAGCAAACCATCAATGTAGTAATATCTAATAAAGCAATATAATACAGTAGATCAGAACCATGAATAGCAATGGCTCTAAAATGATTAGTTTTCAATAAGGGAACTGACAAAGACCAGGCAGGATGAGTTGTCAGGTTAAGTTCCAGTATGTTTTCAGATAGATGATTGATGATTTTTTATATTTCTTCAAAATGTAAGGAATGCTGGAGATTTGCAACATTTTGCCATCCCTGGAGGTCAGTTGGAGATAACACTGAAAACACTGAAACTTTGGAATCTCCAGCAGAAAGTGGGAGACTTGGCAACTATGCCATCACCCCTTACAGCACTCAGCCACTTCCATTTCTTGATGTGCAGTATTATATGAGAAAGGAATCATGTAGAGAAATTCAGCATGAGATATCCTGTGTTAACTTTTTACTTATCACAGAGTCCACCCATATACAATGCAGTTCCAGTGAGAGGTGAACTGGAGGGTGAGATAAGAGTGCTACTAATAATTACTTTTGTACAGTATATCTAGTTCATTTCTAGTTTACTGGTGACTTTGCATTTGTCATCATTTTATCTCAAACATACCATCAACATAAAGTGCTGGACTTGTGTGCCTGCATTGGAACAAAGCAATTGACTTTATTCCACTGCAGGCACATAAGTCCAACAATTGTTAAAGTCTATATATGTAAAATGACTCTAGATATATCCATTGTCCACCATACAGAGTTTACCTCCAGATTAGATTGATGAGAAAAAGACTAGCCCATTGGGTTTGAAATGTTAGATGCTAAATGCTTGACACATACATTGCTATCTGAGATGATATACAGCATAGGTCATGTATGCCATGATACTGGTAAAGTTGTTTTCAATCAAGTCAAGCACTGGACTTCATGGGCTGCATAATCTCTGTATAATCTTTTGGTATGAAATAAAAGTGCTCTAAGCTCCTATTTAAAGATCTTCCATATTGCTATTTGTCAGAAAATCACAAAAGTGCCCTTTCTCATTGAAATGCCTGTAGCATTTCAAATTCTGTAAGTTGTTTCCTTTATGTGTATCTTTGTTGTGACATGTCATGTCTTTGTTGTGACATATTTTGCAGTGTTGCTTCTTCTTGCAGCAAAATGTTGGCATGACAGATAATCTAGTTGACAAGGATGGGTTTCCAAGATCTGATATAGATGTTCATACAATAAGGATTGCAAGAAATAAGATAATTTGTAAGTATATTTTTATAATAATTTCTCGACCTCTGCTACCCTCTATTAGACTACATTGAAGAAATATGATATGTCATTTGTAAAATTCTTTCATTTTGCGTGAAGACCTAGAAAATATGGAAGTTTGATGCAAGGCAATCAGTACCAGCAAATATATTTGTGACAATCTGCTAATGAGTTTTTGCTCCTTTTGGTGGTTAATATAGAGGGGAAGTTTGGAGTCTTTGCTTGGCTTTGCCCCCTACATGTTTCAATGCTGGCTCTCTACCTGGTTTAAGGAATCTAAATGTATCCATGATAGATATCAATCTTAACTAACCAATAATCCATGAAGGTACACTGGCATTGCCAATGATACATTTCATCCAATAGCTATGCAAGATTAATAATACAAGACTGCATGCATAATTGTGTCCTATTAATGTTAACTCTTTCTTTGCCTCTATTATTGGTTATTCACATCAGTTTTATTTCTTCCATTCACTATTTCAGTCATATTCAGAAATAACACCACCAGGGGTATGTGGGATGCTGTAGCCCCCAGACCTTTGCTGCAGCCCCCATTGGCACTTGCAGTTTTTAATATTTCTATGCACTGCCACTAATTTCATAACTTGCACTTTGATATTTCTTTACTGCATTGCCATCTCACTGAGTTTGAATCATGGCATTTTAAGCAAATCTGAAATTCATGGTCCAATAGAATGTCCTTGTTTCACTCACTATCGCCACTTTGGTAGCATTTTACCCCCCAGAATTTCTGCCCTGGTGCCATTCCTGATCTTCTTATGCCAGCTGATATCTTGAATCATCCATTGTTCTTGCAATAGTACCTCTTATTTTTTATGGCAACTGGATGGACTTTGATTGTTTCAAATTTTCATAATTCCTGCCGCAGGTCTACAAAACGATTTCAATGATATAATGAAGAAAATTGAAACAGGATTGCATGAAGTGCATGCATTAGCAAAACAAAGCAGAGACAAGCAGCAAGATGAGCAAATGGATATTGGAACTGGTAATATATACATTATTATTACAATATTGCATCATTTATTGTTTTGTATTAATGATTTTTGTATTACCAAACTTGCAGTAACAGTATTTACAGATAATATCAGAAGATCCTTTGACCAGGAGAAAATGACAGGTGCAGTGTTTATCAACTTGCAGAAAGCTTTTGGCTGTTTCAGGCATTCAATTTTACCTAAAAGGTTGCCATATTATGGCATCCTTGGCGCTGAATTGAAGTGGATGAAAAGCTATTTGAAAGAAAGAAGGCAATTTGTTGTATATGATGGGGAGAGCTATGAAATTTCTGAAGTAGACTATGGTATGCCTCAAGGATCTACTTTAGGGCCATTGCTATTTCTTTTGTATATCAATGAATTGGTTAAGGCTGTAGAAAGGTATCAGGTTCTCATGTAGGCAGATAATACAGCTATCTATACTGCAAGTCAAAGTATCACTGAGATTGAAAGGGCATTGACTAATGAGATGGAAAGTATTTCAACTTGACTCGATAACAATAGATTTGCAATAAATCTCAAGAAAGGGAAAACTGAGGCCATGCTATTTGGGACAGCAAAATTTTGCTCTTTGGTAGAAGGCATGAACATATTTTTTGAGATAAGCGAATAACTGTTACTGATTCATACAAGTACTTACGAACATACCTGTATCAAAGTCTGAATATGAGATTACATCTTGATAAGGTATATAAGAAACCATCTAGTAAACTCAAATTTCTGACGAGGATGAGACCTTTACTGACTAAATCAGCTACCGAGAGTGTATACAAGGCAGTCATCGTACCAGGAATCCTTGATTGTTCTACCCCTGTCCTAAAAATAGCTGAGACAGACTGTAGAAGATTTGAATCACTTCAGAACATGGCTGTAAAGATTGTTCATGGTAAACAACTAAAAGATTGCAAGCTAATGTCGATTGACAGGTGCAAGAAATACAAGGCTTATCTTCTGGTCTTTAGATGCCTAAAGAGAGCATCTTTAGAGTTAATGAACGCATGTATTATACCCGTAAAGCATAATCAGAACATTTCTAACAACAAATATGCAACACAAATCAGAGTTAAAACAGAGACAGGAATAAAGGCTTTTTGGTTTCAAGGTCCAAAAGTGTGTAATGAACTTCCGAGAAGCCTTCGCCAGCTAGACTCGTTTCTTCTTTTTAAATAGAAGCTCAAACACTTTTTTAGGGATAATTAAGATAAATATATATATTTCTAGAAGTAAGCAGTTTTACATAGTAACTTTATTTATTTCTGTTTAAAATTCATTTTATTGTAAACTAGACCAGTTATAGATGCAGGGCCCTCTTCATGTGCTGAAGAGGTTACCCTGTGTAAACATTATTATTATTGTTATTATTGGAGACACGATTCCATCATCTTATTTATTGCCAACACATTTCGATCTTTACAACAAGCAAACATTTTTGCCGACCTCCCTGGATTTATCAGCTCTACTGTTGTCACTGGAAACGATTTGCGACCTGATCTACTTCTTTCAATTTCTAATTAGTGGCTTTATATTTTAGAATTGAACGTAGGTGTTGAATCTAACCTTAGGACCAATGCCGAAAGAAAGGCACAAAAGTATAGGGACTTGGTACAGCAACAATCTAATAAGTATAAAAACGTTAAGCTTATAAACCTATCGATGAGTGCTTTAGGTATATTTGATAAGTGTACATCTGACTTCCTTGACATGCTGACAGTCTTACAATTTGACAATACTACCAAAAACTACATAATTAGAAAGATGACTACCATCGCAATCAGAACGTCTTATTACATCTTCTACATACGTAACAGATAGTGGTCAAATCCTGAGCTCCTATCATATTGACTTATATTAATAATCATTGTTTTTGTTCTTATTATTCTGCTATTAGTGTTGCATTCAAACTATGTGGTCAATTGTAAACTACCTATTATTTAGTGAGGTTTACAACTGTCAGTAGCAAAAGTTTTTAATGAAATGAAGTTTCCATTAGTATTAACTACTTTCAATGTAAACTCACCAGCCATCATGTCCTATAGTCTCATTTGCCTTCTGGCATTTTTGCTTTTTGCATTTTTGCAAATTCATGACTTAAGCTGGCAGAGGTGTACAAGAACCTGTATAGTAGTCTCTTATAACCAAGAGAGGCTGAGTGAATTTTAGACATAGAGCCATTAAATTCAACTTGAAGTAGTAATATGAGCAACCAGTATAGTACTGTGGATGGCTAGAGTATAATGGATGACCACAATAGTAAATCCATATCACGCACTTGAAGTAGATGATGGGAAGCGCAGCTTTTGTATATATTTGAATATAAGTACGTTAACAAAAAAGATAGCATGTAGCTTTTCTTCTTTAGATCGGATGATTTGACAATTCCATACTATTCGACATTCCCATACAATTTGACTAAATCCAGTTACATACAATTTGACTCAATCCTATTGACACTTACAAGAAACGTTTCGACCCAATCTTGGACTACATGTTTATCTTATTTTGTCGTCGTACTTATATTCAAATCCATACTATTAGCAGAGGATTACTCATTTCCTTTCATAAACTTTAGAATTATCTTTATTCGACAATTTACTACACGAAGAATTTCGAGTGTTGATTTAACTTTCAAATTTTAGAAAACAGGAGTTTCAAAACTGAAAACTTCTGGATATATTTTGCTTTTCTGTTCCTTCATTTGTGAGCAAGTAACCAAGTGTCAAGGCCACTTGTCTGTCTTGTGGAAGATTGGCGACTCTATGCTTGCTTCAGGCTAGAATTTTGATATTTCCTCACAGTCTGTTGAGTAGGGAATTGGTATTTCGTGACTATACTAGAGGGTTAAGGGCAACATGGAAAGAACTGACTACCCTACCTCACAAGGCAGACAGCCAGATATGCTCTCAGTTCAATTCAGTTTGAATACTTCGCTACACAGAATTGCCATTAAAATAATTACATACTACATTGTATATATCAGCAAATTACAATACCAAAGTACAAACTAACTATGGATATATGGTGAGACATGAGACTAGTTGTTTATTCCATTAGATATTGACTTATTCAGTATTTTTCAAGTGATCTTTTAACATCATTGACTTCTAGATGACGATAATGAAGAGTTTCTCAAAGTTGATTTAGTTAGCCCAGACTCCCCAGCTTTTAATTCTGTGAGTATACTGTTTTATTATTGTCAAATTCCTAGGGTGTACATAGGCCTAGGTACAACTGTGCTTCCTTTAGCAACAT